>JBBPCX010000154.1:4448437-4468609 GCA_037974365.1 Hydrocynus forskahlii | reverse complement strand
CACCCCCCATCTCCTGCAGCTTTCCTCCCTGTTTGTCCCCTGCGGCCATATGGCACCTGCTGAAGTGGACAGTGTGAGAGGATAGTCTTTCAGGTCTGTTATTTTTAGGCGTCCGCTGCTCAAGTGCGGAGACGGCACTCTCTCAGATGGCTCTAGAGGCCTGAATATATTCAGAAATGCACAGTCAGTCTGCAGTACTGAGGAAACTATGACAAACACACTCTGGGAACTGAGAGGTCAGGTCTTCGGCCTGTGTGAGGTCAAACCAACTGACCCAAAGGAGCCAGGTTTACAAGCAGCTAAAGACCTACCTCATGAAGCTGAAAGGATAAACAAAGTAAACAGATGCTCCAAGACGCTTAAAAACTGTCTTTTCTATGTGAGAGACAGGCCAGCTAGAACAAAACTTGCCATGGACAGATGCATCGTGTTCATAATAAGGCAGCACACTAAGGCTGGTGTTATTTTACTGAATGTATAATAGTACATGCTTCTGTGTGCACTTAGTGTGAATGGAAGGGGAAAAATACTCACTCAGTGGCATTATGTGTTCTGCTGCTGGGTGGTGAAAGTTCAAACCCATGCGTCCTGGAGAAAAACACAAAAGAAGACCATGGGATTAGTATCATTAGATGATTCATGAGATGATTCAAAGCAACCTCATGCCTAAAGACAGCACAATCTCCACTTCCGCATCTGCAACCAACACTTACTTGAGACCTAGAAATGTCTAATAATGCTCCTGGCCATCTCATTATAGTGGTATGTGCTGATTTTGAACATGAATGACCATTTCAGCAGTGTCTCCCAACCCTGGTCCTGCAGCCCTCACCTAACACACTTTAACCCTTAGAAAGAAAGCAACACGGATCCGTGCCGGAAATGCAATTAATGGTAAACTGTCATATGGCAAAATAGCTCCTTATATGGAAGTTCCCCCAGTTTGTGTTGATGCTCGAGGTGTCAGACGTCATGCTGAGCTTTGTTTGGTGTTCCTAGATCACGCAGAACAAAGGTTACTGTAATTTTAATAACATAACTACTACTGGGGTTTTTAAAATGGTGTCACATGCAAAAGCCCATAAAGAATAAAAATGCCCAAATTTCTTTTATTTTAGGTTTAAAAAAAAAAAAAAACCCACAAGAACCTGGGAGAACTTTTAGGATAGAGCGGCGGCGCGCCGAGAGAAAGAGCAGCAAACGGCGAGCGCGTAGGAGAACAAACACCGGTTCTAGACTGATTTATAACGATTATATTTGTTGAATTTCACTAACCCGCTCTGAGTTCTAAGGGTTAAAGCTTTCAAAGCCTGCACAAACTCACTACAGCTCAGTTAGGGGTGGTTAACAAACTCTCTAATTGGATTAGGCGTGCCGGGAGCAGTAAAACACTCAGATGTGCAGGTCAGTGGGCCAGGCTGGGGAAACGCTGCATTATAGGACTGATTAAAGCGGGATTTTTTTTTTCCACATCCCGACCTGCAGCTAAAAATATTCCAAAAATGCCTCCAATCATAATGTTATAAACAGCAAAGCTGGGGCAAAAGCCTGGGATTGTGCAGCATAAAGGGAGCCTCACAGCTCAGACAATGGAAGGCAGAATGCTGGGAATTTGACAGAGAGAGCATTCTGCCCCAGCACCGCCACACCACCCATCCCAGCTGGGGGGAGAGAGACGTGCCAACTGTAGAATAAATCTCCTCGTCTCTCTCACACACACACACACACACACGCACGCACGCACGCACGCACGCGCACTCACACACATATACACACATATACACACATATACACACACACACACACACACAACACGCATACGCACATGTACACGCACACTGTTATACACACATTGTCATACACACCCTTGCCCTGTCGTGTGCATAAACACATACGCACACACGCGCGCGCACACACACACACACACACACACACACGAGTGCACTCGCGCACACACACCCATATGCACACACACTCAAACTAAACACAAATATTTCAGTTTCATTTGCTATCCAAAAACAACCAACAGACTGACACGAATGAGTTTACACACAATATTAATAACCATAAAGTAGTGGTAGGTGTGTATTCACTACCTTTTGATGTAATTGCTTTAATGAAATGGAGCTCTAAGAGACACTAAACTGTTCATCTAAGAGAAACTAAACTGTTCATCTATCACCTCCACTGTGAACAAGTCTGACTTAATCCATTTCTCTAGAATTTCACATCAAATCGCTCTGTACCCTCTGTTGCCGAATTATGTAGAGAACATACAGATTATACTGAAATATTACAAACAAGATGTCAGGAGGTTATGATTTATTCAGTATTTAATTTAACGGGAGAAAAACAATAAACAACATATTATTAAAATCAAATGATTGACACTTTGGTCAAATTATCTGCCTTGAGATTTGCTCGCCACTTGTGAGGCATTCGGGACGATAATTTTTGTTCCATTCTCACGTTCTACTGTTTTCCTGAATATTATGGAATCAAATACAGCTCTGTTACTGTGGACACATCTAGAATTTCCATTTTTTATACAATTTATTAGTAATTATCTCAAAGAGTTGAAGCTGTAGAGCACGAGTGTGATTTTAAATCTTTTTAATATGTACATTAACAGTCAAAATGTTTTGTACACACTGAGACTTTCTAGATTTGCATGCTACTCACTTAATATTTACCAAAATACACTCAATATTCTTTATTAAATACACTCAATATTCTTTACTAATTAATGCAGTATGTTTATTAGCTAGAAAATGTCCTATTTTTTATTAATCTAACCCATAAAAAGTCACCTAATTTATTTATAATGATCATAATAATGTGGATCACCAGACAAGTGTTAGATATTTAAGGAGCTATTAAGTGCTGAAACAGTGAACGACTGCATTTGAAGTTACAGGAAGTCTAGAATTTGACTCTGTATCACCAACAACCAGTTAATAGGAGTCAGACACAGATACAGATTCTTTCATCTTATAGAGGACACTGATTTTATTTGACATACTTTCATTCATAGTTGTTCACTCAACAACGTTCCAGTGTTTAACAAGAATAAACATCTGCAGTTCATGAAATAAATGGATAAGTGATAAAAAACTTGTGGCGTCCAAAAACTTCTGACTGCTAGTATACATTTCCTTTTGTGATAAAGTTACTATTTTGGGGATACAAGGATTGCTTTAACAGCAATCAGTTGTAGATAAGCTATAGAGGATTCACTCAACAACAATAATAAAATGGGCAAAGCACCCTTTAACTGGTAGTGCATGTCCACATCAAAATAGCTTTGATATAATGGAAAACCTTTTGGTGATCCCAAGCTTGTACAGTATGGTAAAGCAGTTGCAACCTTTCAGTTCTGGCCCCATGTTGCCACTGCAGCCGGAGGCAGGAACACACCCTCTGGTGAGCTGCGATTCTCACGGGGGAGCGCCTGCAGTCTCAACAGGCTCTGACTGGCCTGCATGCAAACGCAGTGGCAGCGATAAGGCACCTGTGTGAATTTGCACAGAAGGGGCCACACGGTTCCGCCCCACCCGCCGCCCATCCCCCCCACCCCCCAAGAGTGACTCGCATAATGTCAAAATGTCAGTCAGCACCTATGAGTGCACGCTTGTGCAACACACTGTTGTTTTAACTTCAGCTCTCTTTGGCAACTTCTGAGCGTCTTCAAAGACATCAGCATCAGAAACATCAAGACAGACTTTCTAGTTCTTCAGCCCACATGCAGAGTTAAATTACTGTCAGCTGGGAAAAAATATCTCCATGAAAAACACAGACTGGATTGTCCATCACACACCAGCAAACATTCAACAGGTAGAAATCAGGCCTTTATTCTGATCAAGCATTAAACCCTTTAAAACCCTGGCACCAAGCTCTGCAGCCTAGATCTCAGCCAGGCCAGAGTCCAGTACTGTGATCTCAGCCAGGCCAGAGTCCAGGACAGTCCAGACAGTGAGGGTCTCACCCAGCTTTATAGATTAGTAGGACTTTCCCACTGGTACGAGACACCGTGCTGTACCGCAAACAAATAAAGCGATCCGAACCCGGGCCGTACCCGAGCGGCTCGACGGCAGGGCCAAAAGTGGGCAGCAGCCGAGCTGACTGCATCACTGCTTTCTGATTGGTCGAAATGTCAGCACAACGTGGAAAGAAGCCATTGCTTTTTTTTTTTTTTTTACTGTTTGCGCAAAAAAATAGCAATGAAGACACAAACTAGTTGTGTTGAAGAAGAACAAGCACGACTGTCTGTTGGGGCTGAAGATAAATTTCAGTGGGAGTTTTCTACGACTCTAACAAATTTATATTTAACTCTTTGAGAAAGGCAAAGGCGCACCAGGACATCATTAACAAGTTCACTGGGTTTGGTTTTCATCTCACAGAAAAAGAATGGCAAGAAAAAAAAGGGAAAAACTCAAACAAGACTATAAACTTTCTGCTGGTTTGACTCCATGGACGTGGCTATAAACTGTGTGGAGAGGAATGTGCGTCAGTTACCAGTCTGAGATCCACTGGAAAATCTAAGCGTGTTACAACTTCCATGCCATCAAAGTACAACATAGTTTCTGTATACCGATGGAAAACGGCCTAAACTGATAAGTATACCATCATCACAGTTGTATAATAAGGCCAAAAGTTAAAGCTCTCTGAAATCACTGTTTTCCACTGAATGTTAACAGCTCAACTCTACTGCCTTTTTTGAACTTCGTATCTCTTGGTTTGTCCACTGTAATTTAGACCTTCTCAATGTAGCTGGTGACACCAAAAAACTGTTGTGACCTCATCTTCAACACGACAAATACAGCAATGTAGATCACTGAAGGAATGATGTTCTTGACTCTCAATACATAGTGCTCATTCTCTCTGACCAATAAGAGGTCTGCAGTATGTTCATGTCATGTTTTTGTACCTAATCATGGTGCTTGGAACTATGAAAAACATTATCAGGTAATAGATTTTCCTAATAGAAAACTGAAAACGTCGAGTCAAGTCGGTATCCCTGCAGTGGAAGAGATCATGTTATTAAAAAGGGTCTTGGACCTGACATTTCAAAGTCAAAGTCAACAGTCTGGCTCCAGATTTTACAGAGTCCAAAAACAAACATAAACTACTCTAAACTAGAAATGAAAAATTAGCAATTTTAGTGCAAAGGGTATTTTTTTTACACACAAAAGAATTTGCAAATTGTGCAACTGTTACATCAGCAGTCAAGTGGAGAACAAACGTAGAGAATACTGGAATGCAATTGTGCGCTTTATATTGATCAAAACTAGGTGAGGGGTTGGTAGAAGGGGTGGTAAAAACTGATATTACCGGTTAAAATATTTTCCCACTTGCTAAAACATGGTGACATAATCAAAACAACATTTTAGAAGTGGTGAAAGTTGTGACCTGTTGATGGGGTAAGAATTTTGTCTTGTAAATTTTAGTTCTTTCTAAAGTTACTCCTACGAGGCACTGGTTGAACCAAACCAGCTCCTGAGCTACTATTTATTGTGCTGTAAGATAACAATGCTACAGCCCCTGAATCAGGCCTTTTAATAGAGCGCGAGCCCGCAGCCGCATGTTACGACTTCTCTGTGTCTCGTCTTGTTTATACTTTCTTGGTTTATTTACAACAGTTATTTCTGTATATTTAGTATTAGTAAAGTGTAAAGTTACCATTCTGTTATACGTGAACACATCACAGCTCACTTCTCTGCATTAAAGTTATTCTAAATTCGTCTCTGTATTTAACTCAAGTGAAGTAGTGGGCAGCCAGGAACACAGCGCCTGCGGAGCAGTGTGTGGGGACGGTACCTTACTCAGGGTACCTCAGGTGGTGCCACTAGCAGTCTCGGGATTTGAACCCACGACTTTCTGATCGCAGGGCGAACTCCCTAACCACTAGGCCACCAGCTGTAATAGTAGTTGTAGTAAGCTGTGCCCATGAGTGCTGGGAGTTATTTCTGTGTTTCTGTTGGTTACGGCTCTTTGTTTCTTTGGGCTGCTAATGCGCAAACAATAACATCCAGGATCAATAAACTTTTCTGATTCTGAAAGTTAATAACTGTTGGTGAACTCGTGACAGACAGGCCAGCCATTTCCACATATCTGTGTCCTACTCGCAGACAGAAAACACCCATCCGCAAAGCAGAAATTCCTTTCAAATCTCTGCCATCACATGCCTGCACTGCTATCATTACGGAGCGGCGGAACCATCCAGGTTTGACTGCCAGCGGCGCCGAACAGACAACAGCGAAGCGTTCGTCAACGTGACGTGAGCAATTCCAGCAATTCCGCAGCTGCAGAAACCTGACTGGACTGAAATTCAGGGATAAACACAGAAGGACTCGCTCAGCACTTCGTGAACAGCCACGGAGCGACTGGGCCTGCTGAGCTCTCCAACACCACTCTGATGAGGGGGGGGGAAAAAAAGTCTGACGGAGAGATGGTATTTCCTTATCATCTCTCCGTCAGACACAAGGACAGACCAACAGAGCAGACAGACAGCACACCCTTCTTCCTGTCCTGTACTATTCTTAAATCCTGCTGAATAGCCAAAGATAACTCGTCAAATCCAGCCAGTCAGGAGCAACTACTGAGTGCTTCATACTGTAAGACTCAAGATCAGGATTCAAGATTATTTATCCTTCACATACATATAAGCTAATACTGGATGGTATATAATAATATCAATTCGGTAAAAAGTGATTTCATGCGTGTCTGAGACTGTCTACAACGTTATCACACAACTGAATTTTAATTAAAGAGAAAGGCTTAACTAAGGTAATAAAATATACAGAAAAAAAGTATATTCCCACTTAACAAATATGACAAATATTACAAACAGAAGGAAGATCAGTACAGTGTGCAAAATTATAAGAACAAGAATATCTGTGCTGTAAAGTGTAGTTTGTTAGCTTGCTTGGAAAACAATGGAAATTTCCATTATCTGAACACTGGAGACACCTTTCAGCATCACTTTTCCATAACACTACCCTTATAAAGAGCTTAAGAATGAATAGAAGTAGTTATAAATGGTTGTTAAGCAGTTATATTACATGAGAATTAAGGGGCAACATAGACCTCATATCTTTTGAATATAAATATTTGATGAAGCTATGAGTCATAATACCTTGGGTGACCTGAAAGGCACCTTATAAATAAAATGCATTAATATTATTATTATGATGATGCCAAATAACCAGCACCTTAAGAGTACAGATGAATGTGGACTCACTATTTGGCAAGAGGAGGTGATGGCTGCGCCTTTTATTTATGTATTATAGCTGCTTACCAATGACTTTATGGTTTACCTTATCTTTCATTAATGGTTATTAATAAGGTCAACCTAAAAATCAAGGCATTTACAGTACTGTGCAAAGGTCAGATACCTTAGAAAATTATATTTAAAATACGTTTAGCTGAGCAGCATGTTTTTGAAAGCTGATATTAGAAAGTATACAAATAAGATTAATACAGAGAATAGTGATTTTATGTGTCTCGGTGTTTGCTTAATCATTCCAGACCTCTCCTCACAGACGTCCAGTACAGTTCTCATCAAATACCTCAAATACCTGGTACAGCTCAATCAATACTTCATTAAATTAAATCAGGAGCTGCTGATAGAGTTTCACCATTTCATGCAAAGGCTGGAGGCAGAATCCTCACAAGCTCACAAAACTTCACATGCTTTTTGCAAACAACACAAGTTTTGATATTATTCGATGCTTTCTTGCTTGTTTGTGTTTATTCTAATGTTAATGTGTGTATTTGCTGCTAGAAAGTCCCTTACTGCTCAAACAAATGGAACTAAACGGTTTGCACAGGGGCCCAAGACTTTTGCACAGTACTGTGTATCTTTATGAGGGTATCGTGAAGGGCAGCCTGTACTCCAGCTGAGAACCGCCACTAATGCAATGTCACTGGACGGCTCCTCAGGCTTGGGGGAGAACGCCAACTTCCAACTATAATGTCAACTAACAGACGCCAACTTTGGCTAGAACCATGCTGAGCGACGGCAGGAGAGCAAGTTGACTGACATTCATGAATAACACCAAGGGTAAATCGAACAGTGGAGAGAGCTCCATGTTTCCCATCAACCCTCTGGCGCTCGTTCAGCACGCTGGCAAGCCCCGGGCCGGAGGTGAAGGCTCTGATCTTTCCTCCATTAGGCAGGAACGCTCCCTCTGAACAGAAGCTCTGCTCAGGCCCTAAGTGTTAATAACAACACTGAGTGGGAGAAAGACTGGCTGCCATGTTCCACATGTGTGAGTGAAAGTGTCAAGCCTCAACACCCGCCCCCCCACTCCCTTGGACCCCAAGTCCAAAAATAGAGCTGGGAATGTGCCTTAAGCATTGAGATGGTAATCAGGTAGTGTACAAGTGACATTTCCTAGCAGGGGCTCTGGTTTATGCTAATTTCAGGTTTCCCTTTCTCCCCCGCCATTAATTGGATCACAAGAACGGACGTAAATGGTGCCCTTTTGCATGTGAGCAGGGAGTCATCAACGTGGGGGAACTCAAGCACAGTTCATTTTCCTGCATGGGCATGACGTAGATCTACACTTTATGCCTGGGGAGTATTGAGGATATTTGCAAGCTGTGTGTGAGACCAGTAAGCCCTACCCAGTGCTTACCCATCTGAATGGGTCAGGAGAAGGGCATGCATATATGTATATATAGAAAGTGATATCTATTTACACATCACATTTTAAACCAAGTAAGACGGTGGCAAGATGGTGGCAGGGCAAAGTGCAGCGCCAGACCGACCAGAAAAACCTGCCGACTCTGAAAATGCCAACAGTGTAATGAAGGGGTGGTTTACAAAATGTGACTTGAACTACACTGATAATGACCAACTCTGTTTAGACTTCCTTCCTTTCTTCCTGAGTCATGTTTGTAACAATTTTCTAATACTTTTAAATGGGACATATTATGCAAAACTCACTTTTTGCATCCTTTTGTATTTCCATTTACATCTCTACTATAAACACTATAAAAGCTCCTATAAACACTATAAAAGCACGAAAAAAAATCCATCTGTTTTCTGTGTAAATTGAAAAGATTATGGTGTCAGGAATCATATGTTTCTATGAGCCGTTTGGACGGCTCCCTTATTGTGACGTCAGGATGAGGAAATTTGCATAGAACCGCCCCTCAGCTGTCGAGCCCCTACCCACTAGATTAGTTAAAGATCCGCCATTTTTGTCTGCTGGTTTTACGATCATGCATAAGACGCCGAGTGCTGTGGCTACAGGCAAAGGCATGTCACTCATGAGGTGTTGAGTTCATCTCGCTCTGGGTCCGACTCGGGGTCCAACATATAGGGCAGGATAGCACCTCTGTTTTCTGCCATTTTCACGTGTGGTAAATGCGCAGCATTAGCATGGGATGGGCGGGGTGTGGCCAGCAATAGCTTATTTACATAAAAGTGACCGAGCCCTTAAACGGCTCATTTTCAAAAGGACTGAAAAGCACAAGAATAGAGCTGGTGAGTCTCTTTATGTGAGAGTGATTTTGTGCAAAGAACTTCATGAACATGTTTTGTAGCCCATAGACCTATTATAACTAAAGTGAGTTTAGCATAATATGTCCCCTTTAATACATACATACAAACACACACATTACAGGCCAGACTTTTGGGCCCAGAAGTTTCTCCCATTGAGCTGAATGGGATGAGCTGGACTGTTCAAAATGAGCATCCAAAAAATGAGACAGAGCTGTTTGCAGGCTTGAAAAGGTGTTGGGAGAGTTTGGACACAAGTTACAGGATGCTGTGAATCTGTGTTGTGATAAATGCAAGGGGTGGTTATTTTTGATGCCCTGTAAAATGTGTGTGTGTGTGTGTGTGTGTGTGTTCTGTATATTTTTCAACACTAAACTTCATTCTCATCAAAATGTCTTTCTTTGTATGAAGAGCAAGTTATGGCCGAAACAATAATGACAAAAAAAGGTTCGAGCATTGAGTCCCAACATCATAGGGGGAAAAATCCATTGGATATGCCATCATACACAGAGTAGGGCTGCTTATCACTGTCCCTTCACTTTCCCAAAGAAAATGGTAAGAACTAAACATCATTTAATATGTTAGGTTATTGCTCATTTGCATTCGATAGTCTAGATGTTCCCATGCTTCACTGTGTATATAAAATAATGCAATAAGTGGCTCTGCCTTTCCTCAACACAAACACAGCTCTGTCCACACCCAGCCCTCAACGTACTACTTCAAACTTCCAGTTCCGTCTCTTCCGGACTCCCACATACACACACACAGTTAATCCCTGCATCCGCCTGCTGTCTACCTTGCACTCAACACACCTGTTCTCCAGCCAGGAGTCAGCCCTTCCCCTCCCGCACACCACACACGGACAAATATACCCTCTAGCACGCTCAACAAGTCACTGCAGGTGGAGTGGGCACAGGAGCCGAGGTCAGGCCTGTGGAGAACTGAGCGCCAGTAGCACCGAAACTTCGCTCAAATTTCTTGCAGATACAAAACCACTGACCACTGAAACACTCCAGTCTCACTGATAATACAAATAATATGGCAAAAAAAAACAAAAAACATAACGCACAAACAAAACAGTACGGCTACAAATTGCAATTATTTTCAACATATCACTTTTCTGGAATTAAAAAGGCTTGAAGCCTTTAAATATTTATAAAGTTTCAAAAGGTACACTGTCAGTCAAAAGTTTTAGAACACCCCAGTGTTTCAAGCTTTTTTTAATTGAAATTCAAACAGTCTAATGAATTGCATGAAATGGTACAAAGGACAGTGCTGAACTGCGAGAGGTTTAAAAATGGTAAGGTAACCCAGAAGTGGGAAATAATTCTGTAGCTCCATGCAGGACCTCAGGTGTGTGCCCAGTTGGTCGGGTTCATCCTACAGCAAGATAGTGACCCAAAACATAAGTCCAAGCTCTGCCAGAACTACCTCAGAAAACAGAACAAGATGGTGAGCTGGAAAACATGGAGTGGCCAGAAGTCTCCAGACTTAAACCGCACTGAGCTGCTTTAGGATGAACTGGACAGAAGAGTGAAAGCAAAGCAACCCATACGTGGGAACTTCTGCAACATAGTTGGGAAGAACTTTCTGCAGAATGAACACTGAGACATTGAACAGCTTGAAATTCAATACAAAAAATAAGAAAATATGGGGTATTCTAAAACTTTCGACCAGTAGTGTACATTTACTCCCCATCCACAGTGCCCACATATGAAAGTAAACTGTAAAAACAGCGCATGGTTTTTGTGATGTCACAAAACCATGACATTTCCATATATCTTCTTATTCAACCAACAGCAGTTTAGCCACGCCTATTCATGCTGAAGTTATAAGGAGTGTTTCAGCCCTGTGCCGACACCTGAATGAGCTGCAATACAAGGCAGCCAATCAGAGAAAGGTGATTTACATACAGTATATTAGTCTTAACGGCACAACAGCCTGTGTAATTCTAAGGGATAAACAGAGGCTGCTTCTGTTTCATTTTTTCATGATGTGTTGGTACACAATCGCCATGGAAGAAATGAAATAGTAGGAAAATGTTGAATATGGGCCCTTTAACCATTAAAGACTCTGGGCAAGGTGTTTTTAAAGATTTGACAAAACAATTATAGACATTTGTTGATTACATGAAGAACCCCGTTCATCAAAACACTCTCCCAGCTGTGATTTATCACCCAGTCTAAAAAAGATTGATTAGAGGCTAATTTGCATATCGCAGCCGCTGACAATCAATATTGCAGGGACCGATATTGCCATGACGATTCACAGACAAAACTGTGGAGTCCTATACCAAATCAATATGCCCAATATGTCCACCCTTAGTGCCGAGCCATTGAAAAACAGATGCATCACTTTAAGAACTCCAGTAGATTCAAATGAGAAATTCCTAAACATCCTGTAATTTGTCATGAAGAGGTATTACAGAAAGTTCATTCTACACTTTGTATAAACTGCATAAGCCCTCTCCCATCCACAATGAGGCCAAAATTCAACCTGAAGTGCCTATGGCACAAATACAAGCTGCGTCTTGCACTGACCTTACACATAGCTCAGAGAGGTGGGGCAAAAAAGAAGCAGAGCTAGCCAAGAAACCTCAAGTTACCAAGGTTTACCACCTCCAAGATTTACCATCAACATTCCCTCGCTCTCCCTCTCTACATTCCTTTATTCCAATTGGGTTACTCACGCTTACACACACAAATATACACATACACACTCCATGCATGTTAGTACTGCTACATATTAAGATGTCTTTCAATATACGGAATAGATTATATAAATTACTTTTCTGGTAGTTATTGCTAAGTTTCAAAATGTAGTTATTGCTAAATTTCAAAATGTACATTTACTACCCATCCACACTGTTCAAAAGTTGGGGTTTCTGTGATGTCACAAAATGAAGACATTTACATGTATCTCCTTATTTAGCCAACAGTAGTTTGGTCCCGCCCATTCACTCCCTCTCCCTCTCTACATTCCTTTTATTTCACTTGTGTTTCTCACAATCACATACACAAATATACACATACACACTATATGTATGTTAGTACTGATATATATTGGAATGTCTTCAATACAAATATACACATATGCACTATACAAGTAATGCACCATATTGTGATGTCCTCCAATATAAACATACACGTACACACTATATGTATGTTAGTACTGCTATGTATTGTGATGTCCTCCAATATAAATATACACATACACACTATATGTTAGTACTGCTATATATTGATGTCTTTCAATACAAATATGTACTATATGTATGTTAGTACTGCTATATTTTGTAATATCTTTCTATACAAA
Organism: Hydrocynus forskahlii; assembly: GCA_037974365.1. Classification (NCBI taxonomy): domain Eukaryota; kingdom Metazoa; phylum Chordata; class Actinopteri; order Characiformes; family Alestidae; genus Hydrocynus; species Hydrocynus forskahlii. The sequence goes on along the minus strand of JBBPCX010000154.1, from coordinate 4,455,786 downwards.
TGTACATATGCACTATATATTCATATTGTTGTATACTGTCATGTCTTTCGAAACAAATACACACATACCCACTATATGCATGATTGTACTGCTATATATTGTGATGTCTTTCAATACAAATACCCACAAACACACTGTATGTACAGTCGTAAACGGAATTATTCATACCCCTGGCAAATTCTGACTTAGTAATGTTGGCTTAGTTACAAGCAAGTTTCTTCTTGCTTGGAAATGACAGAGGCGTCTCCCAGAAGATAATAAGACGATATACAAGAGGCGCCATTGTGGAGAAAAATATTTCTTAGCTTTTATTTACATTTGAACAAAAAGTGGCATGTCCAGTATTATTCATACCCTTCTCAATAATCAATAGAAAAACCTTTTTTTTTGCTATTACAGCAATCAAACGCTTCCTATAATTGCTGACGAGCTTTTTGCATGTCTCCACTGGTTTTTTCCCCACAGACTGTGACAGTTTGCAAAAGGTATGACTAATGTTGGACATGCCACTTTTTGTTCAAATGTAAATAAAAGCTGAGAAATATTTTTTCCACAATGATGCCTCTTGTACATTGTCTTATTATCTTCTGGGAGACGTCTGTGTCATTTCCAATCAAGAAGAAACTTGCTTGTTGAATAAAAGTAACCAAGTCCAAATTTGCCAGGTGTATGAATAATTTCATTTACGACGGTATATTAGTGATGGTGCGTATTATGCTTTTCAATACAAATGTACGCGTACACACAACAGTATGGCTCTGCCGCGTGTATGTTGACAAAGTGAACCAACAGCGTGAGGCACATGTATGAAGCACAAAGTTCAGCCCAGTGCACATAGATTTGTAAAACACGTTCTCTGCACTTTACAGCTCAGCTCTGCACTTGGTACACATTTTCAGATTCTCCAAAAATGTTTAAAATTACACAAGGTTGCTACATAGAATTTTAAGGAACCACACGCCACAGTTTATCCATCATTGAAAAGAACCACTGAAACGTTGAGCTATCGTTATTCTATACACACCTTTAACAGGCATATACCACGGGAAACCGAATGACTCAAAATAAAGAAAAAACGTTTGATGTCTTATGCAATGTAAAAACCCACAGTTCAGTCCTCCAGGAACTGATGGAAACCAAGCTAGAGCTGCGAAAACAACTCATTTGAATTATTTGCTTCTGTGATGTCACAAGAATCAACTTATTTACTACACGTCCAGCAACTCAGCCTACAGCAGCTCAGCCCCACCCGTTCTCTCTGACTTTATCAGCAGAGTTACACCCTATACTGCTTTCTGAATGACGTATAATACAGGACAGCCAATTAGAACAGAAGTCATTCACATATAACAGTCTTAAAGGCATAGTAACAAAAACCTGTGGTCATGTACAGTATATGTTTTTGGTACAGAAACCCCACAAACATTATTAATGGACCACAGGGAAGACTCTCTTTGGAAGACAAGAATCTTACAGGATACAGACCCTTTAAACAAGACTTCTTCATAGGTTCTTTAAAGGCAATCATTTGAAGTTTTCTAGACAAAAAGGCTGTTCCACCACTGTTACAAGTCAAAAACATGTTTTTTTCTATCCTCTTGGCCTTGAGGGAAGAATGTACAACCACTGATTTACTAAGAGAACTTGTGAGGAACCCCCTTTATAAGCATGTATGCCACAAGGAATTCTGGTAAACCTGTAATTCTTCAGGAATTCAACCATCCCCACTGTGTCCATCTCTCCTTCCAGCATGCCCCTTAAGTAACGTATTTCATAAGTCAAACTTCTGCCATATTCAGCAGCTAATTGGGAAATTCTACTGCGCGCTTAGAGCATTTCATAAACGCCTGAACAAGTCAGACCTTATTTCCTAAGCCGGAGCGGAATAAGAAAGAACGGTGGCAGCTCAGCCCTTTGGCCAAGGGGGCAGAAGGTGGATCATGTGAGACACGCGCAGAACTGTTGGACACTGAGTGTGTGTGTGTGTGTGTGTGTGTGTGTGTGTGTGTGTGTGTGTATATTTGTGTATGAGAGAGAGCACAACTGTGTTATCATTTGTGCGAAAGCACAAGGCTCTGCATGTGTAAATGCATGAGGCTTAACAGGCTTAATACAAGGCAGCTTTGTGTTTGGTAACAGAGTCTTTGGCCTGTGTGCCTGTTTGCGCCTGGAGGGAGGGAGGGAGGAAGGTTTTTTGGGGGGGTGGAATAAAGCCTAACTCATAATACATGAGTTAAGTGGACCTTAGTTTAAGGTCGTCCTCTGAACTTCAAGTGTTTTGTCGTGGCAAAAAAAAAAAAAAAAAAGAGCCGTTTGTTTGGAACCCCCCTCTAGTGCCTTCTTCTTGCAGCCCACTTTCCCCTTCACAACGTAAATTCCCCCACACATTCCATTCCAATCAGATTAATGTGCATTCAGGAGTGAGAGTGGATCACAAGAGGGGGCTCAAACAAAACAAACCCTCCTCCACCTCAAACAGCCTATTGCCTCTTCATACAAGAGACTTCCCTCTTCAGAGTTCCCAGCTTTGGAGCAGAGGGCCCATGAGACTAAACCAACCAAGCTGCTCATTTCAGGTCTCGCCAGGCCTCGGGAAACAAGCAGGACACCAAACAAATAATACCTAATTACACCTAAAACCTACAAAATAGGCTGGTCAGACTTTATACTGATGATCCTCTAAAGCTTATCTACAAATAATAGATGTTAAAACAAACCTTGTATCTGCAAAATAGCAAGGAAAACTACACTAGCAGGTTTTAACCACTTATCCAGTTATTTCTTAACTGCAGATTTTTATTCCCGTTAACGTCGGAAATTTGCTATAAATGAAAATATGTCAAATGAAGCCAGTTTCCTTTATAAGATCTGTAACGGGGCATGTCTGACATCCTATTAACTGGCTGTGTGGTGTAGCAGAGGTAAACTCTAGACTGTCTTTTAACTTTAAATGCACTCGTTCACTGTTTCATCACTTCATAGCTTGTTAAATATATGACAGTCTGGCGATCCACATTATAATTATAATGATATTTAGTGGCACTCAGGTACTCAAATGGTGAACATACTCTAAATGTATCAGCAAAGAATATTAAGAATATATTTAGTAAATATTAGGTGAAAAAAATCTCTCTGTGTGCAAAAACATTTGACTGGTAGTGTATGTATGTGTATTTCTATTGGTCCATTCATAACAAAATGGTCACACCAATAGCAATGGCAGCTGGCATCTTTCCCATGTTTCTCAGTTTATTACCAACAGCATTGTCGGTATTAGGACTGGACTGAAGGATGGGTTTACGTTTAGGTTTTAGGTCACAATTAAATGGCTTTATTGAAATAAAGCTATCTACCGTAGTGGGAAACCACTGTTGATGTTTCAAAATGTACCATTCACCTCCTCCCCCATCCATACAGCTCAGCCTCCTTTGAATTCACTGTTTTGATGAGGTCACGGAAACCAATCCATTCACATGGATCTGTCTATTCAGCTTATAGCTCAGTCTATAGGATCTGCCCATCCACAAAGAAGTTATAAGGAGTGTTTCAGCCTGGATTGCTTTTTGAGTGAGACACAGTACGGGGAAGCCAATCATAAGAGAGATAATTTACATACAACCAATCTTAAAAGCCCAGCAACAAATATGTCCTGTTTATGTCTGATAGAGAGAGAAGCTGAAAAATGTCAAACGTAAAGTTGAATTAGATTTTGGTCCATAAACCCACATACAAATGGAGTTTAGGAGTAAGATCTAATATGGCCATGATGCTTTTGGTAAATATAATGAAGCTAATCATAAGCAGTATTTCTTTATTTTCCTCATAGCACTTCCCTGTTTGATCTCTAGCCCAACCCAAAGCACTTCCCTGCTTAACCTCACATAACCTCTTTACACCCTCACCATCAAAACCAGCCTGCCCAGTTCCAGTTGACCAGCAGGTGATAAGTCATTTACACTAGACAGGTTGGTGCAGATACAGGGCTGGTGCAGATGGGCTGAATGGGAAGGTGTGCTGTCCCATATAGGTGAGAAACACTCCTGAATACACATGGAGTCTTTTCATTTGAGCATATCAAATAATACCCAGATTAATACCCAAATTACACTATACAATTTTGGTCCGTCCCAGACAATCGTGAAACAATTGTGCCGATTCTTTGGTCATGGCTTCTAAATGGCGGGTCTAAGTTGTACTGTGAGTGTGGTTTAAAGACGACCATCACGGCGAACAAAGACAGCCTGGAAATATTTTCTGACAATGTCAGAAATTTAGGGAGACCATCTCACAGTGTGCGTGTGGTTACGACCTACAACTGCTGACCAGCCAATCAAAAGACAGCATGAAACGACGTCTTTATCAACAAAATCCAAACAGCATGGAGGAGAAACAAAGGAATGCTAGTCACACCTGCACACACACCATCACACATCTACACACCTGCACACACACCATCATACACACCTTCACACACACACCATCCTCCATCTCCACACCTTCACACACACACCATCCTCCATCTCCACACCTTCACACACACCATCATCATCCATCTCCACACCTTCACACACACACATCATCCTCCATCTACACACCATCACCATCCATCTACACACATTCACACATCTACACACACACCATCATATATCTACACACCAGCACACACGCCATCATCATCATCATCATCATCATCATCATCATCCATCTCTACACCTTCACACACATCATCCTCCGTCTCCACACCGTCACACACATCGTACACCTACACACACATCATGCCCAAGTATATTAGATTAATGATTAATGAAATCACATAGTCTGTAGAAGGCATAGGTCTTCAGTAAGATGTATGAGAGTCTGAAAGAAACTGAAACCTCACAAAAATCTCCAATCAGTTATGAAGCCAGACAAATTCTTCTCTGGCTGACTCAGTTCAGGCCTCTTTTTTATGAGACCTTTTTTTAAATAAGACCTTTTTTAGACATTTGAGCAAAGGTTTCATCCTGTGCAAAACTCCAGTAGCTGTGGTCAGTTTTAAATGAACAGACACTGGATAAGCGTGACCTGGCGTCCAGAAGACAGAAGACCGGCACTGACATGTTTCACCTGGGGGAAACTAGTTATGACTTATTGCTTCATGGTCTGGCTCTTCTAGATGTCCCAGCCTTTCAACCCGTCTACAGCAGCCTCCCCCCATTCCCAGGAGCCCTGTCAGTTCTGTTGATCTTTATGGCTGAGCTCCACTCCTCCTCCAGCCTCTCCAACCTTACCTGAAGTTTCTTCAGACCACTAAAGAGCTCTACAGAAACGGAAAGTAACTACTGGCCCCCAGCCCCAAACTCAGAGATGTACAGGGAGGGTGGGATGGCACTTTACCACAAAAACAGTCTGAGGACTGGAAAAACAACTCTGTGCATGAGAGAGCAACAAAACTAGCCCACACTACACTCACACACACACACATACCCTGACTTACACAATCACACACTGTACACGTTTATACTGCCTGTCAAAGGTTTGGGTACAAAAAGCCTCTCAAAATGGCTTAAAACAAATAAGAACATTCGTCAGCTTGCAACAACTTCACGAATTAAAGACTGAGAAGAGCAATAATATATAAATTATGTAATAATATATAAATTATGTGAAAATATTTGATATCTGTGACTTTTTGAAAATGCTAAAGCCTATCCAATTTCTGGCCATAACTAATTACATTTATTCAGCTGTTTAAACCTTTAGATAGAGCTGCATGATATGAATAAAATATCAGTTTTGTGTATATCAGTATTTATAAATATTTTACTGCTGGATGTCTTTCAAGATACTAAATGGTCCATATCGTCACTTTTCGGGAATTAAAAAGGCTTGAAGTCTATAAACATTGTTTCAGATGGCACATTTGCTCCCCCCATCCATAAAGTCCACATATGGAAAATAAGGCCATTTCAAATCATAGTTCACAACACACCTAACATATTAAAATATCTCTCCTTATTCTGGCTACAGCAGTTTAGCCCTGCCCATTCATGCACCAATTCGCCAGAGCTTTTAATAGTTAAGAATTAGACTTTTGTTGGATTACATGAAGACCTTGACTCATCAGAACATCCAGAAACTCACCTGGAGCTGTGATTGGTCACCCTGTCAGAAACACTGAGGTTGGTTGGAGGCTCATTTGCATATTGCAACCTTCTGCAATATCAGTATTGCCGAGAGTGATATTGCAATAACGATTATCAGATGATATGTTGTGCAGCCCAACCTCTTTTAGAATAAAAGAGGTTGACCTGAGGTCTGCCTCTTAAGACTCTGCAGCTCCTGAATCGTCAGCTTCACAAAACCTCACAAATGAAACAGTGTTTAACAGCAGTGAAGAATTCAACCCAGCTTTAGATACTGAGGCTGTGTTTACTCCCTGTGGTCATGCATGAGAGAGTGACGTAACAAACAGCCAATTCAAGGGGGCAAAGTCAAGGGGCTCCATTTTCGAGGAAGGAAAATATGCATTATATAAATATACAGCCACGCTAATATAGACTGTTTGAGTAATTTAATTGATTTATATGTATTCCTGAATATATTCTTGATGTCTACATAGTATGATTTGCTTCCTCCACTGAAAAGCAGTATTTTTCATGTGACCTATGTTACAAACAACCCAAATCCTGAATCTAACCTGGCTTGAGCCTTAGCTTTGATGTATCCCAGTAAATCCACCACTGCAGCACCATTAAGTCACACACAATCCAGGGTAAGCCTAAAAGAAATCGTAATTCATGACACAGGCTCCAAGCCCACAGCCGTAAAAAGGTCTTCAGAGATGGCTTTTAACAACAGAGGAGAGCAGCGACAGCAAACATTTTCCTGACAAACATTTGGCCAGAGCTCCACTACTTCAGAAGCTCTCAGTGAGCGAGGAGAGCTCGCTGAGGGATGCCGTGAGGTCTATGAATGGCTGTGTTGTTTCAAACTGCTCTCTTCAAGTGTGTCAGAGCAGCCTGTTCAAGATTTTGGCTTTGTGCTCAACAGTTGATGTCTGGTTGTGCTTTTTATTTGCATTAAATCCAGACAAAATGACTCTTCTGACAGCGAAACCGTTCTAGGTGTTGGGACTGTGTTCAACTACAAACACATCGTACTGTGCAAGAGTCTTGTTTCTCTAGATTTAGCTTTGAATCACCTTCCTGGTGAAAAAAATACTATTTTATGTCTGTCAAACCGTCTTATCTTTTTGGCTTTTACAGTAAATTAAATGAAAGAAATGTGATTAACAGGCTGCAAAGTGCCTAAAGATACAAGGAGCCTAGATAAAGGAGTTCCAACCACTCAGCATTCAGCACCACCAG
>JBBPCX010000154.1:4426523-4436570 GCA_037974365.1 Hydrocynus forskahlii | reverse complement strand
CCTCTCCTCTCTCTCTCCTTCTTTCTCTCTCCTGTTTCTCTGTCTGTCTCTCTCTCTCTTTCTCTCTCAGGCTAATCAAGAAAACACATTGTAACTCCAAATTGCCAAATGCCCAGTTTCAGATTTGCTCCTTCACTGAGAGCTGGTCCAAAGAAGGCTGCTAGGGGGTTTACTGAATTAGTTGTCTCGAACAAACCATTATTGTCTGACCATTTTCTGCGTTCTGGTTCAAAAATGAGATAAAACGCCACTAAATAAGATTGAAAATACATCATACACACCTCCAAAACAAGAAGGCAATTTTATTCATCCAAGAATGTCATCATCCACAAATGGGGCAGTTATATCAAACACTTTATCATCCAGGCCTATGTGCACATTACTGTTCATGACTCTGGTGCATTATGGACATTATGTAATATGGAATACATAGAAAAATAAACAAGCTCCTTGTACATGCAATGTTTAATTAATTTTCTCTCAGAGTTGGCCGACCCATAGTGTTTAGTAAGATGTAATCCTGAATCGCTCCTGAAACATGCTGTAACTAGAAAATAGAGGAAATTGACAAATGTAAACAATATAAATGTAATAGACTATAGACTGAATGTATCTGTGAAAATTGACAATGGGAAATAATCACTTGAGTTCCTGTTTATTTTAGCTCACTCTTCCACTAACAGAACACAACACTGAGACTCTCACTTTCCAGGATGACAGTTGTGTGTTGCAAAGGTCCATATCTGTGTGTAACAGCTTCAGCAGGCAGAATGGAACACTGGACTGACTATTAAAATCACTTATTCGGGACTTCAGTCCCAATTCTCAAGATGAAGCAGCAGGTGAAATGCTGAAATAAGGATGTTGAAATCGGCACTTAGTCTGAGAGTCCATCCATTCATCTCCTTCTTCCTATCTATCCATCCTATCCATCCATACCATACATCAATCTATTCCATCAGATCCATTGCATTCCTTTCATCCCGTCCATCCCTTCCATCCCATCCCTTCTGTCCCATCCTATGCCATCCAGTTTGTCCCTTCCATTCCATCAGATCCATTGCATCCCTTCCATCCCATCCATCCGTCCTTCCATCCATCAAATCTGACATGTATGGTTAATGTGATGACCATTCTTGATCAAGAGCAAATAACATTTTATTGACTTTACCAGTAAACTGAAAGTAGATAGGCTGTGTCACTTTTCTTGTAATGTTTGTTAGTAAAAACAACCATTTCAAGCAAAAAAATCTATTTAAAGTTGCTATGATCTTAAATTTTTATATGTAATATCCCCATGACTATGACTAATAAGATTTGGTTCAGCAAAGTGACCATGGTATTGCCATCATTTTCTTCAGAATACAAAATGTTATTCCTACTTTACGATATTAACATAGTACTACTAAATGTATGCTATGTGAAAGATATATGCTGATTCTTTTAAGTAATGTTTTTTTTTTATGTCAGGCTTGACCTGAGATGTTAAAATAACAATAAATAATAGATAATAAAACAGGCATAAGAGGCTTTGCTACATGAAATTGCTTTAACAACAAACCTCAGTCTCTGGGGGTTTGATTATTTCTGCAGTAACACTTCCTTATACACTCATTCACTCACAAACACCCTCTCTTTCACTTTCTACAGCAGGGTTGTCAAACTCCAGTCCTGGAGGGCCGTGGTCCAGCTCGTTTTGGTGATTTCCCTGCTCAGAAACTCCTGGTTCACCTTGCCAGTTAATTGGCAGGTTTAGTGAATGTGTTTAAGGAGAAGAACCATCAAACTGTGCTGGAGTTTGACACCCCTGTTCTACAGGAAACATTAGCTAGTTAAATACACTTGCCATTCAGTATTGTAAATTTCACTTAATAAACCGTGCAAGACAACGCAAGTAAAAACCAGCTATTGGATAAACAAGAAGTCCAAACTCAGTTAATTATTTATAATTTTGTAGTAATTTACCCTGCTGTTGAGTTCCCTTCATCCATGGCTCTAGTGTGTTTCATTTAATTAAGGTTTGTCTTTCTCATTACCGTGGTGCTCCCATACCATGCAGGATCTGTTTTCTATAGTTCCTTGCTAACACACTTTTTACTCAGTTTTAATGAGAAGTTCTCCCCTAATACAGATGATTTTGGTGCAAGAGTTTTCTCTGCCGTGTTTCACGTTTTGGCCTTCTTTCTTCAAGTAACATAGCCAGCTCTGCTACACAGTGTACAGCAACATAGACCATAAATGAACTGAGGATGTAATTCACCGCCAATTATTTTTATAATCAAAGTTTAGCTATTTTAATTCGTTCTTTAGTTCTTAAAGCTGGACGATATGGACAAAATAGCAGTATTGCAATTTTACTGCTGCATATTGCTATTGTGATGACTTTAGATATTAAAGGGCAGTTATCATCACTTTTCTGGACTTAAAATAGTGTTTCAAATCATTTACTCCCCCCCCATCTACACAGTCCATATGTTGACAATAAGCTACAAAAACAGCCCATATTCAAATCATAGTTTTTGTGATGTCACAAAAGCAACATTTACATACATCACCTTATTCTGGCTACAGTATTTTAGCTCCACCCACTCTTGCACCGATGTTAAACACTGTTAAAAGTTAAAGATTAAAATAATTTGGCTTTTTTTGGATTACATGAAGACCCTGATTCATCAGAACACCCAGTAACTCACCTGGAGCCGTGATTGGTTAGTATTTGTATATTGCAGAAACTGATACTGAAATTATCATTTGCAGACAATATATCGTGGGTTGGATAACCCGCCCTGTCACTCAGCACATTGTTGACAATGCAGGTTTCTGTTCGAATACAAGTGGAAGTTAATGTTCTCCTCATGCTGTCCACTTTTGTAGTGTAGGGCAGTTTGGTTCTTCTCAAAGGAAGTGCTAGCTTTCACCCTTCCAGCCTGGGACCTTCAGATATTGTGGGCAACCTAACTAGTGGGTAGAATTGGACGTGGCTAAATTGGGGAAAAATGTGTAAAATAAAAATGAATATCGTTGACATTTGTTGATGCACACATTTTATCCTATAGCTCCACAAAATAGCCTGTAGTGGTCTAAAGGAAAAACTGAGAAGGATTTTGTAATTGGTTATTAGTTCCTCAACAGTGTATTTCTGTACTCGAGCAATGCAACTTGGCTGCAGTTGAGTATGGAGAAAAGTGAGCAGGATCGTTCCTCTGACCTGCAGATAGTATCTAAAAGACCCTTAAGGCCGTATCCTGCAGGTACTGAAATGTTAATGGTAATCTAGAGGTCTGGGACCTTAATTTTGAATGCCAGAGTGAGATTGCTTTAGTGTCACACTGTTGTAATGGGCCTTTAGTGTCACAATAGAAAGTCATCATGTTTTGCGGTGGGTACGCCCCGCTGCATGCACACACACATTTACAAGGTGTAAAGCTTATGATTCTCGTGTCTTGCCACCACCTAACCTGAGAATGAGTGTATGGAAGTGGACTGTAATAATTTAGAACAGTGGGATGTAACCATACTCCTATTTTCAGATTTAACATGATGTTCAATTCTGACATCAAGGTTGGATTGATTTTCATTATTTATTTCAAAAAGATCTTGATTCTACAGAACTGCTGTAATATATTACAGGGACAAGTTTAGAAAATTTTACATTAAAAAGTGAATATTGGCAAATAGCACATCCTTATGCAAAATGGCGATCTCATAAAACTAAACAATAACATAAACAACAACAAATACAAAAATAGGTAGGAAGCACCAAGATGCCCAGTTTTGTATCACTAATGGTAGTTTCCACTAAAAATGACAAACAAAACGCTTAGAAGAGACTAAGGGGAAGATCGGTGAATTTTAATTGCTTTTTTATATTTTATTGATCCTGGTATTAATATACATTCAAGGAAAAGACAAACCATTCATCTTTATGATTAATGCTGTAGAAATTCACATTTTGTGTTAATATTTCTGCAGCCTGAAGAATAACGTCATCTTTAGCGGTACATGGCCACAACCCCAAGTTCGGTCTCACTATCTGTCAGCCCCTCACACATTTTCCTCTACTGCTGAAAATGAGTGGATGAATGAATTTTGAATACTAGAGCATTGCAGGTTAATTTACTCTTTCCATTTCTTTCCTCATATTAATTCCATTGTGAAAGATCAAATTTGTACGCACTGATCCACAGTAGGGACAGAGCTGGCTCTTTGCTGCTGATCTGAGACCTGCGTTTTGTTGAAATGGGCATAGGCTTGGATATCGGGCCGAAGTTGATGTGTGTAAAAGTTAGGATTATATTTGTTAAGCTGATCCTAGATCATCTTTTTCAGACTGTAATGTGAATGAGAATAACCTGAGCCTTAGCCGCTTATCCCTGTCCTACTGTTACACATCCCAAAGAGATTTGGGCTTAGTAAGTTCCCACAGTCATTACAGTCACCATTTCTGACTGAGTGCAGCAGCGCTGGCTTTAGACCTTAATAACATGATCAAGGATGTGAAGATCATTCTTGTTTTCATTCTCCATGTCTTGGTCGGTTCAGCATATAACACGCATATTGCGATACGGTGCATTCCCACTATATGACATAATGTTTTTCTGTCTTTAAAAGGAGAGAATTAGTATTTTCTAATGAATAAAAAGTAAATATATGTCTTGATCAAGAACAAATATATACATATATATGTTCTAGACGTTGACCTTTTTTCTCTTGTTAATGAAGATGAATATGCTGACAAAAATACAAATGATAAAAGTAGGATAAATGTGAGTAGTAATTAAATTCAAAACATGATGATTTAAGCTTGGATGTTGAATTTTTTTTTTTTTTTTTTACCTCATCATTAAGGGATACTGTGGTTAGATGAGCACCAAACTATCAGGATTTAGGGTGATCTTGCATCACAAAGATCATAAAATATAATTTCTAAGTAACACAGACTTCTAGACTGCACAATAGATAATATGCCATATAGAGAGAATACTTTTCTAGACAAATTACTTCAGATGATTTCAGACTGGTTTGATTTTGTCTTTACTGATAATCTCATTTCCTCTGGGATCAATAAAGTGTTCAGATGCTGATTCTAATCGAACGTTCACACCCTAAAGAGGGATGCATTATGTTCATATGAACCCTGAAACTGCAGGCCTGTCTTTTCTGTCCATATAGGCCTGTATGTATCACATGCTATCTGCATTATCTGTCGGAGGGCAGGGAGGCAGCGGCAGGTCCAGGCTCTGGTTTCTCAGGGAGGATTGTGTTTCTAGCCTGTTTTTCGGAGGCTGTCATGAGGGAGGCAGGGTTACGGGAACAGGAGTAAGAGAAGCTCAGAGAACACTGAGAAGCTTTCCTTTGTTCCTCACTCAGCTCTGCCCCTGTGGAGACGTCTGTCCGCTTTCCCCCGTTAGGTTTGCGGCTCATTTTCAACCGATCTATTTTCATTTGGGCCTTTTGTTCATCTCCGCCTGTGGATCACTTTTTGGAGAGCTGTCTGTCAGTATTGCAGCTTCTGAACTGTCAGATCCAAAACCAGACTTGCACATGTCGAACCGAGAGGGCTAAACTCGAGCTACTGTACATTGGCTTGTTTAGAGGTGACTCATTTCCCTTCGGACAGAAATTGTAGCAGTGCTAGAAGGTCCATGTTAGAAAGTGTTCTGGTAATAAGAGCGACTGACCTACCACAAATAAGTTCTTGAGGCCTGTAGATCATTAAAATGAAGTGTTAAGTCATCTTTTGTCTCGTGTGGTCACCTCGCGGCCTTTCGGGCCAGCCAGCATTGGAGGTTAATGGTTTCGGTGTGATAAGAGGAAGGAACTGCTCTCTTAAGTCATTTGAGGAGCTCTGTCTCACTCATGTTTTATTCAGGACCACAGGATGGAAAGAATCACCTGAGAGAGTGGCAGAGTGAGGGGGGGGTGCAGCAACTGTCCTCCTGCTCCCCCACCGGAGCGGCACACGCCGCAACGGACAGCGCTGACAGAGGACCAGAGATTTGCCCTGCATTATTTATAGCCAAGCCCGAGCTTTTAATTATAAATGCAGTATTATGCGATTGGGCCGAGCCATATCCGACTCTCCCCCAGCGTCCTGTAGCAGCCTGATGAAACCCCAGCCCAGCAGGGCGGTGAGCGCGGAGGAAGAGGAGACTCCGCTCAGAGAAGTGACCGTGAAAATGAAAGCACAAAAATAGAAACATGGCCTTTGCTTGGATATTTAAGAATAGTTTTCATTCTTTGTGCATGCTTCACATATAAACCACATGTCCTGTCTGCCAGTCAGTCAGCTTGTGTCTGTTCCAGAAAGTTTTCGAAATCAATTCAGGTTTTCAGATTTTATTTTTGATGCTGAAATCATTGACCTTCACGCTCAGTTAATTTCTGATAATTAGACACGCCGTCATTAATGGGCTCCTTTGGCAGTGTGTAATCCTTCATTAATGCCTGTCACTTATCAGATGCTCGTCTCTTAATTGGGGTTAAGAGAAATGCTCAAAAACAGCACAGCAGCTCGAACATGGTGTGTATGTCGTGCTGATTATCAACACGTGACAAACCATTCGCTTGGCTGGAGCGTTCCTCTCCCACTCTCTCCAGTAATTACGGTTTAGGTGGAGAGTGTGTACAGAGTGGAGATTAATCATTGTTTCAGTCAGCCAGCAAAATGGCAAACGCTCAGGGTTCAGTGTAATTAATGAAACAGGAATGTTAATGTCATGCCGGTAGAATGAAAATAAACAGCTCTGGAAAATCAGGCCGCCAGCGCACAACAGGAATATGATGGATTGAAACTGGGTTTCTTTTATTTATTTATTTTTTTTAGACCAGCCTTATGGTCAGAACTCAATCCTTACAGTCAGAACTCGATCATTTTTTCCATGCTAGCCTTATTGTCAGAGCTCGATCAATATTTCACACATCATGGTGCCTTTCTGTTTGTTTGCTTGCTTTTTATGTCTACACATATATACACTTGAGTCTGCCTTAGAAGTCCCATCTAGTGTAAATCAAGTGTTTATGTCTAGAGCTGTAAATCAAGTGTTCAGTCACATTTGGCTGCTAAAATCATGTAGATTACAGGAGCAGTCTCTTCTGGGGAGGGCTTTTGAAAACAAGAAAAAACTGAATGGGGAAGTCAGAGGTAAACAGGGTCATTAGCATATTGTGACTGTTGCAGATGTTGGGAGCCCTGTTGAGGGAGTTCTTAAACAAGCTGATAAGGGAAGATTATGGAAGGTGGCTGCTTTGTTGTTCTTTATCAAGAACCGTGTTGCAGCCTCACACCCTACAGCACATGTTAAAGAGGCTCGTCACACTTGTCACATAGAATAGAAATTTTTTTTCTTCCTCTCTCTTTCATTTTCCGTGCTATTATTTATTTGAACCGTCACATCAGTCATTCCATGAGTCATAAGCTCTTATTCATCCTAGCCTAGTTATCTGTGCTATTTTCTCGAGCTCACTTTGTGTGCTGCCTTTATGTGGAATTATGAGAAAGGTCCAAATATGACAACACCCCAATCGAAATGTCAGCACAGGTGCAGAAAAGTGTGTAGGTCTTATTACTCTACTTTGTATAGTAACTGATTTTGCCAATAATAAATTTTATCCTGCTGCCTGAAGTCTTCAGATCATGCAGTTTGATTCATCACATCAAGTATAGAAGGATGTTGCATGCTGTGCTTTTGAGTAGATGAGAGATTAATTGGAGGAACATAGCAAAAAGAGTGGAGAATTCCTAACCAGAGCAGAGTCTGGCGGAATTCTATCTGTGAGTCAGTAGAGGAGCTTAGTCAGACTGACTTGTGTGGACCCTGCACCCAAGGCGTGTCCAGATCCGGTTCTGGAGAGCAGTAGTCCACCACTGTTTGGGGATTTCCTTCAAACTCACTTGATTCATCTTGATAGTTTGGTCTGTAATGGCACTTTTCCACTGGCACAAGGAATTATACCGTAGTGTAACCAAATGTTTTCCTTTACAAATAAAGCGAGCTGTACCTGAGCTGCTCGACGGCAGGGCCAAAAGCGGGCTGCAGCCGAGCTGACTGCATTACTGTTTGGTGGTTGTTTTTTTTTTAACTGTCTGTACAAACAAATGGTGGAGATACAAACTAACAGCTGGGAAGCAGACGAAGTATAGGTACTATTGTCTATTTGGGCTGAAGATAAATTTAAAGTTTTCTAAGATGTTAAAAATTACTCTTTAACGCTGTGAGAAACACAGTGGTGATCCAGAACATCACTAAAAAGTTACCTGGGTTCGTTTTTCATCACACGGATAAAGAATGCAGAGAAAAAAAAACCTCAAACAAGACTCTAAAAAAAGACCACGGTAACAAAAGCAAAAATAGAAAAACTTTCCGCCGGTTCAACTCCATGAACACGTTTTCGGGACGACAGGCCATAAACTGTGGAGAGAACTGGGTCAGAAACTCGGTTACCGGACTGAGATACACTGGAACATCAAAACCTGACACAATTTCAGTACCATCACAGTTTAGGCTCAGCATGGTTCCTGCAGACCAGTAGAATAGAAATGCTAGAACAAGCTTTTATCACACGAAAGCTTCCCAGCCTGACCCCGTATCCTGTAACCATCTGTGTCCTGCAGTTTCACTGTGCTCAGTGAATTGCTGTGCTTTTGGACAGGATTATTTTCTTGATTTTATTCATTGGATTGCTACTCTGACCTCTATTCTTGGATCAGACTGAAGGCAGGAAATTGTATTTATTGGACGGTGGGATGTACTCCTAGCCAAATCTGACTTGATGAGTTTAAAGGGCCTTCTATTCTCTCGTTCTTTTTCTCTCGTGTCTTTCATCTTGTAGATTTTCCATGTGATGCTGAGCTAATGATCTTGTTTAACTTGTGCTTAGTCACTGACCCAGAATGCTGTGTTGTTTTTCAGTGGTGCTCTGTGCTTCTCTCTCTCTCTCGCTTCCTCTCTCACTCTCTCTCTGTTTCTTTCACACTCTTTCTCTCTCTCTCTCTCCCCCTCTCTACCTTTTTCTCTCGCTCTTGCTCTTTCGTCTCCCCTCTGTGTGTTTTCTCTTTCTGGCCCCTCACTATGTTTCTCCATCAGTGATGATTTTACTGCCCCTTACTCTCCCAGACAGAATCTTGACTCTTGGTCTCGTCTCGCTCTTTTCTCCTCCCCATTTCTGAAACGGGCAGGTATTACCTTACAAGCCTTTTCAGTTCCAGTGGACACAAACAATACAGCTGTCAGCTTTTATGCCAAAACCACCCAGTAAAGAAAACAGCTATCAAGATTAGTCCAAGACTGGCCGGCCCACAGAGTTTCTTCCACATTATAAAGGATTAGGATTATGTGAAAACAGGATGTAGCTCTACCTTGAGTCTAGATCAAACCCCAAAAGTAGTTGATAAGTCTGCTTTAAATGTGTCTGCTGGAGGCTGTTGCTCGGATTAGGATCAGGTCCCATCAGTTTTTTCCAGGATATGATGATGTTTTTAAGGGTGTGTTGCCATCTTGACTTTTTTCCTAGAGACACATTACTTTCGGGTTCAGCAGTTCTGCTCTCGTCGTCTAGATTTGATCAAAATCAGTGTACAAGGGCTGTTTTTTTTTTTTTTTACTAATAAACACTGGGCCTAAATGTAACTGCTCTTTTCAGACTTCGAACATGTTGCATGTGTTAATGTGTGTAACCGTCCATTCTTCTGCCCTGTAGAAGTTGCTGGGTGTGCTTTGCCACTGATGAGGATGACCGTACGGCGGAGTGGGTTCGGCCCTGCCGGTGCCGCGGCTCTACCAAGTGGGTACACCAGGCCTGCCTACAGCGCTGGGTGGATGAGAAGCAGCGGGGCAACAGCACGGCCCGGGTGACCTGTCCTCAGTGCAACGCCGAGTACCTCATCGTCTTCCCCAAACTAGGTATGTTAAACATTCCACAGAATTTTACACAGTAAGTCAAGTTTATTCATTATATATATTATTATCACCAAGATCACCAAATATATATATGTATGTATATATGTGTGTATGTATGTGTGATAGATATACATACATACACATATAT
>JBBPCX010000154.1:4393859-4426423 GCA_037974365.1 Hydrocynus forskahlii | reverse complement strand
TGCGATTAATTAGATTAATTAATCGCCACACCATGTAATTAATTAGATCAAAAATTTTAATCGCTTGACAGCACTAACATATACACATACACACATACAACACTGAAAGCTGAGAAAAGTAATCATTAAGTCCTCAAAAAGTAAATCTCTCAAATCATAATAGCTTCACCAGCTCCACACCAAATATCCCCACCAGCCACACAGTTCTACTGACCTTTCTAAATGAACAAACAGCACAATATACCCTACCCACACACACACACACACACACACACACACACACACACACACACACACACACACACACACCCTTCAATTCACAACAGCCGACCTTCACCAGCCAGCATGGGGTCATTAGTCAAATAACCAAATGGCATTTGCAGCCCGTTTCCCTGAGCCTTTTATAGTAATTAAACACTTGGCCCTGCTCTCTCTCTCACACACACACGGCATGAAACAGAGCAACACAGCCACAACAGAACTGACTCCCTCACTCAAGCAGTACAACACACAGCCGAGAGGTGCCAGAGGACATCCACACAGCGGCCCTGAACTACAGCCGGAGCAGCACAACAGTATTCATCATGAAACATTAACAGGTAATCTGAGTAATAATTCAATATTCACATATAGGTTCTACACTGTACATTAGGTCTATTTTGACAGTTAATGGGGTGATGGGAAATAAAATAAGACAAACAGTGATAATAACCCATGCACAGCTTCAAATACATTCAAAGACTTACTTAGAAATGTTCAAAAATAAGATGAACTAGGAGCATATTAAAAGAGTTCAATCAAACAAAGTAACATTAAAACCATAAGGTAAAAAATGCTAAACATGTTACAGCCTGTATTTCTGTAATTGTAAGTATTTCAGATAATTCACCAAAGAAAGGTTACTTACATTTACTATGACTTTAAAATCCAATGAATCCTGGCCAATCCAGTCAAATTATTAGTCATTTAGTGCAAGAAAAAAGTCATTTTAGTGCAAGGCCACTAACAGCACACAAACATATGAAATTAACTGGTAAATTAACAACTATTACTATTAACAACTATTACTATTAGCTAATAAACTGTCTCTACATAATTAAAGCAGACTTATGAAAATCAATTTATTCCACAAAACGTCATTTAAGCTCAAAACCCAATTAAAAACAAACAATATGTCGACATTAGGTCCACAATACTTGAAACAAAAAAGTCAATTTCTCAAAGCCAGGACTGTGTGATACTGTGATACTGACAGAGAGCACATGATCTTGACACTGTAATCAAACTTACTTCACACACACTTACATGTACTCTCAGAAGGAAAAAAAAAGTAGAGCAAAGAAATTCCCACCTAAGTCAAACATTGTGCTGTGACCTTCGCTGCATGTTGTAAACGGTGGAAATGAGCAGGTTATCAGAAGTAATAAAGCCCGCTGACCTTTAGAGCATGTCTGGTTAACGTCAGTGAAACAGCTAATCTCTCAGACAGCCTCAGGTCGGTGCAGAAATCGGGCCTTTCCTGGAAAACCGAGTCTGGGGGAATCATGACATCAGGAGTGACATAATGCTACCTTTGAGATACGCCACCGCAATTCAAACACCGTGTGTTATTGCTTAATAACAATCCAGGGTCAACACCCAACATCATCACGCAAGGTTCAATGTGTTATGCAAGTGCTAAGGTCCTGAAATGGGTTAACTGCTTTTATACAAGCAAACTAGGAAAAATAATCACCAAAATATTGTCCTTCTTAAGTATTATCACATCCCCACTCATGTGATCTGTCTATTAGTGTGTTCTCCACTTTTATATTTGAAACATACCGAGTAATATGTTTATTCTGATGATCAGTCGAGTAATTGTGTGCACAGTTTATAACAGCCCTTCATTTTACTTCATATTATAGGAAATCTGTGCCTACAAACATGAACATAACAGTGAGATCCTGTTGGTGTGGGTTTCCTCCCTTTCTGTGATGCCCTTTTAGCTCCCCCAGTGGAGAATGTGAGAACTGCAACAAGCCCAGAGACCATGTTTATTGTTCAAATGAACTTTTATTGATACTAGGATTAGCAATTGCAAGACTGCAACTAGATAAAATATGTTTGTTTACAATTTAACGCACCCCTGGGTTTAATATTGAGCCAGCATGTTTAGTAACATTTAGCAATGAACATTTTAACATGTTCCAACTGCTGACCAACACTGCACACTAATGGAGAGTCAGGATTATAGCTTATACACCATCTTTACACTTAAAATTTCTTTTTATACTTTTTGTATTTGATAGTCGATCAATAACTAAATCACACAAAACTCGAGCTGCGTTCCAACAGCTGATGCAGCAACTGACGGATGGAGCTCCGTGCAGGACACTCAAGAGCACAACACACACAACCAAGAAACAGACTCGCTGTTAAACACTGCAAAACAAATCTTTGCATTTTGCACTACTGTTGTACCACCTAACACACATCAAAAGGTACCAACCGGTAGAACCAGGTAGAACCATTTTTAAAAAACTCCCCTGCTGAAGAATTAAAGAGCTTCAGTAGGAACTGAGAATTTCATCACACTTGAATCCAGCCCTGCATGTGTTTTTGCATGTTTTACTGTATTTTAGTTGTGCCAGAGTGACTGGTAAACAACAGATCAACAGAAAAGCCATCAAAAGAGGAAGTGGTGCTGCGTCTGGGGGAAACCATATCCTCACCACGTGTAACACTCATATCTGTGCTGCCGAAATCCCGCTGTCTAAAAATGACTCAGATGTACCACTGGCCACACACGGTGGGTTGTGCGATTTTAATACTGACTGTCAGAAGATGTGCCACTGCATCGGTATTTGTCCCTAATTCTGACACATGGAAAAAAAAATTGAAACCGCACACGAGGGAAAAATAAACAGTGACTCACAACAAAACTGACTGCTGAAAGTAAAAGTAACCAGAAATATCCCTGCAGTGTCCATGGATGGGATCATAAATATTCCTACATATATATATATATATACACATATACATACACATATATACATACACATATATATATATATATATATATATATATATATATATATATATATAAGCTTAGGACCCAAACCACTGCGTGTGTTGTACACAATGGCTAATGCTTTGAAATTCTGTACCAAGCTGGAGTGACGTGATCTCTTTTTTTGGATTTGGTTAAAACTCTAGCAGCAGCATTTTGAATAAGTTGGAGCTGTCTAATGGACTTTTGGGAATCCCAATGTGGAAAGTGTTGCAGTAGTCAACCCTGCATGAAATAAAAGCATGGATAAGATTCTCCTAAGTTTGTTTGGACACAAAATCTAAATATAGCAATCGAAAGACGGCAACTTAGGAGAAGAGTGTTAGTCTGAAACAAGTGCTTTGTGAAAACATGTTCACTGGTACTCTTAAAGCAAAAATTTGCAATGAGTAGGTGCTAGTGGTCAACCAGCTGTCAGCCTGGCCGATAACCAGATCTGATATTCAGCATCACTGTCTTTATTTTTTTTACTTTTAGCTGATTGCCATTAAAATACATGTATTTACTTTTGCTCTGATGCAGCCACCTCTCTCTGTAGTCTCCATTCCGTGGCCTACTGCAAAGTCTCTGATTGGCTGATTATTGGCTGGTTATGCTTAAAAGCTTGTTTTGTGTCGGAGTCTGTCATTCATTTTCACACCAACATTTTAGTTTTTACTGCAAATGTATGTTGGTTCCAAATATCAGTTTTCCGGCTCCTTGACTTCTAATGATCAGAATCAAAAACATATTAATCGACCCCTAGTCGGTCCAAGACATTCCAGGATTGCCTGTGGGTTTATGAACATTTCTGATAACTTTGTACACAAAGAACCTTAATTTAAAACCTAGCCTGCAGTTTTGTTGATTTAATATACATAAAGTGAGTCGACATGTCCAGTGCACTTCAGGACTCAAGAGAATTGCTTTAAAACTGTATAATTAGTTTGTGCTCCTACTGTGGTGGAAAGGGCACAAGGGGATCTTTTTTTTTATTACTTGATTATAACAGAATTGGACTCTCAGTTGATGCCTGGAAGTGTGCACCTGTTTAAAACTGGTGCATTAAAACCTCCACAGACTACAGGCCTCTACAGACCCAGCCAACCTGGCCTCCAGAGGTTCAGTCCAGAGGTTCCTGTCCACTGACAGTCTGGCAAAACTCTCAAACTGCATTGCAGGAGAATATCTCGGAAATATGGAGGGATGTTTGAAAGGACAGGAACTGTCTAATGGTAATTTACCGGATTTATATGTTTGCAGCGAGCCACCAACTAAGCATATCTGGAAATGCTAAGCTGTATTTGGCTACCATGTAGAAACACTTTGAGTCCTAAACTACTTAGCTTTGGTACTACTCAAAAAATAGATGTTGTCTGTGCCTTTTACACCTAAAAGGTCCATTTGTGTTCCAGTCTCTTGACATGAATCTGCCTATGACTGCCCTGATTAGTTATCATGTTAAAATGGTGATTTTCATAATTGATGAGTCATTCTCATAATTTGAGTAAATTATGTAGTTACAGAGAACATCATTATTAAAATGCATAATTGGTGAGATGGGCAAGAGCTTCAAACAGTGGAATTATGGTGAACAAACCTCATTCAGATAGACCAACCAGAAATATGATAAATTGTACTTATTTTTATTTGATCATGGGTATAAACTAAAGTTATATTTAAAATGATCTAGTGTAGATACAACTTAAGACAGAATTCCTGTAATCATCCTTAGAAGTGTATTGACGTTTACCCACCTCTGAAACCTTTTGGCCACATGACCTATGAACTTGTGTATCACCCCCTGCTACCAATGCCCAATCACAGAGTGAAATCTCAGCAGCCCTGATATGACAGCATATGAGGAAAATGTTATAATTTACTCTCCTCTGCTTTCTTTTCTGATACTTCGCCTGAAACAGTTCATGGCATGTTTATTTCAAACTTTAGCAACATGACAGCTGAGCTCAGCATTGTTAGGAAAAAGGAAGCTTTTCTTGTAAAAATCTCTTGTATTCATGGAGCCTTGCTGACACATCAGGGTCTTTATCGGACACAACAGAGTCTCTGCTACATGTCAAACGTTCAATAAACCTATCGGCACTTTTCAACATCCTACTGTGCATGTTCAGGCCTCAGTCTGGGTTCGAGCCATCGGCTTGTAGTTTTAGAGGAGAACAGAAGTTTATTCATTAGTGCTGCAGCATGTTATGTGGTTACTGTCAAGCTGCAGTCAGAACACCAAGAGCTATGAGTGGTAGGCCGAGGTGTAACTTTGTGCACGACGAGTCTCTGCTAGTGGCAGTAAACAGGGTGCTGAGGTATTTATAGAGCACTTGCTGTGCTGCCAGTCTTGCTGTGCTATATCTGCCACACTGGACTCCCCAGCAGACTAGAGCAGTGACCAGTGCACATGGTGTCTGTTCCCTCACTGTAGTTTGACCTCTCTCCTTTAGGACCAGATTGCTGACTTCTAGACTTGATTTATTGCATGTTTTATGTTTTTTTGTGTGTGTTTTAAGCAGAACTTTAGTCTAAAAAATTGTATAAAGTCCTAGACAGCCAGTAGTGGGCATGCTGATCATCTCCTAATGTGCAAGGTACAATGATATTTAATGCTTAATTATATTTGTATGATTTATAGATCTTGAGAATTATTCATGCAATTAGGATATAAAAAAAAAAAACAAACAGCAAAAATTTAGTTAAGTGAATAGTATTCAACCATGTGTAGCCTTTTAGAGATTCCAAAACTGTACTACACTGTAATATACATCTAAAAAAGTCTAAGTAAAACCAGTTTAAATACAAAAACTATGGGTCAGTTTCAAGGTCAGATAAGCCTAGTCCATTTTTGCCTTAATACTGAATCTCTAATGCTGTAGGTGAGGACTTGGCTCAGTCCTTAGACTTGAAACAAATCCATAGCGTTTATGTATTTGTATTTATACACAGACTGACTGTAAGTGAGACTGGTAGAATTCAAATTATGCATCCGCAACAATCAGTATATGTATGATTTTAAACTTCGTTTAAAATACATAATACTGCTTAATCTGGTGCTGTGTGTCATGAACATCCTCAACAGAGCTTTAGCTAAGAACTTGCGTGTTCGCTCCCCAGATTTGTGCAAATCCATGCCGGGGATTTCATTCTGCATTGAGCATTCTGAATGTCCTCTCTGATTGATAATCCTTGTTCTAGATGAAACTGCTTGTGAGTCGCAGTGCGATTTCTCTCCAGACAGAATAATTTGGCCATTATGCAAAATTGATCAGACCATATAGAGTTGTATTAGCATAGCAGCCTCTTTTTGCTGAAGATCTTTCTTTCGCTCACTTTCTTGTCAGCCTGACTGTCTGGAGGTCTCTCTGGTACATATTGCTTTAATCTGTGGCTAATGCTGTTTGTCACTTGACCTCCTCGACCGTGGCCAGCTGTGATATTGCACTGCATGTGTTCTTTGTTCACCTTCAGAAAGAAAAGAGGGTGGGAGGAAGGGGGAGAGAGAGGAGAGAGAGAGAGGGAGAAGAGGAAAGCGGGGAGAGAGAGGAGAGGAGCGAGAGAGAGAGACAGAATGAGAGCAAGCGAGGGCCACCTTTCTCTCCTTTTCTAAGAGCTAAACTTTCCCAAGCTGTTAAAGCTTTTCTTCTCTGACAAGTTGTGGCTTGGGTGTCTGCCAATGATTATTTAATTTGGAACTTGATTTCTTTGAAGAAATGGACTTTCTAGAGCTGTACAAGAACCATCCTGCCAGAGAATGGACAGAGGAGAGGACCAGCTTCACCATTAATAAGAGAAGAGACATGCTTGTAAATGAATGAGAACCATGATATATCTAGCTATTTTTACTCGTGCAAAGAGTGACATTAATACTGAAAACCTCTCTATGAAGAGTGAGGGGTTTGTCAGTGTTAATATCATGGTGCGCAGCCACAATTCAATATCAAAGTATGGCAGAGACTGCTTGCGTGAGATGAAAATCCAGCCTGCATCAACATTTCTTCATTATCGGCTTCATTTACTACCATTACTATCAGCCAGTTGCTTCTTCTTGTGCTTTAGAAATTGTTTGTTTGAAAAATTAATTTTCTGTGCATCAGTCATGTAGTGTGCTGTTACTGTAAGAACCTGTCTGTTACTCGAGAAGTACAGATACAGTACTGTGCAAGTCCTTGCCTTCTGTGCAGACTGTTGAAAGTCATTCATCTGAGCAGTGAGAGACCTTCTGCCTGCAAATACACAAGTTAACATTAGAATAAATGGGAACAAACAAAAAAGTAATAAATAACAAAGATTTGTTTTTCGGAATTGGAAAATGTTATTGGTCCTGGAGGAAATTGGTTACAACTTTTTAGAACTTGTTACAACTGCACAGTCGCACAGAGACACAGACAGTAGAATTATATAGTCTAAATAAAATCAAAAACTCTGCAGAAAAAACACTCGACAGAATACATTATGCTCTGTACACACACTGGCCTTGTTTGTGAAAAGCACTTGATGTTGTGAGCTGGTCAGGAGTACACAGATTCGGTTCCAGATTTCTCCTCCAGCCTTTTCTTGGATGAGTGCAACTCAATCAGCAGCTCCTGATTTAATTTAATGAAGCATTGGTTGAGAAGGGTCTTTTACTGACTGAGCATGAGTCAGGTGTGAACATTCAGAAATGTGCATGTCATAGACTACTCCTAGTGTAGGGTTGGGAACCACTTCTCTAAGCTATATGCAGCTTTATGCTCTCTTTATTTCCCTTTTTAAGCCTGAAACCAATTAAGCAGTTGTTTGTCTGTCCTGCATGGTGTATAAGGGCAGACCGCTGAATCACAGAGAGCACAATGCTGGGGATTCTGTCCCAGCAGAGAGCTCCACCCTCTGCTTTCTTCACCACAAGATGATTCACGGACCCCCTGCCCAGTTGGTGTGGGTGTGTTTTTGTGTGTATGGGTGCATGTTTAGGTCAGTCAGGCCACAGCGGGGCAATGCTCATCTAGTTCATTGCTAGCCTGGATCTGATGAATCACCTAAAACCTGAGTCTAAAAATAATCCGGCAGTTGGACAGCGCCAGTGCAGTCGGCAGACAGAGCTGACCTTACCCATCAGCATGCCCGGAGAGGGAGGGGGCGCCTGTTATCACTGTTACACTCGCAGGATTCCCAGTTTATTAATACAGATTATTTATGCTGAGAAAGGAATGACTGGAGGTGCAGTGCATGTATCGGTCACACAGCATTTGAGGACTATGTTTTGTTATTTTTCTTTTTGACATTGTTTGCTTCAAAACCTGGTCAGTATAAAACAGTGGTATTTAGATTTGGAGATTGCACTGTTCCTGAAGTTTGGAAGTTTTGTAGAGCCTCAGAGCTGACTCACAGGTTTGGTGTTACTATATTTGTGGGAATATTACACTGATTTGTGCAGTACTGTAGCTGAGTAATCCTATATCTATACTTAAACCAAAACACAGGCTTTCTTCATTTTCAGTTTGTTTAAGAATTTTTCAATATATTATGATAACATGTATCTTTGTATGAACCATCCAATTCTCCTCCTTTCTCCAGATTTGCTGATGTTCTTGTCATTTGAGGATGTTTAATTCCAACAGAGGGATAAATTGCACGGCCACAAGCACCCAGCTAACGTCTCATATTTTCATACCTGCTTGTTATTACCCTGGTTCTACTTTAGATCTGAATTCCCAAGACTGTGCCCAGCTGCAATTTCACAATGTTCCAGTTCTGGTAATGACTGGTAAAACTCTTTTTAGGTTTCTTTCCCTGTGTGGATAAAGATATTGGCACATTGTTGCAACTGCATTTCTGACCCTTGGGGATTTTATACTGAAGAGAAGTGTTTGTTAGTATTCCCAATCTGGGATATGTGAAAGTTTGTAGTTGTTATTTAAAGAACAAAGCTTAAATCCCCTTTGTCAGTTCATGTATACATGGCTTGTCACTGTATCTACACCTGACTCTTTCCTTGATTTTTAATGGGCTCTTTGTGGCCTTTCTGACCAGCTGGCTACAAGGCTAACAGACTCCAATAATTCACAGACCAGGTTCAAAGAATGTTACTGGAATGTCTGGTAGGAGCTCCAGATGTCTTTCAGCTATAGTTTGGTATTTTGGATCTAGCATTACATTGTGAACATAGTATTAATGTTTTTTTATGGTAATCAGATATAGAAGGCTACGAAGAATTGACTTGAAAGGTTTCTACATTAAACATTGATGTGTCACGACAGGCTTGACTAGAATATGATGGTCTTCTGTCTGTATCTGCGTAGACAGACTTGAAGTTGATCATGTATTGTCTCACTCTCCGGAAGTACGCTGAGCTGATATTTGTTTCTGGCATATATATATATATATAAATAACAGTAACACGTTATTGCGTTAACACATTATTTACTTCACGCTGAAAATTATTTTATCACGCAGTTTGACGCAGGTTTTTTTTTAAAGCCTTTTATTTTGAAAGTTTGTTGCATTTTGGGGCTTGTGGGTGCGTGAAACACGCAGCACTCAACGTCTCAGCTGGCTTTCCCAGGGGTCAGGTGTCCCATTACTTTTGTTCATATTATATGGACACAAGTATTGAGACGCCTGACCATTAATGACACTGCATTCAGATACACTTTCATATGGAGCTGATCCGCCTCTGCAGCTGCTATAATGGTTTCGCCCCCACATGCTCTGGACTTGGAGGGAAACTTGTTTTTCTCTAACATACTAGATAAAACGTGAATGCCCTGCAGCGGCAAATTGCTTTGGTTTTATACTTGATTTGATTATATTTAATTTAACTGCAGCTGTGACTGTGTTAATGGGAACACTGTTGTTAAAAGCTCCTTATGTGTTTAAGGTGTTTGCAAACCAAATGTTGTTGCACTATAGCAGCACTTTTAAAATAAAATTGCACAGTACACTACTTTTTAATTATTTAAATTTGCGAATAACAGTGCGAAAACCATGCGATTAATCGCAATTTAAAAATTTAATTGTTGCCCAGCATTTATATATAAATTGTGTCCACTTTGCTGCCATAACAATTTCCCTCCTGTGGAACTAATTCAGACTAATAAAGGGTTATCTTATAACTTCACCGTGTTGAGAAACATACCGTTTCTTATAGCTCCAAATTTAATTGTGGACTTTACAGTGTACATGACCAGTGTGCTTTTTATATCCCTGACACAACTGGAATTTTTAAGTTCCCCTTTAGAGAATTTTCTTTCAGTTTTGGTCATGATTAGCAGTTAGTAAGACTTATCATCTATTTAATAGGACTGTGCTGGGTGGAAATGAATGTTAGATGAGATGATGGCTAAAATGAGTGTACATACCATTTTGTATTTAATTTAGTACTAAGCATTTTTTCAGTATTTCAGGAGAGTTTTGTTTTGACTTTTTTATATTGTTCTTGTCTTTGGGTCTCTGTGTCTCTGCAGTAATAACATTTAGCAGTTTCCTCCAGGCTCAGTCAAGGCTTCTGATTCTGATTCTAGTACCATGACTGGGAATCTATCCACTAGACTGCACATTAAAAGTTTCTCATTAGAAAACAACCCCCAGCTTGTTGTAGTACATGGGAAAATCAATCTCAGCTGAAACTCTATATTTTTTGGACCTCATCAGACTCCACAGCCACACAGTGACCCCACCCCCTACCCAGCCTCCTCCCTGGAGACTGCAAAAGAGAAAAGTAGTCATTATCATACGGAATACACCCTGAAAATGACCTTTAAAAAAAAAAAAAAAAAGTCTGTACAAAGACCACTTGAGGAAGTTGTTTCGTGCTTTTTATACCTCCAGAGGGCAGAGGGAGCTGTATTACATAAAGATTAAAATATGTCTCTAGCCATGTTTTTATCAGGGTTGAGATTAGGTTGTGTGCAAGACCAAAAGGAAGGCGACATTTGGTTTCGGAAGTCTGCCATGGCAGCGCCGGCCAACATCAGGAACAGCAAGTCCTTGTCCGTGGTCTGCTCCCTTCCTATCATGGCTGAGGGTGGTGGGCACTCAGCGTGGGTGGTGGGTGCCCGGCTCCTCTTCTTTTCTTTTTTTTAAAAATTATCTTAATTATAGAATCTGTGGCTGGCAGCAGTAATAAACAGCTCAGCTTTTCCTTTTGCCAATAGCCATTAAGGATGACCTGCCCAGACCCGCCCCCACCCCCCACCTCCGCCTCCGCCGTGCCGTTGTGCTTAGGCAGGGAGAAAGCGGAAGAGATTGCGACACGGTGTCGGGTGGATGGATGTTCCGGCCAGGAATCGATGGGCTTGGCACGCACAGGTAGGGCTTAAAGCATGTCCCTGCAAAGTGCCTGCCCAGAGAACAGAGAGGCCCATGAGCTCAGGAGTACTTAGAAGATTAAAATCTGTGGGGTGTTTTTCTTTTTCCTGGATCCATCCACATTACAAATGGGGGACACAGGCCTAATTCTCCACCCTACTCGAGTGTGGTGTCCATATTTGTCCTCTGTTCCTGTTTGAGTACTGACCAGAGACACATGCAAAACATTGGCATTTACCAGGAGTTTATTTTATAAGAGGCCCTCACAGCAGTTGTGACATTTTAAGCTTTCCATAGTATTCCAGTTATAGCACCGGCACCAAAGTTTTAAGTGCCTGCTTCTCATTGCAGCGGTTGGATTATTTGACTACTTCTGGTACACACTCATAATTAATCACTTCAGCGTGATAAATAGCCCTTATTCTTGCTTTACACTGTGGCCACTGTTGGGAATAGCATGCAGGACTATTGATAGTGCTGGAAAAACAAGTCTTATTTAAATAGACTGAACCACCGATGTGAATTTGCCCATGTGAGAACAAGGCCGTGTGTCTGCAGAACCGGAGAACATGCTGACACTCAAAAGCTGCGAAAAGGGAGCATGAGGAAGGAGAACCGGAGGATATGAACTGAAAAGAGAGTGAGGTGCTCATCAGTGCGTTTATGCTCAATTCTTTCTTTGCCAGCGTGCGGTGCCATGGTGACAGTGCCTCACAAAAACACGGTGCAGCTTATCAGAATCGGAAAACTTTATTGATTCCAGAGGAAACTGCTTATGCTGCTACTGCACGGACACACAGAGGCCCAAAGACAAGAGCAGTGTAAAATATAATATACATTTAGTCAAAATAAACTCTGTACTATATGCACTGTGCTATATACACAAAATGATGTGGTCAATAAGAGAGGTGGATATAAAAACTATAGATAAATAAAAATAATTAATTGTCTACTGCTGGGTAGTTTAGATTGGTTTGAAAGAACAATTGAGCTTACGAAGAGACTGGTGTTTTGGTTCCTGTCTGGTTGACGTTTACGATACTGTGGAATTTCCCTCTGGTGTAGTCTTAAAAGAAGAAGAGCAGAACATAACCTGTCAAAAACAAGGTTGTAAGACATCATTTTAGCATAGAACCTCATTCATTCAAACTTGAAGATTTCTCTCTCTCTCTGCGATAACATGATATTAGGGAAAATTATATCACAACATTCCCAGCAATATTCCAGTAACTGTCTCTTAAAGCAGAAGTGCTGTTTTGATGGCCAGTAGGTTCACACATAAATACTTTGACAACTTTCCATGCTGGTTTTGCAGCCAGTGTCGTCTCTCGTCTGAATAGAGAAGGCTGTGTACAGACACCCTGTTCTTTGGAGGCCTATGAAGAGGTTATTATTAGCATGTGGATGGACCTGAGAGAGAGGAAATCAGGTTGCCTGCTGGTAAATATTGTATGATTTCCTTCTGAGCTGCCCTGGAACGTGAGTGAGAAAGGTGCACGGGGAGGAGCAAGAGGAAGATGAAGGAAATAGGTTACCTTCCCTGAGAGCTTTTGTGACTGATTGTCATTATTTTGTGTCCCTAAAGTAATTCACACGGTGTACGATTTTGCAACCCTCTGCCTGTTGTCAGGTGGAGAGTGGGTGACTTGCATACTTTATAAATATTTCTGCCTTTCGCTTTTCAACACCAGTCATTTTACATTCCATTTGAAGCATGTACTGGTCTTTGTATGTTTGTGTGTGTTGTGGAATGAAGAAGGAAGCAGGCTTCATGTATTTCCTCATTTCTTGAGTTTAAGGGTTCAACGTATAAATAACATCTCTGTAAAGGAAAGGCACCAGGGATATACATAAACACGTATTTCTCAGGTCGTTGTTTCCACTGGGGTCATTCACCGTGCTCTTAATGGCCATAAGAGACAATAAAGTATTTGAATGCTCTGAACTAGAGCTGCACGATATGGACAAAATATCAAGATATTAAAGGGCACGTTTCATCACTCTTCTGGAACTGAAAAGGCTTTAGGTCTGTAAATATTGTTTCAAATGGTATATTTACTCAACCTGTCCATAGTCCATATATGGAAAATAAGCTACAAAAACAGTCCTTTTTCAAATAATAGTTTTTGTGATGTCACATAATCAACACATTTAGATGCATCTCCTAGTTCTGGCTGCAGCAGTTTAGCCCCACCCATTCATGCACCAATACACTAAAACAATTGATAGTTAAAGATTACACGGAGACCTCGATTCATCAGAGCACCCAGTAGCTCACCTGGAGCTGTGATTGGTCACCCTGTCAGAAACACTGTGATTGGTTTAGAGGGTCATCTGCATATTGCAGTCTTCTAATATCAGTATCACAGAGACTGACACTGCAATAATGATTAACAGACAATATATTGTGCAGCCTTACTCTGAGCAGTTCCATTCTTTAAACAGGGTGCATTTTATATTAAGACAAACACACCTTGCCTGCTCTGGGCAGACACCGTTGTTTTGTGCCTTTGACAGCTGACAGCTTTTCTCTGTAGGTTGTGACTGTAATGCCACGTGGAGCAGGGCTCTCAGACTCCGAACGCTACTCTTATTAGGTTTCATTTTTCCATTTCTAATACTGATTATCTCACTCAAATGTGGCTTGGCTGAATTGGTAAACTGAGTGTCTTGGAGCTTGAAACCACCAAACTGCACTGGCTAATATGGAATCAAAAGGAAAGGAAAAAATACTGGGCCCTTTTAAATAGATGCCAAAGAACGTTCTACTGCCCCCTGCTGGAGAGGACACCTCAGTCGTTATCCAACACTGCTAATTCTCCACCCTACACATCACTCACGCCCTTCCCCCCACCCCACCCACTCACGCCTTCCAGTTACAGGGGCATTCAATCTGTCAACCTGTCCTCATGTCTCTCTCTGTGAAATAAGGTGGTTTGGAATCAATGTCCAAACCGTGTCCATCAGGTTCTCTGATGGCAAATCGGCAACAGTGACAAATGCTTTAAAACCTTTATCAAGAATAATGAAAGCCCAAGGCCCTGACTTCTTTAAATCAGAATGAGAATCAGAAAACGTTATTAATCCCAGAGGAAATTACTTTTTATAGAATGGTAAATGTTTTGTGTTTGACCCTAGGTTCAATATTTTAATATAAAAGAGGCTTGCAGTTTGCAGCATTGGCTGATAAGGTCTTTTTGCTGCATATATAATCAAAATGGGCTTGACTCAGTTTAATGCTGGCCTCCAAAGTCCAGCAAAGAAACGAACAAAACCAGACCGGAGTCTTGATGGAAACTTCTTGTAAACCCCGTGTTTGTGTATCTATGTCTCTCCATCACTGCAGGTCCGGTGGTGTATGTGCTAGATCTGGCAGACAGGCTCATCTCCAAGGCCTGTCCATTCGCTGCGGCTGGGATCATGGTGGGTTCCATCTACTGGACCGCAGTCACATACGGAGCCGTCACGGTCATGCAGGTGGGAGGAAGAGCACCATGTCGCTCGTTCTAGAATGTATATGTTTTGCCTGAGAGACTGGATGATCTCGTTTGTCTTGTTTTCCACAAACTTGGACAGAATGTCACTGGAAATGCAGCAGAAACAGTATTTACTTCCTATGCTTTCTGAAGAAATGGAACAGAAGTACCACAACACCCTGACTTCCCTCTGTGTGCACCACACTGATGGAGAATTTATGTTGTTTTGTCAGGCATCAGCTACATCTGTATTTCACAAACAGTAAACAGCCCAAAACACTGAGAGATGATTCAGCCAAACCACAGCAGTATTGGAGCAAGATCCTGCAGACTTACCCCACCAATATTTGCTCTTTATTGTTTGTATTATTTTGTTATACAACCTTATTTACAGAGTAGTTTCTTATTTTGCATATTCCAATAACACGTAGTTTGTGTGTTTACATCATTTGGTAGACACTTTTAACCAAAGCGACTTGCAGTTTTTGCATTTCACAGATATGGATGAATGAAGCGTTAGGAATGTTGCCTAAGGACTCTTATTGGTGTAATGTGGTGTTTCACCCAGGGTAGGAATCGAACCCCATTCTCCTGCCTGGAAGACAGCGGTTATCCACTACACTAACCAACCACATGTACATCAAACTTGAAACATGCGACAGGTGTGAAAGAATATCAACAACTTAAAGACTTTGTGTTAACAGTCCCCTCTTTTCAAAACAGTTCCAAACTGTAAGAGGTGGTTCAGGTTGTATTGTATCCTCCTATGAGTTATGAGGTTGAACCTCTAAGCATCAGACTAGTATCTGTAAACCATTCCTGAATATAATAAGTATAAAAGAAAACAAGATTAATTAGACCAGGCTACCTTCTTTCTTTGCTCCATTCTCCAGTTCTTATGCTCCAGTGTGCATTGGAGGCACTTTCAGCACCAGACAGTTGTCAGCAAGGGCACTCTGACCGGTCTGCAGCCATGCAGCCATATACCCCCAGGCAATGATGCACTGTTTTGAAGAATTCCAGTGCACTGTTTATGCATGAACAATAAAGTTGTTTTTTTTATTTTTAAAGTTGTTTTTTGATTTTTCTCTGTGGCAGGTGGTGGGCCACAAGGAGGGTCTGGATGTCATGGAGAGGGCTGATCCTCTGTTTCTGCTCATTGGCCTTCCCACCATCCCAGTCATGCTAATTCTAGGCAAGATGATTCGCTGGGAGGACTATGTGCTCCGCCTCTGGAGGAAGTATTCCAACAAGCTACAGATCCTCAACAGCATCTTTCCAGGTCAGCTGGGGGACAGTACTGAGCAGACGCAGGACTGGGATGCTTTTCTGTTTGTTTTGTGGAATTGATATCACAGAATTGCAATGGTGGAGCAACATATTAGACACTGGACTGGGAACAGTATTGTGAGGGAAGCAACTGGGAACTGTTAGCCAGGGAGAATAATGTGATTTGGTACAGATTCGAAGTAACTGACATGTTCAGGGAAAGATGGCAATATTGACATTTAATGGTGGGCAATGATGCAAAAAAACAAAAATATCTCAATACTTCCTTGTTAATCAAAATGTACATATGATAAAGTTTACCAAACTTATGGATGCTTGAAGCATTTTTAATGTGGGGGGACGCAGCGCTCTACATCTCTGCTGCTGTCAGCAGGGAAAAAGTGTGTGGGGGGAAGACAATACGAATGATTTTGAAAAGTGGGGGGTACGGGTCCCCCCCTTGCTATAATGGTCCGGCACCCATGATTAAACTGCTGCTCCATAAATAAATGACCATATTGCCCACCATTATTGGGTTTATGTTGTTTTACCTTTTTTGCGGAGGGTCTTGATTCGACCTGATGGTTGGTTTTAGGTTCCAAGTGTTAACCTGAAATAGTCTGTGTCGATTGAGAACTACAGATTTTTTTTATTTCACAATCTTTATTTTTAAGAGGGAGTGTATCAGAGCACTGCACACCTTGCTGACGGGTGTACTCATTTAACAGCGCTGGACGTGAGACCTAGATGGTTATTTCTGACCAGTCTCTCCCTGGCTTTCTTTAGATGAGCAGGCAGAGCCCAGCTGCGAGTTTTAGATTTAGACACTCTTAAATAATGACCAATTTTAGTTTTAGAAAAGAGCAATGTTTGTACAAGTATTGATATTTAAGGGTCTTGGATCTCTTCACACACTCTCTCATATAGACTCGTGTGCAGTTTGCTGGATTCGTAAAGAGACAGGCTGATTGATGAGCTGGAAAATTCTCATGAATTAATAATCATAATGACTGCCATAAAAGCGATGTAAGCAAAGCTGTCTTCCGGCTTTAGCGTTCAGATTTATTCTGAATCCCCCCCCCACCCCCCCTCTCTATTCTGTAGGAATTGGTTGTCCGGTGCCCAGAATCCCTGCGGAGGCGAGTCCACTGGCTGATCACGTGTCGGCTACTCGCATCCTCTGTGGAGCCCTGGTGTTCCCCACCATCGCCACTATTGTGGGCAAGCTGATGTTCAGCAGTGTCAACTCCAACCTGCAGAGAACCATCCTGGTAAGAACACAATGACCAAGTGTTTGACCAAAAATCAAACTTACACAATTGTCCCAACCACCAATATTGTTGACTTGGTGTCCTCCATTTTAGTGTTGATTTGAGGCTGATAGAGCAAACAACATTGACGAAGCTCAGTTAATATGTGGGTCTGACACTATAAAATACTGTAATTTTAAAATGAGATGAATAGTTCTGTTGGAACATGAATTTTGTCATTTTTCAGCATACTGCTATACAAATATGCCTAACAAAAAGAAATGCATTAGTCATTTTTGAATACATGACTATTCAAGAACATGTTTGTCGTCATTTGTTTTATCTTAACGTACGGATATTATGTCTCACTTACCTACTACTGATCTCTATTACATACAAGAACAGAGAACAGCTTCAAACCACTATGTTAATTAGTATGTTTCTTAGCAGTAAGTTATTTATCTATGGTCTATTATCTATTATACCCCTGCACTTTGTGTACATAATGTGTATTTTAGAGCTTTGAGTATTTATGCGGAGGTTTTGACCTTTATTTTAGACTGCTGAATTGTTCTTTCAAACCATTCTAAAGGAGACAATTATTTTTCTATAGTATTTATATCCACCTCTTACTGAACACAGTATTTTGTGTATACAGTACAGAGTATTTTCTGAAGTTTTATTTTGACTGTTTTTGTCCTTGTTTTTGTATCTGTGCAGTCCTAACTCCTGCAGTTTCCTCCAAGATAAAGTTTTCTGATTCTTAAACGTACTTTTGGTGGCGTTTCTCGTCTCTGCAGGGTGGAATAGCGTTCGTGGCCATTAAAGGTGCGTTCAAGGTGTACTTCAAACAGCAGCAGTACCTCCGACAGGCCCATCGCAAGATCCTCAACTTCCCTGAGCAGGAGGAGGCCTGATCCTCAGGTGGAGTGAGAACCTGCCCCCCCTTCCAGACTGAGAGATCACCAATACCTCCATGCCACCTGCACCATCTCCTCTGTGTGCTTGTGCGCTGCAGAGTCAGTTCCTCGCTGCTGCTGGGATAAGCTCCACCCTGATGAGCATGATTTGGATTTTTGGGATGTATGTACTCCAGGCTCTAGGGGCTGGACAGACAGATGACGTTCCACTTGTCGAGGACACCTTGAGGTTTGCTGAAGCTGTTCTTTTTTTTTTTCGTCCCTCTCCCTAAGAATGTGATTTGCCCTCCCAGTCTCTTTCTCTCCAGGTATCAGAACTGGGCGAGGTTAATTCTTGTCTTTTTTTTTTATATAGATTGTGGTATTTTTAATTGAGTTTTACGTGAATAAATGATTGTTTTATGTCATTGATAGTGAAATGGATTAGAAATATTTGTTAAGGAGCACTTCTATAGATGACAGCCCTTTGAGTGGTGCTTGGGTTTGATATTAATGACCTAGTGAATGCTGTGTAATTACAGTTCTACTAGTGTTCATCTGTATCTCTCCTCACCATGGGTTTATTCTCTTGAAACAGGTCTAAGCCTAGGCTGAGACTGATGTACACTAGCAATGGGGTATTTGACACTAAAGTGTATTTGTCTGTGACCAGTATTAATAAGTTCAGAATCTCAGCCCCAGTAACTATACATGACATCCAGAAAAAAAATATTTCTCCAAGTGACTTCACTGGGCTTAAAATCATCTTTATTCATAACTATAAATATTGTGTACTCATATTGACTAATGATTTTGAATGCAATTAACAGCTTAAGGCCAGTGGTGAGTTTTGGAAGTTATTATAAAATTATTTAAAAAATACCCCCAAACACTGTTTAATAAACTGCTGCACTGTTTGAGCCACAGATTTCAAATGTTTTTGAAGGACAGCTTAAGGCTAGCACCAACATTTCAGGAGCATCTTTCTAGCATGATCTAAAAAAAGGTTCCCTGACAACTCAACATAAGACTGTAAGGATTGCTCCCTCATTGCATCACTGTTGATTTAAAATCAAAATCGCTGGAAGCGGATGCCTCAGATCCAGTGTTCCTGGGTGAGTTCTAGTACTTTTCTAACCCTTGTAGCTCCATTATGCACCGTATTTCATAATCTCCACACTGAATTGGAAGTGTTTATCATTATCGTAGTGCGATGAAGGGATCGCTGCTGAGCTCCTGGAGAACAGGTGGCCGTCTTCACCACAGGAATGTGTGACGTAGCATGAAAGGACTTGCTTATGTGGCCTAAACTGATTACGATGCTAAAAGCACACCAAATGTGCCGAGTGAGGTGGGTGGATGACTTCGAGTGACTTCTGGATTAAAATATTTCCATCACTACTAACCTTTGTGCATCAGTGACTGTCACTGTACATACAAATATACCATCAGTGTATTTTTTTTGTGTGTGTGTGTATAAGCCAATAGCAGATAACTGCAATTTGATGGGAAATAAACCTACTGACTTCAGTAGGGGACATTAGCTGTTAGTGCTGATATGCTTTGTTACCAAAAAGAGCACCGCACACTTAATATAACTACTTTAACACTTTTTTTCATTCATAACAATTTTCCCTTTCCCTAACCCATTAATATATTATTGCCATCCAGTAGTTTACTGTTTATTCCAATGCGTGGCAAGGTGACAAGATCTTACAATATTCTAGGTGCACATTCTAGGTCTTTAAACAGAAACTGTAATGCCAAACACAGATTGATACCTGTATAAATGTATGCACTGTATATACAGATGTCTGAATTTAGTTATGGTTGATTTGTGAATAAATGTATTTTTCCAAAGCTTGACTTTTGTCTTATGGACTTTTTAAACTGGATTTAATTACCATTTGATTGCAAAAGCCCCCTCACTCACCTGTTCCAACTACTAAAACTAAAGCAGAGGTCAATAAAACTGGGTTACTTCAACTTCTGGACTTTAAGGTGGTTTAAAAACACCCAAAACTCTCAACTAGACATACCTGATCTTAAAATATTAATTACTGAGCAAAAGAAAAAACAAACCTTAAAGAACCCATGGTTAATTTCATTATCATTTTAATCATATTAAAAGACAATCTCACACTAGTACCATTCGCTAGATGTTGAACACCACCTCAAGATGGAATTAATGCTCCAGCAACTCACTCTAAACAAATCTTGGTATCAAATCGCCTTTTCCTGACAACCTGATACCAGTTTTCTCTCTGTGGTAAAAGTGGTTATGTTAGGGGCCACACCTGAGCATTTACTGGCAAAACTTGCACCTCGTAAATACCAAGCAGATGTATTCAAACATTTCTCTCTCAGATTTACACTGCAGCCCTACATTATGTCCTCCTTCAACCAGTGGAAATTTCACCTCAGAAACTTGGTGCTTGCTGTTAAAACAGTGCGTGAGGTTCTACAGGACTCACAAACGGTTACAAGAGACATTGCAAATGTGTGGTTCCACATGAAAAGAAAGCTGGAAGAAGCAATACTGGTATCAGTTCTGGAGCAGCACTCCACAAAGAGCCCATAAATCTATTCTAACGTGATGGTACACCTTTGGAGATGAATGAATAAATAAATGAAAATAAGGTGAGATGCCTGAGATTCTACATCATAGTGGTCAAATCATCTTAAAAATGTGAACACAGTCACAACCCTCCCCCCCACTACTATTAACCACAGGCTGAGTCTTGGTTATAAACTCTGTAGAATTATCTCAAACAAATAACCTAAGATTTCTTGAACTATGAGTTATGGTGACAATACACAGTCGTTTAGTTGCTCTCTAGAAAAATGCAGCATTACAGTTGATTCGATAGGCCTGAGAACGTTCAGATGATCAAAATAAAGCTGTTCTTTGCCAGAAGGGGGAAAAAAATAAAAAATAAAAAAAATAAAACAAGCGGTTTGCAGTGGTTTGGCTTGGCAAGGCTAGTCGAGACCTGAGAGGTAAGGTCACGAGAGGTCACGTGACTCTATGCTTAACTAACACTCACCATGCAGAGAAGACAAAAACACTTTTTGCAGTGG
The DNA here is from genome assembly GCA_037974365.1 of Hydrocynus forskahlii. Classification (NCBI taxonomy): domain Eukaryota; kingdom Metazoa; phylum Chordata; class Actinopteri; order Characiformes; family Alestidae; genus Hydrocynus; species Hydrocynus forskahlii. Next base: position 4,405,122 of record JBBPCX010000154.1, on the reverse strand, counting down.
AACATCACTGGCCTGATTGGGACGTGGTAGCTCATGCAGGACCTGGAACAAAGTGCTAGTGAACTACGGCAAGTCCTCCAGCGCAGAGAAGAGCTTAAGACACGAGCCACAGGTCCCGGGACGTTATTGCTTGTAAAGACGGGTGCATATTTACATTTCCAGCAACACTACAGGTTTTTTTTTTTTATTATTATGTTTTCAATTAAACCGCATTAAAGGGCATTACCATTCAGGGCATCCACGTTCATCTCTGAGCTTCTTAATTAAGAGTTGAGAGAGCAGCAGCAGCTCACACAGAGAAATCAGCTGAGAGCAGAACGGCTCGATTTGAGAGGCTCAAAGTGGAAGCGCTGCGTCGGTCAGACTAAGCCAGACTGAGCAGGCAGTGACTGAGCAGCCTCCCATGCACAAACACAGACAACATTAAGGGAAGGTGGTGAGATGAATGGAAATTTCTTGGATTTCGCTTGGGGTAGTGACATGGATCATGACGGTCATTCTCAAAACTTTAGAGGAGGTGCAAAAGTAACAAAAGGAAAAAAATATTTAATAGATATTTAAAAATGATTTATTATAGTTCTCCTTCAACCTCAAATAAAATTAAAACCAAAAAATGGAGCCACCATATAAGCAGGCCAACAGAATCCTTAAGAAAGCAAACTGATAAAACTGAAGTCCATTTCCATGAGTTCAGTAGCCTAAAACAGCTCCTCCCAAGCAACCCGACATTTAACTAGCTCAAATAAAAAATGGAAAGTCAGATTTTTTAAAACCTGACCGCTGATTAAAAGATTTCTTTCTTAAGGCCAAAATATGGTCAGTACATAAACCATATGTAGACAAATCGCTGCACAAGCTATTTCCAAACTCAAAGGTGTCTTCAAGTGATACAATATTGGGTTAATGGGCTCAGTAGCGGAACATTATGGCGATTAAAGTCTTTTCTCCTTTCACACAAAGTCAGATGAATCAACTGAGGCCATTTTGACTATATGTGATCAGACCACAATTTAACAATCTTCAAGTTGGGTGGAATGCCAGCCTTTTTTTGCAATTTTTACACATGCCCAGTCATTTGTAGTGTTATAAGCCTCAATGTGGCACATGCATAACCCACCAATGCTGCTGAATAGCCATTGGGCCAGATTACCTTAGAAAGTACAAAATGGATCAGAATATGAGGCAGGATTTGAAATCAATAAGGCTAAGTGAGCCAAAAAAAAAAGTGCCACCTGACCTGAAGACGTTTCTAAAACTGAGTCAGTTACTCCATATGTAATAAATCTCATATGGCTTACGCAGCTCCTGAAGACCCACTTCTTATTCTTATATCTAAACAGGACACGAAAAGAACCACATAAATGGCATCAGTGCATTCACCGAATTCATAGCAAAACAAAAAAAGCCATTAACTGCCAGAATGCCCCTTTAACAGACAGAAGTAAAGAAACATCTTTCCAGCATGTCAGAAAGGAGACAGAACTCTTAATTGTGACCAAACAGTAATAAAAAAATGTCCCTGTGGTTGACACTCAACACCTACATGAGAAAGTCCTGATGGGGGAATTTTTTTTGGGGGGGGGATCTAAAACAGTCTGCACAATGTGTGTTTACTCACTGTACAACTGACATCCTAGTGAAGTGACTTTACGCAGCTCTTTAGTGACTGAGCTATGATGTAGAGCACTGCTAACATGGTGAATTACCACTGCCATGGCTCTGCTAGATCACTCACTCACACGCGCGCACACACACACACACACACACACACACACACACACACACACACACACACACACACACACACACACACACACACAGGTTACTGGCTCCAAACTCGGGAACTCCAGGCTGCACATTTCAGCTGATCCTCTGTCGCTGGTGCCGCTCACAGTTTGGCAGCCATGAAGTTGATGTGAGGTTTCGTGAGGGGGAAGAGAGGCAGGCTCCTCTTGAATTCAGTCATGTCCTGCACCAGCACAGGCTGAACACACCGTTCACACAGTCAGTCAACAGAAACAGCGATATTACAGGGTAACGTACACTATATGGTAAAAAGTACTGGGACACCTGGTTTCCAGGGTTTGGGCTAGGCCTCTTCATTCCAGGGAGGAACAATCTTAATGCTTCAGTAGACCAAGGCGTTTTGGACAACACCATGCTTCCAACTTTGTGGACCCAGTTTGGGAACCTTTTCTATTCCAGCATGACTGTGCCCCAGTGCTCCATATTAAAGTGCATGTATTTGAATGCAATGCCCTTAAAGTCACTGTTTGTGCAATTGTGAGGCGTCCCAATACTTTTGCTCATATAGTGTACGAACACGAGAGGATCATTATTAATGAGTGTGGTGGTGAAATGTCAAACTACCTGAGGCAGGGAAGGAGCCGGAGCCAGGTTGACATCATTCTGAGCAGGGAATTCACCCACCACTGGGCCTGGCAGAAACAGGGGAGTTAAAGGGACAGTACAGATCAAAAATGAACTTTACACAATTAGACCATAAAAAAGTCAGCGGAGACACTGCTGAACAGGTCAAAGGAGCAATTTAGTACTTTTGCTTCAAGACAATACTGAACACTAGAAATATTCATTAATATAAAGCCAATGGGCCTTAACAGTAATGTGAATTCATCCCGAACTGCCCTAGTGTGAATGTTATGGTTCAGTGCATGAAGTCATATTTGAATATGCAGCTGCCTATGTGCCATAATAAGGGCAGCACATTTCACAAGCACAAGTTTCACCTGGAAACCTTAAGTTGTAACTTATCAACATGTCTTAATTGGTAGTTGGTAAAATGCTACCTGGCTGTACCTGGTGATCTCCTGTCTTTCTGGGGGGTTGGGCTTAAGCTTTGAATATTTAAATATCACCTAAGTGGAACAAACGGTAACACTCCTCCTAATGCACAAGTTTTTATTTGTCATTATTCTATTTATTCTGGAATTTTATGGCATCACATACTTTTCAGGTTTCAGGCTGATTGTGATTTGGTTGCCTTTATAAAAGCCCTATATAAAAACATGACCTATGCAAAAGTGTTCAAGATGGAAATTCAAGTGCATTTCAGGTTTTATAGTTGCTTTTTTCTTGCCAAAGCAAAGCAAAAAGACATTTATTCTACATTACGTCTCCATATTTCTGTATGCAAAATGTCAATCTCAGCAAATGAGTGATCCTTTGAAAGCTGAAAGTCTGTTATTGAACAAAATGGATGTCAATCAGAACAAAATAACCATTCATAAGGTACATTGTGTTTGTTTGACAAAGTAAAAGTTTTCTTTGTTTTAGCAGGAATGTCAGTGTGATTTATAGCAGATTTTTTAATTCTGCTGCTTTAGGATTTAATAGACTCTAAAATTCTGAAGATGACATCTATGACTAAATGTGGAACTGCATTCTTCTTCAGTACTGCTGATAAGTAGATTTCCAGGGAACTGTGTTTGATTTACAAAGTTCGAAATGAACTGGATTTCTGCTTTCTCAGCAGAGCAAGCAAGTGCTTTTACTGTATCTGCATAATTCTTCATTGTTAGTAGTTGTAGTTGTTGTTAATGTTTTGATATTATGAAAGCTGCAATTGCTCTGTATCTCAGCAGGGCTTGTTTTCGTTTTCTCAGTAGGGGGGTCTCGGACCTCCCCTTTCACCCCTCATTGTTTGCTCGTAACTCGACACAGAGTCACAACATTTCCCATACAGAGATCAGACGGTGTCCGAGTTAACGCAATAACAGTTACAGAGAAAAACAGTTTTATTGGATCACATATCCGGTGAGTCAGAACAGCCATGAGGGGGTCTGAGTTTGGCTGCTACTACAGTTTAAAGCTATGCAACAACTTTGTCAATTTTTTAGACAACTGTATGTCAAATGGTCAGAAATCACTTAACTCAATACAATTGTTCAGGAGAGCTAAAGGAGGGTTAAAACTATTACTTGTTAGATGCATTAGCCTCATCATTTCAGCATATTTTAACTTTTTTTGCCAAATAAACTTTCTAAATGAGCTTTGAATGTTTAAATAAATGTAACAGCCTTCCTAATGCACAGGTTTTTTTTTTTCAATTCCTTTTTTTTTTTTTTACATTTTTATAGCATGAAAAATACTTTTCAGTTTTGTGACTGATTTTGAGTTGGTTGCATTTATTTTTATTTTTTAAATCAGCCTTAAATTAAAATGACCTATGCAAGACTGTATGTTCTAGTAATGGAAGTAACCTCTAGTAACCTCCATTTTGAGTGTTTTAGTGCCTTTTTCCTGCTGTACTACACACTGTGAGGCCCAAACCTTGGTGTGAACTGAACCATGACTTCTGTGTACTGTTAAGCCCCATAGGCCAATAATAACCATTATCTGTCTCTCTCCAGAACTCTCAAACTCCAAAGGGTACTCACAGGAGTCCATTTCCCGAGACAGTACATGCACAGACACCTTGTGCCTCTTAGGAGCGTCTATAGCCAGCAGATCCTGCATAGCCAAACAAAGAGAGAGAGGACAGCAACTGAGAACAGAGAAGACAGAGAAGAACAGAGAAGGGGAGAATACATTTTTCACCTTGTTTCTCTCTTCTATGTAAATGCAGGAATTATCAGGCTAGAGAAAAACAGCTTCACCTCTAGGCAAGAATATAATGGGTTTCAGAACAGCTTCTCCCCTGAGATGCAGCAGGCAGTGGGAGATATGAGATGGGGAGGAGAAGGAGGGGCAGACTTCTCCTCAGTAAAATGGCTCTTAACAGGAGGCTTCAAAAACACAGCAGCACCTCTTTTACATGAGTCACTGGTTTGTGCCATGGAGATGATCTCTGCTACAAACAAGTAGGTGAGAGAGGGACTTACCCTGTAAAACTGCATGATGTTGTCCTTAGTTAATGTCTTCAGGTAGGCAACTTCAGTATTGTCTGTGGGTAAAAAGCAAAAAAGCATCTTGTTAAAAACCTATCAAACCTATCAAAGTTTGTGGACATCTAGATTTTCTGCTCCCTTTCTGAAGCATTTTAATGAGTCATTGCAGCCTAACGCTGATTTTTACTGAAACAGATTTTTTCCTTCTAACTGTTCAGTGCAGTGTTCCTCACCTCTGTCAAAGTTGTACTGCTGGGAAATGATCTCGCTCCAGTATTTGGCACACTCGGCTGCGAGCTTCTTGGGTTTGTCAAGGCGGCGGATGGCCAGAGCCTGGATGTGTTTCTGGAAGGCCTCGTCATTCATCTCCTCCACACTCTTCTCCATTGTCTTCAGGAAGGCCTCCACCCTCGACTCAAGATAATGAGGAGCCTTCTCAGACTGGATGATGAACCGGAGGCCCTGCACCCCATTAGCCCTGCGGGGGCCACTGAACACTATATAACCTGCAAGGAACATGAAACTTCGCTTAATTATTCAAACGAAACGCCTTACAAATTTGCTTCAGCATGTATCTGTCTGAACTGGAAGTGGGAAAAAGAGTATAGTAACATTTTCACACAAATCACACCACAAGCCATAAACCATAAGCTTTTCTGTACACTACCAGCAATTCCACTTTAGAAAAGGCTCCTGAGTGGTGAAGATCTTATTTATTTGTTCTAACTGAGCTCAAATCTTAAATGTTTGTGTACTTTAGGAAAATTGTATTCAACCAAGAGAAGTATAGAGCCAAAAATATACTTGAGTGAGAGGTAAGGGACGTACAATAAACATACACAAGTATATAAAAAGGAAAAGTAAGTGGTGGTTTGTTAGTCTGATGTGGCGATCAGCTGTCACCACAAGTTCTCATAAGACACGCTGCACTATCACGGATAGTACAAATTTATACAGATATGAACTTGCTTGGATGTTTTAATAAATTATCAATAACTTAGATGATAGGTAGAGAAATAGAAGGTTGAAAAAAAACAGAAAAAATGTCTAGCCTTTGAGATTTATAGCAAGGTTTAAATGTGAGGAGCAAAATGTAAGGAGTAAAGACATTTACTCCTTACACTGGAAATGGAACCAAGCAAATATACAAGCATTAAAGTAATAATTTATATTGAAGTAGCTCACTTAAGTACTAATTTAATAATATAAATTAATACAAGCATTCCAATAAAAATCCTTAAAAATAGCACTTCAGTGAAGGTAGCACATGCCCAGGCCAGCGTACCCAGCTGCTCCTTGGTGCGCAGTGTGTTGAAGCAGGGCTCGGAGATGATCTGGCAGAAAAGCTCCAGCAGCATGTTGTCATGGGTGGTCTGCATGTCAGTCTGGTAGTAGATTTCTATGCCACAGTTATTATGGACCTCATTCCTCTGCTGGTAAACGTACCAGCCACCTGATAACCACAGAGAACTGGACTTAGACACAAGAGCCGTGACACACACGCACACAAACAAACACATACAGAGATACAAAACACAGACACAGAAATCACAGACTTGATACACCTTCGAACTGGAATCATGATTCAAGTCATTTAAGTAATCTTCACTACTACAATAATTATAAATGGGCAATCCAGAGCACAACTGTGCTATACAAGTGTCTTGAGGTTCCTTTTATATTTGTGTGTGTGTGTGTGGCACTCTATACCTACATGTTGGTGATACTCTGATCAATAACAATACTTTAACACACGCAATTTTGCCCTGCTCATTTTTACAGCTTCCTACACATCAACTTGACAGTGTCTGATCACAAAACTGCTTTTCATTTTCTTTTTCTCTGTCGTGGTGCACTAGTTTCTTATTTTTGCCAATATACAGTGATATTTATTTCAGAATGAACTTCCTTCCCACAGCTGAAAGGGAACAGATTAGATTATTGGGGTGAAATGAACAGAGAACAAGACAGAGAAAACGAGAGCGCGAGAGAGAGAGAGAGAGAGAGAGAGAGAGAGAGAAAACGAGAGAAAACGAGAGAGAGAGAGAAAACGAGAGAAAACGAGAGAGAGAGAGAGAAAACGAGAGAGAGAGAGAGAAAACGAGAGAGAGAGAGAAAACGAGAGAGAGAGAACGAAAACGAGAGAGAGAGAACGAGAGAAAACGAGAGAGAGAGTGAAAACGAGAGAGAGTGTGTGTGTGTGGTCCAGCAGACCGATGTTCTCCTTGCTTGGTGAACTTTTGCTCCCCTTAGAGTCAGAACACAGCTGCAGGACACGTTACACAAGCCCTGGTTTGCAAGGTTAGAGATGTGGGTGAGGGGTGCGCGCGTGTCTCTCTGTGGCCCTGCTGAGAGGTCACATGAGGAGTGTGACGTGCGAGGAAAGACAGAAGCTCCGTCACTCACCATCCGGCACCTGCACCTCTCTGTAGCGAATAAGCTGGCTGGGGAGGAGGGGCTTGGTGTGAGCATGCTCAATCAGAGTATCCTCCACCATCTGCATCATACTGAGAGCAGACTGCAGATGTAGGGAGAGAAACAGACACAAAGAAAAATGTACAATCTCTTCATTACTTCAACACCTATATATATTGTAACACAGGGTTTTGGAGGACCTAAAGGTCCTAGATGGCTGATGTCCAGCACAGTGTGACATTTTCCTTGCTCAAAAACACATAATTTGACTCATCGTTGCCGGGTTTGACATTTGGCATCTGTCAAACTGTACTTCTAGGACCCAATCTGAGTTCCCCTGCTCGAACGGATTACAACCTATACAAGTCCATTATGCAACCTATACAAGTCTACTATACAACCAATATAACCTATACAACAAGTCCACTATACAACCTATGAGTCCACTATACAACGAGCCCACTATACAACCTATACAGAGTCCACTATACAACATATATAACCTATACAATGAGTCCACTATATAACCTACACAATGAATCCACTATATAACCTATACAATGAGTCCACAATTATTTAGTTAATTAATCCCTTTATCGTTAAATTTGCAATCCAGCTAAATAAAACACCACACTATACTGCAAGCTGTCTTTTAACAGCACTATGAATACACGACATTCATACGAAGAGCACTGCAAACTTTAATGCTTGTGCAGCCTAATATGTCTCAGGAGATGCTCATGCACACACTTTCCTCCAGCTGAGCTCTAACAAGTCATTATCAGCAGATCCAATGCTTTTACAGACAGCTAGAGGACATCATGGCGTTTCAGCAGGAAACTGCTTTTATTTATTTATACAGATCAAGAGGTGAAAGCTCACTTTCCTTCCTCACTCTCACACACTCCAAAATCAACCTTCAAGCACCTTCCATCTACATCAGAACGAACCTGTTTGGTGATGTTGCCATGCAGCAGGGCTTCGATGTGTAACCGTGACAACAGCTGAGGTATGAAGGCCTTGAGGCGGGGCAGGGTGACATCTGAAACAGATTCAGACAAACACAGAGCAATTCAGAGCCATTATCACAACACAGCTGGCACACGAGTTGTTATCATTGTCTCGCATACAAAAAAAAAAAAACAGCAAAAAAACAGACTCTTTAATACCAGTCACACAAAGCTATTTGCAATATTTCACCATGGTGTATGCATCACACGCGCGCACACACACACACACAGCAAGAAATGGCCACTCTAAATTCACAGAGCGTCTGACCCAGATTCAGAGAGGACTGAATGACAGAGGTAGCACGAGATGAGCCATCAGGAGGGAAGAACAGCACAAAGAAATAAAAACGGAAAGAATATAGCAGCAATATTAAAAAAAACCTGAAGGCAAAAAAAATCTAACAGACAAAGCCAGACTGAGAGGAGGGAAAAGGGAAGAGATTTGATTCTGACCAACAGAATCAGAGGGCAGGAGGACACCTCTGATGCAGGAAAACGAAAAATGAGAGAGAACCAAATGCTCAAACAAATACTGACTTACACAATCACCCACATCCTCGAGTGATACAGAGCATATTAAACACCCTGAGCATTCCTAATTTAAATCTCAGCAATCTCAACAAACTGATAAAAGGCTTTTTATTTCCCTGCAGTTTGATCTTTAGCCTTGTAATTTATCAGACAGTGAGTCAAATGTTCTTTGACTTTACTTTTAATGGTGATCAACATGATCAAGGTCATCAATGTAGCAATATATTTCCATGATCAAGGTTATCAGTATAGCAATACATAGCTCAGCACTAATTAGAGTTGTTGCAGCTCTCCAAAAAACAACGAACATGTACTTTAAAAGAGAACAAAAACATGCAAGTTCAAGTTATTTTGGCATCAAGCCATCACATTTGTCATGTAAGCGTAATGTAGAAGTAATTGTCTACATTTGCATTCTTACATACACGTTTGGTTCAAACACACTCAATGTAGTGAATGATGGGGAAAAGGGTCTCACATGTGTAACTAAAAACTAACGCCTCAGTCTTTTACAAGTTAGGTTCTGGTAAGGTTCAGAAGTAGGTTTAATGATTTATGACTAAAGCAGGGCCAGTGGGGCTGCATGATTTCACTGCAAACAAGTAGGAGCACACCTGATTCTGCTTGCTTTAGTCTTCTTAACCTATAGGCACACCAGCCTTTTGCAGATAAGCCTGGACACCCTCTGGGTCACAGTATTATATATACAGTGTATAATAATTCAGTATTCAATACAGTGTGTGTCTCACCATCCAGTGCTTCCTTGAGCTCATCTTTAGTCCAGGCCACCTCAGTCATTAGCAGACGCAGGTAGTACATGGCATGCTGGTGAGGCTGCTCTGCTCGGAAATTATTCAGAGATCTCATATACTGTAATAGACCATGAAAGACCCAGTCAAACTACTGCAAATACAAACTTTAATCACTGTTATATCTTTAAATTTTCTGTCAAAACAAAATCCATCATACCAAGCTCATCCTAATAAAATTACTCCAAATGAGTTTAGGATTAGAGACCAATATTTAAATGAGTGTCTATATAAATGTATGTTTGTATTAATGAAACAAAGCTTGTGGAGTCCCAAAGTAGACCCGAATCTAAAGGTAGCAGGATTGTCTTTACGCTAAAAGATGCACTATTCTCAGACACCGAGCTTTTGGACTATCTACTCTTATGTCTCCTCATAGGTTGTGTGATCCAATAGCATTGGAGATGATACTGTATGTGTGGAGCCACATCTGAAAGAAAAAGCCATATTAATAATTAATTATGGCCAAAGTCTTGTACACTGTTAAATTAAGAGTGGTGAAATTGGAAATGTGCAAAGTCGCTCCAACACAGAGCAAGAGGGATGAAGATGAGGACTGAGAGGGAGTGTGTGTGTGTGTGTGTTGTGTGTGTGTGTATACAGACTGCTTACTGCCTCTTTGATGATATCAAAGCGTTTCTCATCAATCTCGAATGTGGCCATCTTCTCAATGATCTTCTTCAGAAGGATATGCTGTTTGTCATTGTAGCCCTTTACTGAAAGCTGAGAGAGAAAAAGAGAGTAATAGTCAGGACCTAAAATAAAGACTGTGCGCGCGTGTGCGTGTGTGTGTGTGACTAAGAGTAAAACAGGCAGATCTCAGCCAGGTCCTGATGGATGAATATTCGAACCGCTGATCTAAAACTAGCTGCGACTCACAGCAGTCTAACCCTCATTCTGCAAAATACTCAACAAAACCACTTTATTCAGAAAAAAAACCCCCAAAAAACCAAAACATATCTGCTGCCCTGAGAGACGCTCAAGTGCACGCAGACCTTGGAACTGCGGACAAGCTTTACAGAACGGGCATCCAACAACTTCTGAAAGAGAACATGTTACTCACACTCCCTACATGAATACATAAGGAATATTTAAGACTACAAACAAAACATGCAAGAGCCAAAGCAAAACTTCAGGATCAGTTCATTTCATTTAACTCTAAGCTTTTGTTGATTTTTACTAACTAGGAAAAAATAATATACTCCACTACTTTTATACCCCTATAATAAAAATGTGAACCTTCCTAGGTACAAACGCTGCCCTTGGGGTCCCTCAAGTACCCTTTCCCCCCCTGACAGAATATGTGACTCAGCATATGGTGAGAGGAATGACAATAAATGACAATTGTAAATACCTTAATGTGCATTTTTTATAGTTTGCATGGACATTCCTGAACATGCAGTGTTAGCGTGTGTTAGAGTGACAAGTAACCTCAATGCTGGGACATAATAATGTCTTTTCTTACAAAAGACAAAAGGCATTATCAGTCCTGGCAGGAAGACATGTTTTAGCTGTGCAGAGGATGCCTGTTCTAACCATTATTAATAAGTCAGGGATGTCAAAATTAAAAAAAATGGGGGAGAGAGAGAGAGAGAGAGAGAGAGAGAGAGAGAGAGAGAGAGAGAGAGAGAGAGAGAGAGAGAGAGAGAGA
>JBBPCX010000154.1:4370030-4383294 GCA_037974365.1 Hydrocynus forskahlii | reverse complement strand
CAGGTTCAGGGACTGGACTGAAAATGAGTCTTTGAAAGTCCTTCAGGAAGCCTGGAGAACTGTTCCTCAAGACCACACTACAGTGCAAGAAAGTCTGGATCTTTGGAAGCAAAATATGAAGAAATGAGGGGTGACTCAGGACTTCTGTACAGTACTGTATTCGTCAAAAAACATAAGACAGTCCAACAGTTGAGAATACTGTTGTCAGTAGAGATAAGCACCTTGGCTGCCATTTTGTTGTTAGGAAAAAACTGATTTTAAAAAATCATCGCACCACTTCCCCTGCACTTCTGATTAGCAACTGTCAGCGCAGTACAGCAACATTTAGGTGGGCTTACTCATATAAATCAGTTTATATTCTTTGGTTTGTGGTCGCTGCTTAATTCTCTTTCTTAGCTCTAGAAATATTCAGGTTGTTTATTTCTATAGCCCATTTTCATACACAAAGGTCATTCAATGCAGTTTACAGGCATAGAGTAAAAATATTAATAAATGTAGAAGCAGAAAAATATCAGGAAGCAAAAAAAAGACATAAAAGGATGTTTAGAACACCAATAAAACAAGACTAAGTGCGATGGAAGTTAAGATATCAACTGAAACTCCAGAAAAATGACAAATCTAAGCTTGTTGGCTTACCTTACATTCTTGGAAGACCCACTCCTGAGGGCCCTCCGTACGAAGCTTCTGAATGTACTGGAACATGTGGAAGACAATGTCTTCTACATGCACTGAAAAGAGAGTGAAGCAGAGCTTAAGAATCACCAACAAGTCCAAAGAAACAGGTCTAACTACTGCCTCAGTCCTTTTTTAAAAACAGAATTTTGAATATCTTTTATTATATTTCTTTCTATTTATGATAATAATCATGACCAACCAGTCCAAATGCACAGTAACCTGGTATGACATACTTTGTAAACTTAATTCCTATTCTATTTATATTTATGATTATATTTTTTTATATTTCTGTATCTATTCACATTTCTAATAATAATCATGACCAACCAGCCCAAACGCACAGGAATCTGAAAGTATGACTGTTGCTATATACATTTTAAACATAATATTTAATATTTCTTTATATACTTATTTCTCTTTAGATTTCTAACAATAACCATGACCAACCAGCTCAAAGGCACAGGAACCTGGAGACATAACCCTATTGCCCTATACTGATTTTATGTATATATACTTTTTTCTAATAATAACCACGACCAACACGGCCAGAGGCACAGGCACCTGCTTTATGCTCTTTTTAAACAGAATACTGAATTTAAAAAAAAAAAAATTTCAATTAATAACAATTTTTCCAAATGGTGCTTACATAGTCCTTCTTCTGTTAAATCCACATTGATAATGAAGAACATGAAACCTCGAGCTCCCTCTTTCTGGCCTCCAACTAAAGTGTTCACCCAGCCTGAAACAGAGAGCTTTAAAGTTGTCGTAAAACACCTCACACAAACACAGATCATGTATGTGGTTCTTAATGTTTTAGTCATAAAACCCTTTGTGAAAAAACACATTAGACACTTTATATCAACATACACAAGACTACTGTACAAGTAAGCAACTGTAGTTGGTACATTCAGTAGAATTTTATCAGTTTTCAGCACGTCCTCACCTTTGGCTTTTAGTTCAGACAGCAGGCTGCCTGGACCCTCGTGCCCTATGAGGTGGCCCAGATAATGTCCAGGGTTAGACTTGTAGTACTTCTGCAGGTCTGGAATAGGGAAGGTTACATAGAGGTTCCTGATGTCCTTAATGGGTACCACCTTATAAAATTGCTGGAAAAGATGAAGGACACACACATTTAGCACTGAACAGTGAGCACTGAGAGAAAATATTCAGTATGGGGATTTTATTTGGAACACAAACTGCATTTCAAATTACACGCTTTTCATAAGAAGCCTGTGGCGGATGAGTAATGCGTTATTATATTATTATAAGCCTTACCCTAAGATGCTCTTCCTGAAAGGGATGCACTGGGAACTCTGGGACGGGCACCGATTTGTTTTCCACCTCTCCAAAAAGTTTGACAACCATAGAACTCAACTCGTCCAGAGATTCTGATAAAACAAAGAGGACAGTTTTTAGAACAGGACGCAGACACTTGTATAAAATTTTCTGCCATCCTGTTTCTCCTTCTCATACTCGCAAACGCGTCCAAAAACCTTTGAGACAAATTATGAGTCATGTAGCACTAGGATCCAGGCGTACAAGCTAAATGGCATTAAAGACTCAAGGTCAGCTCCATCTAAATGGAAGTTTGTGTGTTTTACTGGCGAAAGCACTGAAAAAACAAAATGTTGTACTGGTTCTTTGTAGAAAAGAGCTGTGAAAGCCATTCACTATGAGGTCATGCCATCATAAACACAGCTGCCAAGCCTCCCTCACGTCCAGAGAAACATTTAACATTTAAACAACGCAGCGGCAAAACACATCATGACCACATCTAATGAACAGACCAGCAACATTTCCATTTAACAGTCTGAAACTGATTCAGATAATAAATTGAATAAATCAACCATAGCACAGGAAAGAGCAAAACCAGAGGCTGAGAGATCATTTTAAGGGCGGAATGTACAGAAACTCCTAACAGTGTACTCTAGAACATTTCAGGGGACTGCCTGGTTTTAAAGCCTGTTAAAGTGTGAAACAGCCTGGCTCAGGAGAGGAGTAAAAGTGAGCAGAAAGACTCTTTCAGAAATATTTTTCCACACCAATGAGGCCAAGGAGGAAAGAAACTGTTTACAAACAGCTTCTGTCCAGTGGAGGGAGTCATTGGTGCAACGTCTTGAGTACAGAGATACCAAAAGCGCTTACAATTAAGTGTTTGAAATGGTTAAATCGAACAAATAGGGCCCCTGGTGTGAACTACAAATGCAATCTTCATATGTACCAAAGCAAGGAATTTGAATCTTGGCAATATTAAAATCATTTGTATGTGAATAAAATTTTTACAATGTAAGTACGGTGCATGCCCATTCCCTATTACAATCACTGTGCTAAAGTCTTAGGCCACTTTTCTCAGCGAGTGAGTCTTTCTGCCAGTAAAGTTATTAGAATAAATGCAAACAAACAAGAAATCAGTAAAAAGTATCAAGATTTGTTTTGTTTGTAAAAAAGTAGTTGATATTGTGTGATCTGGTGAGGAGAACATGAGTTCGGTTCCAGATTCCTCCGCGGTTCCTCCAGCTGTTGCTTGGATTTGTGAAATTCCATCAGCAGCTCCTGATTTAATTTAATGAAGGACTGATCGAGTCAAATCAGGGTTTCTGATGGAAACAATAAGTAATACCGGGCTTCCATGAGAACGCACTGATGTATTGAAAATAAAATCATTATTTACTGAATAAAGTTACTTGTATTTATTCATTTTAGTTTAATTTAGGATATTTAGTAATATTAACATTAACTGTTCATCTAGGTTTTTAAATATTATTTTCGCAAGGGCCTGAGACTTTTGCACAGTATTGTGTGTGTGTATAAATGACTGACCTCTCCCCAGAACACAAAGTCCCATCAGGTTCGAAGAATAATAAGTGGAGTGGAATTTCAGCAGCTCCTGACGAATGTCGATGCCATCTTTGGATGGTCTTGTTTCCAAGGTCAGTTTATTGCCTACAAAAAAAAAAATCCTTCATAACACTGTTATACTGAATTACTTGAAATCTAGTGGCAAGATTGTAAGAAACAGCCAAACCAGTTTCTTTCTGTTCCAAGTGGAGGAAAATTTAAGTCTTATAAACACAAGGGCTTAAAACTACTCTAAGACAAGTCCTGATTCTGAGCTCTGTGAGGGTGCGTGGTTCTTTCACCTCTGCTGACACAGAAAAACAAACAGCATCTGGACATCAGACATAAGCTCTACTTCTCACATTCGCCAGCTGGAAGGACTTGCACATTCTTATTTGCACTCTGATCTGGGATCAGTGGAGAACGTCCCTGGTTTTCATTAAGGCCATTGTAGTCGACCCAAGTAAAGCTATTCTTAGAGCAGATAAGGCTTATATAACTCAAGACTGCCACCAGCCGGCTATTCTGGGCTCACATAAATCTTACGAGGGCAGATCACGCTAAACTGCTCTGGATATTATTCCCTAGTGCCTGTTATTTCAGTGGCCCTGACTGAACAAAAGAGAAAACACACAGCTCTCAACAGACCCTGTCAAATCCTGAACTGAGCTTTTATTCACAAAGGGATACAGGCTGACATTCGTCTAGCTGAAGTTTGTTTCAAGTTTGGTGTCCAGGACACACATTTAGAGATCAGGACCAAAAGAAAACCACAAGAATCTTCATACAGGCAGGTTACCTGATGTACAACCATGCAAATACAGCATGCTGACACAAACTCCTATGGCAGTCTTTTAGTAAATGTGCTCTGAGGAAGCAAGATCTTATGCATTGCTGTGCGTGAAACTTACTTATCCTACAATACACTGTACACCAGCCATGCTTGAGAGAAGGAATTGACTGAATAAAGTTAAATGAGGCTTCAAACAGAAGCAGAAATGATCTCGGATTCATGGACATGGAGAACATAAATGAAGCTCTCATTTGGGCAATTAATGTGCAATTTTAGGGGTGAAATATTTCTGTGAGCAACGTGCAGTTTGTTTGGTTCATTGTTACTGTTTTTATTTTTTACTGTTTTTGTCAATACCTTCTGCTATTCACTATGTACAGACATACATATATATAAATCTAAACCTACGTAAGTATACACACATGCTACACACAAATGTCTATATTTATATGATTTGCATAGTGCGCTCTTTTATACTATACTGTTGTGTATAGCTTTATTCTATTGTTTTTGTGCTGCTCTTACTTTTGTACCGTCCACTTTCTGCTATAACAATGTAAATTTCCCACTTGTGGGACTAAAAGGTTTATCTCATCTTGTCTTATTTAGGATTTCTCATGTAACATTGTAGTGCATTTCACTCATTATATTTGACTTTCTGTAGAGAGGATACCTGTTCCAAACTTGCTAAATGGATGATCAGGGTTCCCAGTGGCCTTCTCCAGCTGAAAGAGTCTCCAGGCATCATTCATCAGATTCTTCTCGTGTTCTGAATCCACAGCATTCACTTCTCTGTCTTTACAGCTCTCATCAAACAGAGGACACAGGAAGAACTGCGCAAACCTGCCCAGAGAACAAACTACAGTGAGCAAATAGACAAAACAAACTCTACAAGCCTCAAAGTAGGGGTGAGATACAGAAAAATATATTAGGATACATCTACACATTTTCACAACTGGAACACTGGAAATGAAAGCTCTAAAAAAGCTCTTAATGTCACATTAAAAATACTATTAAAATTATGAAATCTGAAAAGTATTTTGATTAAATATTTACAATTTTATACAGCACTGAAGCCAATTAAACAGGAATCATTGTGTTCTCTTTACAATGAAATAAGCAGAAGTAACAACATTTGATTAGAAAAGTTAGCCATACTGCATCAATTTATCACAAGAACATTCATTATTGTCAGTATCAGCATGCAGACATTTCGCAAATATACAGAGGATTCAAAACGTCATTAATCCCGAAGGAAATTGCTTATGTTACAAATGCACAGACACACAGATGCAAGAACAATATAGAATACAAAGTCTAAACAAAGTCAAATAAAATATACATAGTGTATTTAAGTCTCCTTTCTGTGAATAACAAACATACACTTGTTCATTGAATAAAAATATTTAATCCAGATGACTGACTTTCAATAAAATAGATGCCGACTGGCGGGATAAACGGAAAGTCACTCTGGGCGACTGCAGTACCCATGAGGCTCAGTGCAGATGGTGTTACTGTATTTACATGGCAACATCTGTTCTACACATATGCAAAACCAACTAGAACAATTCATGCAGAATCAAACTGCCATGGAAATACGGCATGCAAACTATAGACCAACTATGCAATGTCAGCAAACCCCATCAGGCAGCTGAGATTCCTAAGCTGATTAGCTGCATAAAGCAGGACAACACAAGTTACAGATTCATTTGGACGTATATAAATGGAACCGAATGTCCTGCTTTGGTCTGACTAAACCAAAGTTAAAGGACAACATAATTTGTTAACAAAGCCTGAACTGCACCTTGTTCATGAAGGAGGCCTAAGTATTTCAGTGTCACTATGAACAGATTATATACTGAGAACAGAGAAGTGCCAGATCTTTCCTAGAAGTAACCTCTACTCCAAATATTTTTGTGATTAGTATGATGGCCTAATTCACATGGGAGGAAAAAATACAGTTTTACAGTTACTTAAATGTACACTGTATTACACACAGTATTTTATACCATTATAGCCGTGTCTTATCACACACACACACACACACACACACACACACACACACACACACACTATACTACTCACAAAAAGGTAGGGTTATTTGGCTTTCGGGTGAAATTTATGGAAAATGTAAAAAGTTCACATTACAGTGATATTATATCAGGAAAGTAGGGTATTTAAGTAGAAGCACGCAATGGTGATTTTCTAACCTCAACAAATATGTCAATGTCGCAATAACGTGTCATTTACCCTTGAGCATCAATTACAGCTTGACAGTCTCATGATGTCTCATGCTGTTCACAAGTCTGCTGAGGCATGGCATCCTACTCTTCTTAAAGGGCGGCCCTCAGGGGCCGGTTTCACTGAAGTAGTTTAGACTGGTCTATGGGGTAAGATAGGTGTTAAGTTTGTTTATAGACCAGTCTAATGCAAGTAAAACAGTTCCACAAAAGTTACGACCAACTCATTTTAGACTTAAAAAGTTTCGCCCCCAGGCTAACAAAGGTCTAAAGTGCTATGTCACCACAGTAACCACAGAAAAAGAGCAAAAAAAAAAAAAAAAAAAAGAGGAAGAGATGCTCATAATTTGTGGTTTGGTGATGAATTTATGGGGAGAGCTATAAGATGGGAAAGCGTTTTCTGGGATCATACAAACCCGCAAGGAACTAAATACTTTAAATCTTTTTTGAACCGGGACAACATCCCTGATGACAGCAGGATGTACACTGTTAACGGATGTGGTAATCTTTTTCCATACTGCGTTTTTCTTTTTGTTGTTGCATTCTTCACTAAATTTCCCTAATAAAATGTCTTTATGTGTGTTGAATTCCTCCTAAATACATAGATTTTTCGAATGGGTGAAAGGTGCTGCACAGTTAGATGTGTCCGCTCGGTCCATCATTTTTTTTGTTTCGAAAAGAGTCTTAAAATACCCACAATTCTTTGCAGCACAGTACTAATTAAGATAGTCAAGGTCTTAACTGCTTTGTGCAACAGTATTTTTTAGATGTCTATGTCAAGTCTGACAATACCCTATATCTAAGTTAGAGTTACAGTCTATCTTTGTAAAACCGGTCCCAGGTCATTGAGGTTCTGGGGTACAGAGTTACGAGCCACTACACGATGACTCCCATGGGTTTTCTATGGGATTCAGGTCTGGAGAAAGTAGTACTGTGCAGGCCACTCTATTTGAGATACCACAGTCTCCAGCAGCCATTCCCTAATGATACAACCTCGATAAGCTGGAGCATTGTCGTCCATGAAGATGAAATTGGGCCTGCGTTGTTCATGCAGGGGCACAAGGCCTGGATTAAATTAACTATGTTATCCAGGTAGTATGGGCTTGACACTATACCATTCACAAAGTGTGGGGCAGTTCTGTATTGACTAGACACGCCCACCCACACTGTAACACCACCACCACCACCACCACCAAAGGCTGATGCATAGCGCTCTCCTTGACATGTCCAAAATCGTTGCTGGCCATCATTACTGCTCAACATGAATCGACTTTCATCAGAGAACAGCACTGAGGCCCATTGTATCCTCATCCAGTGTAAATGCTCCCTCAATGACGGCCAAAGGACGTCCTCTATGCCTTTCTGTGACTCTTCCAGTCTCTGTATCTCTGTTGCAACCTGCTGATGACACTCTGTGACACTCTGCGCTCAGTGGCCACTTACATCTGAGACCATCCTGTTTGAAGTCTCGCAATGGCGAGGTACTGTTGACCAATTGTTAGGTGTCGTCTTGGTCTCATGATGTCAAAATGTGAACAGCGTGATGAGGAGGACTGTTTAAATACTAATTCTAATTGAACTAGGTAATTTATCGTTCGATTCTTGGATAAAACACCTGTTGTGAATTTTGCCATTAAGCTCCTTGTGTAAAAACAGCAAGTTGTGCAAAAAGTACTGAAATACTTTTTTTAAGGGTTTATCTTAACAGTTGGACATGTGCATTCAAATGTTCAGGGAAGGTCACTTAAATTTCACCTGTAAAGGTTATAGTGCAAATTTAGCCAAATAAAGCCAAATATCCCTAACTTTGTGTATATATACATACACACAGTATTTTATACTAATAACTGTTCGTGTTTTATACTAACTCAAATGTATTCTGAAGTGTGTGTATGTATATACATATATAAACACACAGTGTTTTATACTAATTTAAATGTATTTTGAAGTATATATCTACACAGAGACACAAGCAATTTTAAACTGTATTATTTAACAAACACTGGCAAGAGCAAAATGTCTTTTGACGTTACCTTATATCCAAGTCTAACATGAGACCAAAATATTTCACTCCCGAGGTAATCATACACCACAAGCAAATGACACCTGACCTCCAAACACTAAACATAGTTTACCAGCTTGACACCTGCTGTCTCTAAAGACGGTGTTCAAAGGTGCCGTTTTAATATTCAAACCTCACCCACATGGCAGATGGCACTTTTCTAATGCAGGTTTTCAAATACAAGGGAGAATGGGAGTCAGTGGTGTCACCCCCCAGAGGAAACATTATCTTTATAGATACACTGTCTGATGGTGAGGAAACATGAAGCATTACATAAATAAATGCAAGGGCTTCCTCCTTCAGACTCCCACTCACCTATCCAGTGCCCCTTGCAGGTGCTCATGGGACACATCAAAGTAGTAGTTGGTGTGCTCTCCGCTGGTGAAGGCATTGGAGCTCCCTGCATGTTCGCTCAAGAACTGACTGTACTCGTTCTCTTTCGGATACTTCTCAGTACCCAGAAACAGCATGTGTTCACAGAAATGGGCCAGACCAGAAATGTTCGGAGGGTCCGACAGCGAACCTGAGAAATGAGAAGATATCTTAACACACTACATTTTTTCGTAAGTAAAGTAAAAACCTCTAACAAAATGACCCTCTCAATTCCAAAAATACCTTCTAAGTGGTAATGACACTTTACAAGCCACAGGCTGATAAAACTTTGAACAATGATCAAGATATGCAGATTAATGGAATTATTCTGTGAACATATGAAAAAGTTTAATCACTTCCAGCCAGGTTACACTGTTTTTCCTGCACATTTTTGCACAATTTCTATTTTCAATTACATATTGGGGAAAACAAAATCTGCATAGGAAACATTACATCTCATGTTAAATTTAGTACAAACAGCAACTGTGCATTAAAATGTGCAGAGGCGTGTTCGCTGTAGAGGACGTGGACTAAGTCTCAAAATTTACAGTACATAACTTGGGCAGAGGCATAAACATTTTGCATATAGCTAAGTGTAACTGACGAAGGAAAGCGTTCTGTTTTGCTGAAAGTAGGCTGACATCTACAGTCAATACTAAAAGTGCTACATTTTTCTGTGGCCTTATAGGCATGTCAATAACATACTTTACCTCATGAGTCACTAACTATATAACTGTGAGATTAGAGTATAATATCTGTTCTACAGAAACTTCCATAATTTTAAATGAGAAAGAAATGTATGTGCCTTTAAATTTATATAAAAATAAATTGATATTTTTACAGTTCACATTTTCAACAAAGTAATAACTTTGTACTTAACTTAGCTGGCAGTAACTTGGTAAAAAGCAGGTGTTGGTTTTAGTACAGGTATGAAGAACAGATGTGGTCTACTTAAGTACATCGCTCTGGATAAGAGCGTCTGCTAAATGCCGTGATAAAAGAGGGGAATGAGGGTAAGGAAAGTAGGTCATCATGGTGGTGAGGACGAACAGCACAACAACCCTTCAGCTCTGGAAGATGCAGCATTATCTGCTAATCCTCTTCAGGGCTACGCCTGCATCTCGTGACACCCTTCCCTTCTTAACCTTTGAGGGTACCCTACTTCTCTAATTAGTAAGAGTCAGTAGGTACCGTTTGTATATTTTACATATGTACATTATATATATTTATATATATAAAAAATTTATTTTATTCATAAAAAAATTAAAAAGACAAAACGGTGTATTTTAAATATTCTCCACTATTCTCAAATTCAAAAACCTGACACACAAAAGCAAAATGTCTCACATACCGCAAACTGCAGGACAGCACAAATAGTACTGTTACGTAATATTTCATTATTTAATAGCCTTATAATCAAAACAAAAATACTACATGTTTATATAAAAGCTAAAATAGTTCATAAAAAGAGCCTCTGGTTCATAAAGAGATATGTGAATCTTATACCCATGCTAGGCTACATACAAGAATACACTCGACAGCACAAAATCCTGATGTACTGAAAATAAAGCTCAAAATGAGACAAAATAAGGTGAGTTATCACAGAACGAAGGCTGAAGCTGTGTGTGAAATTCAAAGACGGGGTGAGAACAGGCTCTTCTCATGTACCTATGTGGACGTCGAGGGCCGCTGAGGACTTGTCTGTGGTGGGGTCGCTGATGAGGATCGCTTTCAGGCCGTTGGTGAACTCCAGACCCCTGTACTCGCGCTTGTCCTCTGGAGAGCGAATGATGTTACTCACCACCCTCTTCACTGCAGGGTCACTCATTGTGAGGTTTGAAACGACTCTGAAAAATAAAGACATGACTGTCATTTTAAGGACCATTCAAGATAATGACAATAATAAATAACTGACATATTTCGTTGTTACACAAACACAAAGCTTATATCCTAACTCACATCTAATACTGGAGAATAAACAGCCCAAGACTGTGTGGTAAATAAAATCAGGAAAACAAGGAGGATGAGGAGAGAATAAATGGTGGACATACTACACCTAAATAATTCAAATCATTCAATGCCTACAAAGCAAATAAAGCCAAACCAGCGAGCTTGTGCGGTCTTCTGAATTTTATGCATGATTTTGGTAAAATACTTTATGCGCTATTTTGCCTTTCTCCCCGCATGGACAGGTTTTTAAAAATTAAATAAAAAGAGAACAAAGCCTTACTAATTATAATATATCTCAGGGATCAGAAAGCATATTTGTGATCAATTTGTATATTAACTCCATGTAGATATTAAAGACATCAGTCTCCTCTCACCACTGCTATGAACCATTCTGACTCTAGAGTTTTCTCTAGAAATTATTGTTAAGCGAATTAATCATAAGCAATTTCCTCCTGGATCAAAAAAAAAAAAGATCTTCTGATTTTGATTTATTAAGCTGAAAGGATGATAAAACGTCCATTACCTAATTTAATTCACGCAGACAGGAATCAGATAAAAGCACGTCAGCACATTCGCTGCCCGGATTACTTACACCTCATTTATCAGGTCCTGAGGATTTACCGTGAACTGCATTTGGAAAACAGCCAAGCCTTAAATTAAACTTACACGGAATAAAATGCAATGCCCATGCTCAGTCCGTGGCCAGTGCTGTTCCCATGCTCTGTCTCAGACTGTCCATTACAAGCACAAGTTCTGAGCTGCACTGCACAGCCCGTGTGGGTTTAATGAGGATTAGCGAGCGTCCTGAACTGTGATTAGGAAATGAATCATTCATTAATCGAGACGGCAAGTGTCACAGAAGGTACGACCAGGTTTTATTTGGATCTGAAAAAATACCCAGCTGTTTTATGTTACCTAGTGAAGACCTGAACACAAGTTTCTCCCACTGACCATTTTGATAGTAAAAAGACTACCTCTAACTTTTAATACAGCCTCCTAAAACCTCATCAGTGAGCTCTAAAGAACGAAGTACACTATATGGACAAACGTATTGGGACAATCCTGTTTTTCTAGGTTTGGGCTAGGCCCCTTACTTCCAATGAAGGACTGTCTTAATGGTTCAGCAGACCAAAACATTTTGGACAACGCCATGCTTCGAACTTTGTGGACAAAGTTTAGGGAAGAACCTTTTTTACTGCAGCATGACTGTGTCTCAATGCACAAAGCAAACTCCATAAAGACATGGTTGGATGAGTTCGGTGTGGAAGAACTTGACTGGCCCTGACCTCAACCCCAATCCAACATTTTTGGAATAAACTGAAACGGAGGTTGCGAGCCAGGCCTTCTCGTCCAACATCAGTGTCTGACCTCATAAATGCTCAACAGAATGACTGGGCACAAATTCTCACAGAAACTGCAAAATCTTGTGGAAAGCCTTCCAAGAAGAGTGGAAGCTGTTAATGCTGCAAATGGAGACGATCTCCATATTAAAGTCTATGTTTTGAAGGCAGTTTCATTAAAGCCTCTGTTGGGTAACGGTCAGGCGTCCCAATACTTTCGTCAATGTAGTGTCCCTGAGCGTTTCTGGACACCTGTGTGTCCAGGTGGAGAACGCGGTGTTTGTCAATACATTTTAAAAAAGTCTAACTAACTAAACGGGAACGCACAATCTTTATCTTCATTGAGGTCATCCTAGTTTTATTTTGACACAGAAAAAAACAAAAAACGAGTTTAAAACACACACGGCAACAAAAAACAGGCTAGTGACTCAAACACCGGGAGCAATTTCACAACTCTACTCAAAACACCAGTAAACCTTCAATAAAATACGTATTTTTGTGTACCTACCATAGACTGAGAATATATGGAAATTGTTCTTTTTTAAAACACGGATTCTAAAGTCGTTAAACGCATTTTTTTTATAGACTTTAGAAAAACATAAGCTAAGCTAAGAAGCATGTTAGCTTTAGCCGTTAGCTATGAAGGAATAAAAACAAAAAGGGGGAATATTCCAAACTAAACACGCACCTGCTCACCTGGCGCTCGGAAGAATGTATGTGAAGGTTTCTGAGACAGAGAGAAAAGAGATTATCCCGGCTTGCCGGCTAAAACATCGCAGCATCCCTTCAGAGCCCCGGACAACACAAACACAGCCCGGAGCGGTCAGGCCGCCATCATCACTCCAGACTAGAGCAGTCGATCCAGAGCCTCCTCAGAACACACACACTCCTCTAACTGGGTTCATTATTACCCTCCCAGCATTACTGCATCTTTATTTATCTTTTTAAAATTCTAAAGAGAAAAAGAAGAATTTTAAAAACATAAATATCTATA
>JBBPCX010000154.1:4359851-4369930 GCA_037974365.1 Hydrocynus forskahlii | reverse complement strand
TATAGGCAACAAATCAGAATTGAGCATCAAGACCTGCAGTGTAAACGAGGCCTTAGATCTGCAGGAGCTGCTCAGCTGGTGGAGAAAAGATCTGAAACTAAACCTGGTGAAATGGCGTTTACACTTCATGCTGTCCAACCATTAACTGTTTTTGTTAATGCCTGCTGTACACTACAATGTGTGCCTGTATATATCCACAGCATTCTTACATATACATTGTTTGTACGCATATACGCACGCACACACACACACACACACACACATATAAATATATATAATGTGTGTGTATATTATATACTTATGTGTACAGAGTGAATATATGTAAGAACACTGCTCCCCGGGCGCCCCCTGCTGGTATGATTTGTATTGTGTAGTGTGCTTTTTATACTGTGCTGTTATGTGGTATAGTTTTTATTCTACCGTTTTGCTGCTCTTACCTCTGTTATGTCCACTTGCTGCCGTAACAAATTTCCCACTTGTGGGACTAATAAAGGTTTATCTTATCTTATCCAACTGCCCATCAATATCAGATCTGCTCCAACTGTAGCTTTAAAAAGCTGCTGAACCTCCACTATTCTCCTCTGCCTCCTTTTAAATATTGGCACTTCCACTGCATTTCAGTTTTCTTTTATTGATTTTTCTATGTGTTCTTTAAATTTTTTCTGTTTTATTTTATTATTCTATTCCAGTAAAGCTCTATGTATCACCTTTGTGTATGATCATGTGCTATATAAATAAACTTGACCTGACTTTGGTGCAGCTGGTGGCCTAGTGGTTAGGGAGTTGTCCCTGTGATCAAAAGGTCGTAGGTTTGAATCCCAAGCCTGCTTGTGGCACCACTCAGGTTCCCTCAAGCAAGGTACCGTCCCCACACACTGCTCCACTGCTCCCCCTGCTACTCTTGGTGAATGGGATAAATGCAGAGAAAGAATTTCACACTGTTTGTGTGGTGTCTTCATGTGCGACTATAAGGGGCCGCTTTACTTTAAAGCACAAATTTAATTCACTCGGTCAGAGCCTTGAGGTGTATTGGTGCTTCTTACTGTACAGTGAGTTTCCACTTACGTCATGTTTGTCCTTGTAGGGGACTGTTTATCATCGATCCAAACGGCGTCATCAGACACATGAGCATCAACGACCTTCCAGTGGGCCGCTCTGTTGAGGAAACACTGCGTCTTGTCAAGGCCTTCCAGTTCGTAGAGACACATGGGGAGGTCTGCCCGGCCAGCTGGACCCCAAAATCGCCTACGGTACAGCTTTTAACTTTCTTCTTAAACTCACTGAAACAGAAATCGAGCTGTGTTTGATGCAGTTATTTTCCATTTCAGATAAAGCCAACTCCTGAGGGGTCAAAGGAGTACTTCGAAAAGGTTAATTAAAAGAAGTCTCATCGAATCCACTCTATTTCTGATAGATATTATAGAATGGAGGCACTTAGTAGTTTGTGTCTGAACTGGTAAGACAAACTAAAAAAGTCCTAATACACTCTTATATTAAATACTTTTTTTCTGTGTATTCATCAGGTGGTCTAAATAAAAGTGATTCTATGGCTAACATCAGTTTGAGTTCTTTATGCCTTTTGTTGTATGAGCATGTGATACACTATGTGAACGAAAGTATTGAGACACACCTCTTACTTCCAGTCAAGGGCAATCTTAATGCTTCAGCATGTCATGACATTTTCGACGCCATGCGTTCCAACTTTGGACAGTTTTGTGAAGAACCTTTTCTATTCCAGCATGACTGTGCCCCAGGTCCATAAAGACGTGGCTGGATGAGTTCGGTATGGAAGAACTTGACTGGTCCACACAGAGCCCTGATCCCAACCCCATCCGCATCAAACACCTTTGGGATGAACTGGAATGGAGCTTGTGAGCCAGGTCTTCTCCAACATCACTGCCTGACCTCATAAATGCTCTACAGAATTGATGGACACAAATTCCCACAGAAACTCAAAATCTTGTGGAAAGCCTTCCTAGAAGAGTGGAAGCTGTTATAGCTTCCAAGGGGGACCAACTCTATATTAAAGTCTATGGATTTGAATGCAGTGTCATTAAAGTACCTGTTAGTGTAATAATCAGGTGCCCCAATACTTCTGTCCATGTATTTCCTTATACTTTCTAGGCAAGACAAAGTTTATATGAAGGACGGATGCTTCTGCCATCACACCATTCTTTTATTCTATTGATTGAAAAGTGCAATTACAGAGAAAATGTGTGTAATTTTCAAAAACATGGTTCCTTGTTCAGCTGTCTTGACAAAAAAAAGACTTGGTCAAAATGTCAGTCAAACCATGCCTGTATAACCTCTGTACATAAACATTGTTTATTTTTCTTTTTACAGCACAATTTTTTAATAGCATGTTTAAAATGCCTGTTCAGACATCACACAGTTCATGACATGAGGAACCAGAAAAAATCAACCGGAATTTGAGGGTTCAGGAATTTGAAAAAGAAAAGGTTTTGCCACGCCTCGGACATCTTTAGTTACATACTGTATTTACACAGCCGAATGGAAAAGAGGTTCTGCTGTAGCACATCCTACAGCAACGAAAACATTTAGCAAAGTGTACGATGTCACTCTTTACAGTTTGCTCGCAGGAACTCGGTGCGTCAGACATTCACGTTGTTGGTTCTGGTATCAGACTCCAAAGTTTAGCGTGAGGGAGGCGGCTGTCCAGGTTATGGAGAGCCATTTAAAGCTTTAAATCATAAGTATTGCAACAAAAAAAAACCAAAAAAACAAAAACAAAAGAAATTTGCCAATATTGACTATCTCCTCTACAAGCAGCACAAAGTCAATGAAGCACTTGACAGATTTGTGACTGTTTCACACAATGCATGACGAAGGGTAGGCAAAAATGAGTGTCAGGAATCACCAAAAAAGAACCAAAAAAGCAGATACAAACAAAAGTCCATACAAGTAGGTGAAAACTTCATGCAATTACAGGCAAGATGTAACAGTGCCGCCCACCCAAAGCTTAGAAATGAAAGAGAAGACAACCAAAATCCTTAAATTGTGTCTGTTAAAAAAAAAAACAAAAGAAAAAAAACCCTGTAATAAATCTGTACAACCAAAATACAGTTTGGGATCTACATCTACAGTTACATTATTAAGGTTATATACATGTTTACCCCATCCATATATTATCTTCACAAGCAGACTTCATTCAGACCCCGACATTAAAAGTAAGACTAAACCAGAAAAATACAAGATCACCTCAAAAAACAACCAACCAATTAGAACAAATCTGCCACTCCCAACTACTCCCAGATGACCAGTCCTATATTAATCGAAGTCCTGGGTAGGGAATCAAGGTAAAAACAACGTCCTTTCTGATTTCAGTTTATTTAAACTAGCTAGTGTAAACTGGAGGGAGGGGTGGGGTGCTACGTGAATAAAGTCTGGCTACACTGAAGCTAGTAGCCTACACCAAGCTTTTCAATAGATGGAAGAAATCCAACATGGATATTTTGGAAAGAATTCGCTCTTGGTGACTCAAAACAAGCGTTTAAAACAATACAACAATGGCGTCACACGACTCGGTAATACAAAACAGACGAGAAGGAACATGGACACAAACCCAACTCTCCAATATTCTCATATAATAGAACAAAGGCTCTCAATACACTTTGGCCTCTTCACTGAAGAGAGCTAGACTATTCCATCGATAAAGGTCTATGTTCACTGGTGAGGAGCGGGACAGATTTACCAGAGGACCAATGTTGTGGTTTACATTTTCTCGTTTTCTTTTTTTCTTTCTTTTTTTTTTAACTGCATAAGAACTATGCATTTGCTGCAGAGGAAAGAACTGAAACTTCAATAATAAAAAAGAAAAGAAAAATAAAATTAATGTTTATTTCATCTCACGTTTTGCCTTCGTGCGCACGGTGTTCCAACCTCAAATTCACTGAGAAAATGGAAAACTAGATTTGTACAAGATAAGATCACAATCTCTTCTTGCAAAAGAAACAAAAGGACTTTGTGCCCGGCCACTGCTGGGAAAACGTTGGCTGGTCGCAGCTCTGCTGCAAAGACGCTAGTCAATCTTCACATTTGTGTAGATCTTCCTCACGAAGGCACTTGTTCCCATGTAGCCAACCGCACCTGTTAGAACATACAAAGGAATACAAATCACACAAAATGTTGTGTTAAACTATTAGTTACTTATCTATAGTATTTATACACCAGCATTGTGTATTTCATATTGAAAACTTTTCTAAAGTTTTTATTGGATTTACTAGTGTGACTGCGTTTTATTACTACAGGTACATTTTGAGGGTATTTGTATGCAGCTTATCAAGCAGATGATCAGGGGACATGTACTGTTTAAAAATGTAATTGCATGGGGAGAGAATGTTCAATTCGCCTTCAAAATGTGTGCCTGAGAGAGAGTCTGTGATGTCACGGCTAAGGCAGCCGGAAAGGGACAAAATACGAACAGACTCATAAACTGACACTAAAGCTCAGCTCAGTTATCGAAAACACATCACTGTTTGTTGTGGTTTAGATAAAAATAATCACCCAGTGAATGTGGCTATAAGTTCAGCTGTCCTTAACCATAAACGGTTCGGTAAGAGACTTTGTGGTAGAGCCCAAGGCACTGAATCAGAAGATCGGTGGTTTGAACCCACAGTGCGAGAAGATTTTTTAACACAAACTTTTCTTGCCCATAAAACCAATGTTAGGGTTTCTCCCACCACTGATTTTATAGCAACCACACAAAAAAGCATGTACTTTTCTCACGGAAATGCCTCTAGTTTAGACTTTATATTTTAGATTGTTCTTGTCTTATGTCGTAATATAAGCAATTTTCTCTTTTATCCAAGTTTTCTGATTTTGTTTCTGTTAAAGGATGCACTTTTTCACATTTATTTCAGGTGGCAGATTGCACATTGATCATGCAGGCAAAATGAACAGAGGAGATGAAAGTCTTGATGAATTAATTTCTCCATACGCACCGCACATTATACCCAGAGCAGTGCTGAACACGGCCATGTACCCAAAATAGAACGATGTCTGGAACAAGCCATACATCCTGCAGAAAATTAAAAGAATTAAAAAAAAGACAAATATTCAGTTAAATGAGTCACCAGTAACATGTTAAAGAACTATTTGGTTATTTAAAACAAAATAATACTGAAAACATTCAAGAAAACAAAACCCATTTCTATCACAAGCGCATTTATCACCGCACAGAAATACATGTACAGTTAAAAATAGTCTTCATTAGTTACAAGCCAAAGCCTTGGAAGAAAATTAGGTCAAACTCACTTTGTTTTGAAGAAATAGTAGTAAAAGGAATACATGTAAACATAAACCGCCGTAGAGGCTGCAGAAAGAAAGCTTGTCCACTGCCTGTGAAGGAATAGGACATTTCATCAAAACCTTTGCAAGCACATAAAAAAAATCCTGATTATTTCATGAATTGGGGCCCTTTGCAGTTTTTAAAGACTCAAGAGAGCAAGAGGAAAAACAAAATATAAAACCAAAGTTGGCCTATTAAAGCCAATTTAACAAACTGGTTCTGTTAATTAAACAATATCTAAATCCTATTTTAAATCCTATGTAAAAAAAGAATCTAAAAGATGAAGATTTTTGTTTCAATGGGTTCACATACTACTATTTTAAACAATGAAATATGCGTAGGAATGTCACTCATATGCCGTGCTTCATCATTTGTCTGATTAATTAATAAGCAATTACCAATTCTATTTTGAATTGCTCAGGAAAAAGGTGCATCCAAATAGAAATGTCTTCTGCATTATATACGTAGGGATAAATGCGGTACTGGGCCCTTCTGGTTCATGACGTTCAGCCCACAACAAAAAAAACAAGCTAATAAACTGACACTCACCATCTGTAGTCTTCAGCATTGAGGAGAAAGTAGGTGCAGACGATGGTCACACACACAGTCACGATACACAATATCACCAGAACAAGCATCATGAAGCCATACACGTAGTAAATCTTGTAGGCCCAGAATGAGGTGAATATAAAGTACCTGAGGAGAACAAGGGGGGCAGGTTCACTAGTGGTCCTGGGTGTCTCGAATATACACAGAAAACGAATGGAACAAACGGCAGCCTTACATCTCAATGAATATCGAACCAAAAGGCAGGATGCCACCCAGGCACACGATAACAGCTGGTTCCATGAACCTGATGAATCAAGCAGGAGGGAAAAAAAAAAAAAACATAGAAAGTACATTTAATCCTACAGTTACTCATACATACATACATGATCAGCCATACCATTAAAACCACCTGCCTATTATTGATCATGAATGAAAACAGATTTATTTATTGGTCCAACTGGTGGGAAATTTGCATTGTTACAACAGAAGAAAGTATAAGGAAAAGAGGAAAGTGGAAGCAGCATAACCAGAAGAATAAAAACTAAACAACAGTATAATATAAAAACCTGTACCCTATTCAAAATATTTTATAAATCCAAATATAAGTTGTGTATGTATGTACACAATGCTAGAAGGAATTTGTAAGGAACAGGGGAAGGTAACTGAGAAGCCACGCTGCACACTCAGCGAGTGAATTATTCCCTTATAAACCAATCAGTCATAACACTAAAACTTTGACTACTACTGTGTTGGTCCCTCTTGTGCCACCAGAACAGCTCTGACCCATGAAGGCATGGACTCCACAAGACCTCTGAAGATGTGCTGTTGTATCTGTACCAAGACATTACAGCAGATCCTTTAACTCCTGTAAGTTGTGAGGTGGGTTGGGCTCTCATTCAGTCACACTGTTCAGGAACTGTTTGAGGAACATGACAAAAGGTTCAGTGTTTGCAGTGTAGCAAGACTTATTATCCTGATGAAAGAGGCCACTGCCTTGGATGAACCTAGACTGTAATCATGTTTGGGTAGTTGGTGCAGGTCAAAGTTACATCCACTTAAATGCAGGACCCAAGGTTTCCCAGCAGATCACTGCCCAGAGCATCACACTGCCTCCACCGGCACACCTTCTTCTAATCTTGCATCCTAGTGCCATCTCTTCCCCAGGTAAGCAACACACACACACACCCGGCCATCCCCATGATGTAAAAGAAAACATGATTTACCAGACCAGGCCTTCTCCAGTGCTCCATGGTCCAGTTACAATGCTCATGTGCTCACTATGCGCGCTTTCGGTCGACGGCCTGTAGCTACGCATCCCGATATTCAGCAAGCTGTGATGCACCGTGTGTTTTAACTAATTTCTATCATAAGCACCATGAACCTTTTCAGCAGTCTGTAATACAGTTGCTCTTCCGTGGGCTGACTGCCTAGCCTTTGCTCCCCATGTGCATCAATAAGCCCCATGCTCCCACTGCCCCGTATGCGGTTCACCCGTTGTCCTTCCGTGGAGCACTTTTGGCGAGTACTGACCACTGCATACCAGGAACATCACAAAAGATCTGCTGTTTTGGAGGAACTCTGATCCAGCTGTCTAGCCATCAAAGTTTGGCTCTTGCCAACGTCACTCAGATCTTTCCACTCACATCAACTTCAAGAACTGACTGTTCACTTGATGCCTAACATCTCCTACCCCTCACCAGGTGCTATTGTATTGAGATAATCAATGATATTTACTTAATCTATCAGTGGTTTTAATGTTGTTGCTGATCGTTCTAAGTACAACACAACTACATAAACACACCACAAAAAGACTAATATATTGTGCTGTTGACTATACCAATTATCAAAAAAAGGCAAGGTTGACCTTTTTGTTAATGTTTG
Organism: Hydrocynus forskahlii; assembly: GCA_037974365.1. Lineage (NCBI taxonomy): Eukaryota > Metazoa > Chordata > Actinopteri > Characiformes > Alestidae > Hydrocynus > Hydrocynus forskahlii. The sequence goes on along the minus strand of JBBPCX010000154.1, from coordinate 4,362,192 downwards.
AGTGGTGTTCACTTACAAAATGCACTGTATAACATTAATGTGTGTTTATTTCAAAAGATTTTAATAAACTCAGCACAACACATGTTTCTGCTCATGCTGCTTTCTCTAGTGGCTTATATTAGCTCAGGAAAAAAAATACAAGTGTACATGTTAGACAACAAAACATCTTATAGAAGAGGCTTCAGACAAACACCATCTGGTCGTTTCAAGGGAGGATAACAAGAGTGAATGTTTCAGGTTGCTTCCAGGACAATAAAGTTGCATACGTTACAGCTTACCGTCTGTGAAATATACAGTCATCAAAGCTGCAAAATGTGCCGGTTGCTCATGCAAGACATAAACATATCAATATTTAATGGAGAAACTTTTAGCTTATGCTCTATCAGAGTTTGCTCAGGCAAGCGCACTTCACCGAGAATCATAAACAAAAATAGGAAATAGACACATGGTAAAACGTGCTATAATCGAGAAAATAGGAAAGGTGAGAAGCTGAAAAACTGGTAAATGAAGTAAGTGTTAAAAATTTCTAATTGAAATACATAATTGTTGATAGAACAACTGAATTAATTACTTTTAGACCTTGTCTCTCAAAAGCCTGAACATGTGTACATTTTCATGTCTCTCTTTTCTTAGCTTGCGCTTCTATGAAAAATGTACCTTTTAATTTATTTGACTTTTAGGTATGAAACCAGAGAAAAAACAAACAATAACAAACTCTTGGTCTAGTGAAAAAGGAGAAACGTACCATTTCTTCTCTGGGATGGGTCTGGGCACAGCGTTGACCCTGCAAGGGAAGTTGGGCTGACCTGAGAGATTCCTACCCAGGATCGTCCCTACCAAGTTCAGAGGCAGGATGACGAAGAAGCAGATACAGCACACTGCAACCTGGAGAAAAAAAAAAGTAAAAAAGTAAAAAAATAAATAAATAAATAAATAAATAAATTTTAAAAAAAGTTACAGACGGCTTCACATATTTTCCGCTGCAGATGCCCCCCCAAATGGCTGCTGTAATCCATCTCAAAGAAACTAGATCAAAATCACTGTAAAGCAGTAGAACTGCAGAAGCCTCCGCTGATGCCATAAAAAGTCACAATCTATGACTCAGCAAAATGTGCAATATCGTATTCATAGACTTCAGTATGTAATGCCAATATATTGTTGCAGCATATGGGACAGAAATCGTTTGTTTTCGTTATGTAACCTGCTGTTATTGTTCCTGCCTTTCCAGGAGAAAGTATGAGATCATCACAACATGGCAAAACAATTTCTGACAGAAGAGGCAAGTGTGACCAATAAATGGATTTGAGGAAAAATAGTCCATAGAACGAATTAAACACTCACCATGGTGCCAAATGGAATAGCTCTGGAGGCATGGTAGTAGATAGCGATGAAGTTAATGAAGAAGGCCGTACCGCACACCATAGCTGGGATCAAAAAAGCTCCAATAAACATCTGCTTTATCCATCTTCTCCCTGTTGATACACACGCAAAGCAAAATCAATGCTACTGCAACCCAACACTCTCCAACTCCCCACAAAGGACACTGGCACTCAACCCAGACGTTTTTCAGAATCAACATAACGCACAGCCTGTACGTCAGGTATATCTGTGAGTTTGTAATACAACAGTGTGCCAATGTCTTGACACCCACTAGTACACAAATATGAAGAAATGACGGGTCAAGACTTTCGCACAGTACTGTCTACAATATCCTTTCTCTGTTATCACAGTGAACCACAGTAGTTAGTGTCCTGGCTGAAGACATTTAGAATCAGAATTAAAACATGAGTTAGTCTTACCCCCTTGTTTTGCATACAGGCTCCCCCCAAAGTAACCATTTACTGGGGAAGTAGCAGCATACACAAATATGGCTGTGCTCAGCATGGACCCTCGCCTACAAGACAAAGAAGAAACTATTATGAATATATACACAAAATATACATCATCAACACTTTAAGTTGCCATTAGGTTTTTGATCTGTACTTCAGGGGAATACGCCATAAACAGTGAATTGCTAAACCGACATGACTTTTCTTGTTGTGGTACATTATATTAGTCCAAAACAAAGACAACTAATGCTTTTTGAGACTCACTCAGTGTACAAATCCTCAAGCATGGCCACAATGATGACAATGAGGGATACAGAGAAGATCTGGCAACCAGAGCCAATAAGGGAGGAGAAAATGAGTGGGTGGCTGGAGGGTCTGAACACATCACCATGTACTTGCTTCCACCCATACTCATCCCCAAGATCTCTGTCCTGTGTGCAGAGAGAGAGAGAGAGAGAGAGAGAGAGAGAGAGAGAGAGAGAGAGAGAGAGAGAGAGAGAGAGAGAGAGAGA
>JBBPCX010000154.1:4343659-4359492 GCA_037974365.1 Hydrocynus forskahlii | reverse complement strand
GAGAGAGAGAGAGAGAGAGAGAGAGAGAGAGAGAGAGAGAGCGAGAGCGAGAGCGAGAGCGAGAGCGAGAGCGAGAGAGAGAGAGAAATATGTATGGAATGTACAATCAAAGTATCGACACATTTGTTTTGGCTGAATCTTCTACTGAAAGATACATTAATGCATAGTAATTAGGCATAGTTAATTCATGATATTAATGCTACAGTAACAATTGTTGTAAAACTCCCAAGTGGTAAAAGAAATGCACAAAAACGGTGATTGTACTGTTAAATTAATACTGCTAAAGCAATAAGGTCTCTCTAGGAGGGCTGATAATTACTAATTGCACCGTTAATTGTATAATACCCTCTAAACAAGTCAATTGATTACTTAAGTCAATTACTAAGGGATTGATTTAACAACATCGGTCACTGAAAAGTCAAATTCAAGCAAGCTAATTACATTCACCTGCACATTTCTTTCAACCAAGCTTAAAACCATTTCCAAATTTGGCAAGGCCAAGTGAAATTAATATGTAAAATGCACTTTACAACTCACCATGTCATCCATTTCCTCCTCTTTGCTGTATCTGGCATAATCTTTCCTCAGTGTCCTCATCAAAATCATAGAAACCAGACCCACCAGGAAAATCACCATCATGAAGGAGTTAAATATGGAGAACCAGTGAATCTATCAGTGGAGAAACACAGGAGTGAAGATAAGTCCTCTTTCTATGCGTACCATGATTTACCACTCGTTTTCTCAGTATACAAATCTTGTGATTATCAACATTTTACATCAGCTGTCCTTAATAGAACTGAAATGACTTACTCTGTGTTGAAAGAATGATGGATCGAGATATTTGTCAAAGCGGTCTTCGAATTTCACATCAGATTTTTTCCACTTCACCTACAGTGATTGGGGTGCAAGTTGTTTCAGTGCCTCCAGAATGAGCTCAGACACTATATCATTAACTACATTCCATCAAACAATGTTTTGCACATATACAGACAACTGTACATCTTAAAGAGTAGAAATTCACTGCTGGTCTTAACATAACTTTCAAATAAAAATTAGACTTACTGAGTAAGACATAGCAATCCTTGTGTTTGGCACAAGCTTGACTTTGCCCTCACTGGTCAGGTTCACATCCACAATCCTGTTACCATTGAAGCCAATTTCCAGCTTTTTGTATGTCCAGAGGTAATGGTCCTCCCCATTCTCATCAGCTTCCCCAACAATGCCTGAAATCAATCAATCAAGTCCATTTTACAAAACAGTCTAGTGAGCTCTTGGAACGTCTTAAAACCTTATTTTTAGAAAATATCAGTTTTAAGGCAGTGTGAGTCAACTTTATGTCTGCATGTAATACAACCAGCTTTAATATTTAGAAGAAGCATCATCAAGACCATAGTATAAACACCACCATGACAATGACATTGGCAGTATTGTCGGTTTAATGTACTGACTCAGATTTACATACCAGTCACTGTTACACTGGTATAGTCTATTTATTGTATTCTCATATTTACATCCCATTCACACTATTGTTACACTGCTATATTGTCTATTTATTGTATTGTTTATTTCCTTCCTTGCACTTTGTTCAATGCTGCTAATGGTCGCCTGTGCAATATCAGTCACTCTGGAAGGTTTACATTCAGTTCTCCCTATATTGTTACATTCCTGTACATTGTTGTGTCTATTCACTGTGTTGTTTGAATTGTCTTGGTTGTAACTTTGTTGAATGTTGCTATAGGTTGCACTGTAGCCCATGGAGATATGTCTCATCACACAATGCACATGTACACAACTGCTGATCACTAAGTAACCTTGAACGTCACATTAGCCACCAAGACTAGGAAGGAAAGCAGAAAGTGACCACAGCTTAGTGCTAGAGATGTAATGTAACTCAGCTCAAGATTCAGTTTGAGTCTCAATTCGCATTCTCATGGCAATTTGAACCAAATTTGAATTAAGAAACACATTGGCTGTGTTCAGCTGTGGCATAATCTACTAATGAGACTAGAGTCGGAAGTGTGACATAAGACTTAAACGAAGTGGAGACTGATTGGTGATTTGGTTTTCAAACACTATATTTCAACAATTAAGACTGCAAAAATAACATTTCCACATTGCAATCTCCGTGGTGCACATAGTCAGTCTCAGTTTTTCTATGTACTGTTACGGCTATTTTGAACACTGTTAATGCAGTTCTATCAAATATTATTAAATTGCGTGTTCTCTACGTTGCACATTGTCAAATTGTTGCACTGCAATATCACAGTTTTTCAATTCATTTCTTACACTCTTCAATGAATGAATTTCAAACCCTTCAATAAGATGGCCTTCGCAAAAGACTGAGATCTTTAATACTCACCCCAGATGGGCAGGTCATCAATGTACATTTGGTACCAGTAGTGGTTCTTAATGGCGTAGACAAAAGCATCTCTTTTCGGTTTGTCCAGGTCAATTTCACAGTACGTCGTCTGCATTACTTCGTCTGTAATGGACAAATCCCAATAACCCAATCCCAGTAAGTGTCCAAGTCCCAATAATTGTCACAGCATACGAAATTCATCTCAGGATTAGTCGCCATGTAAATAACTGCAGTTTATTACTTATTTGTACTTTTTGTGCATTTTATGCAATTGCTTTTTTAAATATAAACCAATACATATAAGTGTCCAGTGCCTCATCTTACTTCTAGCCATCTTTACTTTGTAGTGCACACACCATGCACTATATAAACCACAATCTATTTGCATACACAGATGTCTACAGTGACAATGCTTTGTAGGCAATGAAACAAAGCTTACATGTTCCTCTTTAGAGCGTGTTTGCATTAGTTATTCATCTAACAAAACAACAAACATTGCTTGGCGCTACCTAAATGTATTATCATATCAAGTTCAAAGCTGCGTCTCTCTTCTGTATTTTCTCACCTCCACCAAGTTTGTAGTGGTGATACATATTGTGAAACATGATGATAGAAAATATCCATGATCGGTTTAACTAATTGCAATCATTCCCTTATTTAACAATTGTAACAGGCCTACTATGTTCTTTCTTAACCTACTTATCAGGCTGTTATGAAGCTGATGAAACTGCAGTATGTAAAACAGATATAAAGGACGGTGTATACACAGTAGATACATTGTTACAAAATTACATTTACCTTTAAAGTTGATGTCTAAGCCGCTATACTCGAGCTCCACTCCTTGAAGAGCTTCTCCCAGTGTCTCATGGTAGTGGCTGATGGTCTTTTTAGTGCCGACACAAAAGGGCAGGGAGAAGTACTTGTAGGTTTCCTGTCTGTTGTGATAGGGCCCCACTGTGTTCATCCACAGAACCACCTCCTCTTTGTCTGTGTACTAAATACAAAAACAACAAAACATTTAACTCATTAAAAGGTGTTCACAGTGACATTCACCAGGACAAAACTGCTACACATCAAAATCAGTTTTCATCCAAACCCAGGCATTTCCACTTTCATTTATGGGTGGTTTACAGTGTACAACTTTGTTCTGTACCCAGAACAGACATTGTTAATTATGAAACAATGATGCTGATTTCTTTGGTTGATTACAGTGGTCCTAAGTCACACTGTGAAAGAGATTCAGTGGTCGACATGGCGACCAAAGACCATCTGAGATTATTTACTGACAAGGTCAGAAATTTAGGCAGACCATCACACAGTGTGTGTGCTGCTCAGATCTATGACTACTGACCAGCCAATCAAAATGCAGCATGAAATGACGGATTTATCAACAAAATTTGAACAGTATGAAGGAGAAACGAAGGAACACCAGTCACACCTGCACACACACCATCACACATCTACACACTTGCACACACACCATCATACACACCTTCACACAGCTACACACGTGCACACACACCATAATACACACCATCTCACAGCTACACACCTGCACACACACCATCATACATCTACACACCTTCACACACACCATCACACATCTACACACCTTCACACACCATCATACACACCTTCACACAGCTACACACATGCAGACACACCATCATACACACCTTCACACAGCTACACACCTTCACACACCCCATCATACATCTACACACCTGCGCACACACAATCATTCACACCTTCACACATCTACACATCCCATCATACATCTACACACCTTCACACACACACCACTGTTCATCTACACACCTTCTCACACACACACACTGATACACACCTTCACACACACCTTCACACACACCTTCACACACACCACTGTCCATCTGCACACCTTCACATACACACATCGTACAGCTACACATATTGTACCCAACATTATTAGATAGCTGTCAAACAGTGCGATTTGTAATGATTTTATAAGATCACTTAAATCGCCAGTCTGTAGAAGGCAGAACTCATTCCCTGTGCAGGTTTCTCCTCATAGTGAGACAGCACCACCAATATGGAATAATGATGAAACCCCTAAAAGAAAGCAACCCCTAAAGCATATGTAACTAGAAAGCAGCACAGTCAGATGCTTTAAACATGTTCGGAAGAAAGTAACACCTTCCTGCTCTCAGGTTCCAGTATGCTGCAATCATACTGTAATCTTACAAAGTTAAAACCAGCTACTCTGGAACCTCTCCCCCTTTTTAAACAGCTCAGCCGGAATGTCAAAGATTTACTGCATGCGTCCAAAAGTGCCACACCCATTAGAACTGCATGTGTAAACTTTCTCACAGTGCACTACTTAAACATTACATAACCCCTTTTTACACATAAATCCCACTAAGCGTAGGTGATCCTGTAAATTGAGACAATCACATGAATCTTCTGCAGAATTATCAAGAGGATCATGCTCTAATTTCACGAGTCTTACTCTGTTTGTTAGCATTTCCACTGAGGGTGATGGAATAGCCTAAACTCGGCCATCTTCTAATTTAATTAAATGAGCACAATTAAGAACCTATAAGTAAATGCATTTTTAATTATATTGTTTAATTTTACCAGTAATGTACAGGCTTTACATCATTCACATAAGCAAACTGTCCATTACTGGGATGTATGTGTTCATACTTACCATGATAAATACCAAGTTGTTTCTGAATCATGTATAAAATAAAATACGCCGCTGAAATGTTGTTTCCCCTAAAACATGAGTTTGAAAACAACTTTGCTGGGTACAGAGGATTGCTTTTCCATTGAAATGTTGTTTCTCTTTAAAATCTTGTGAAAATATATTTTATTTGTGAAACTGAGCAATGTTTAAATTAAATCTAAACATCACTGTTTAAAATTAATGATGTGTGTGAGGGACTATGGTCTTCTTAACAAGCACACATCAAATTCCACCACCTCCAAGCCCATGTATGACTTTCACTACCCAACTAGGGGCTATCAGACCTGGTGAGGAGCAGCAACACGTCTGGAGCACAAAAAAGAAACCCTTAAAGCATACAGCTTGCCAAGTTGGCTTAATTCCACACCGTAACAGTGTAAGAGGCCCCCCTGCTCCATACATCCTGCACCGCATCACTCATTCTGACGGCCCACGCATCACTGTCTGAGACAAATGGAGGACCAGAAACTTCAACATTCATTTCAGGCCAAAAACAAAAAAATGAACTGCAGCACACTCACATTTACAACACACTCAAAATACCCTGCTTACTTTCACCAACTTGAAATAATTGTGGCTGAACCAAGGTCACATCAGGCCATCTGACATTGGTGCAAACTTAAAACAGACAAAGCTTGTAAAGTTCAGGAGAGTAATGAGGGATAAGCTGCGACCTCGTTTTTACATTTTAGCTAGAACATCAGTTTAGTAACACCCCTTAAAAACGTTTGCTCAACATGTAAAACACCGCTGACAATCAGGAGCCTGTAACTTGATAAGATACCTGCTGCTCTACAGGACTGAGGAGGACGTACACTGTTTAAGCTCCTGTGCATCTATCCCACGGCGGGGTTTGGTCCTAAATCTAACGCAGCTGAAGCAGCGAACCAACACGAAGCTGATCCTGCAGCCATTTCTGGAAAGTGGATAGTGACACATTCAATAACAGGATTAGAACGAGATGAACAACTTGTGAAGATTAAGCTCATACGCAGCAGGAGACTGCATGTACTGCACAGAGGCTGTGGCAGTTTGGGTTGAGAGACATTTTAATCATTTGGCTTGGAGGAGGAATGGAAAGTAAGCTCTAAATCATGTATTTTAAAAATAAATGAACACATACATACATACACGTACACATATGAAGTGACAGTCAAAATGAGATGAAAAGTTAAATGAGTGCTTTTAATATAAAGGACAGTCTAGAATTTGACTCTGCATCACCACACAACCAGTTAATAGGATGTCAGTTATATGCATATACATATACACATATACATAAGAGAGAGCAAGAACAACTATGAATGAAAATGGAAAGAATCTGTAAAAGTGCATGTCTGACATCCTATTAACTGGCTGTGTGGTGATGGAGAGCCAAACTCTAGACTGTCCTTTAACTTTAAATGCACTTTCTCCATCACTTAACAGCATGAGTTAATAACATTTATTTATTAATTTTTAATAAGTCCGTAGAACGCTTCCATCTGCAGATCAGCAAAGTAAATCAGTTCAAAAAGCCAGAACACAAATATTAAAGTTGAGATCATTTGGATCATGAGTGATTCCATTTTGATCCTCATTTTCTCAGTCAGCATTTTCCTACATATTTTGGAGTGAAACACTATCAGGGGTTGACCGATTATCAGCCTGGACAATTACTGGATCCCATATAAAAGCATTTTTACGATTATCTATCTTTTTTTTGACTGATTGATAAAATATTTAAAAAATGCACCATGTCTCTGATGCAGCCACCTATTTTGTCTGTACTCTCCACCCTGGTTTAAAAACACAACACAGCCACAGCACCGCCCTGACTGGTTTTACGTCATGAGCAACAGAACATTAACTGAGGAACACATCTGCAGGCTGTGTTTGAAAGGTAAAGCAGCAGACACTTAAGTTGCAATTAACATCACAACCCTCTATGCTGAAGTCTAGGGCTGGACTCAATTTGAACAATTTTGTATTCAGTTCAACATAATTTAGACATTTCGTCTTTATTAAAACACAGAGTTTAACGTCACAGACCGGGGTCTTCAAATTTAAAGTAAAGTGGCCCCTTATAATCACATGTGAAAACACCACAGTACACAGTGTGAACAATGGGAAATTCTTTCTCTGCATTTAACTCATTCGCCAAGTGAAGCAGGGGGTTGTCACCAATGAGGGGTGCCCAGGGAGCAGAGTGTGGGGACGGTACCTTGCTCAAGGGAACCTCAGTGGTGTCACTAGCAGTCCAGGGATTCTAACCCATGACTTCTGATCTCATAGCGAACTCCCTAACCACTAGGCCATGAGCTGCCCTGAAGTGCGCATGCTCTACCGACTAAGCTAGCTGAATAAGACTGAAATATCTCGTTGGTTCCTGCACACGGAATGCAATTTATAAAGCTGATGTTGGCTTATTTTCATTTCCACATTAAAGAGTGACGTTCTGACCGCTGCAGTGTTTAATGTGGAACCTCGGATGATGGTAAGAAACCTGGAGCACTGTTTTGCTACTGAGGCCACAAAAAAGATTATTATGATGATTAGTTTTCCACATCCACTGATGTAAGGTAACCAGGTAACTAAGAATGAAGATCAATTTTAGAGGTGGAGAAAAAGTTGCAATGTCTCATACCTTAACAACTCAAGGAAAAGTCTTAACAGTAAGTAACCCAAAACAGAAAATAGTACAAAAGTGGAACCTTAGTTATAGCATCACAATAAAACATTTATCTAAACTTTATAATTTTGTTTTTGTCAGAACAGTTAGTGACCTACGACATTAACTGTTACATCCCAGAACAATGTTTGCGCTTAGTGACACACTTTATCCGGTGTATTAACATAAATTATCATAAATTTCCATTAAAACCAAATCCCTGAACTATGGCAAAAAAGGGAAGCTCTGTTGGTAAACCTGAGGTAGTACAAACTTCCATCTATCAAAACAAGGATGTAACAGTCTGATTCAGGTGGACCATAGGTGGACACATTGTAAACAACGTGGGCTTTTGAGTTTAGTCAGGTGCTACGACAACTGAACAAGGACTGAAATTATGTCTAGATAAAGTGCTGGTGGCACATTTAGCTTGGCAGATCAACTTTACAACACTTTTTACAACCTTTACAGGTCCTTCGGTTCTTCTAGCCCATCCCATGGGAAGAGTATTACAAACAGACATCTGAGACATGTGGACACGGATATGGAAGCACATGGAGGGCAAAAAGGTCCTTTAAGGTTCCTTATCAGCAAAGGGGTGTGTGGGTGTGAGAGTGAGAGTAAGAGAGAGAAAGAGAGGGAGAGGGAGAGAGAAAGAGAGAAAAGAAAGGACAGAGAGACAGTGGGGATAAAGAGACAGAAAAAACTGACAGAGAAAAGGGCTAGTGAAAGAAAGAGGCAGAAACAGAAAGAAAGAAAGAGAAACAGGACAGATTGTGAGAAAAGAGAGAGAGAGAACAGAAAAAGATGAGACAGACAGTCAGTGAGAAAGAAAAACAGAGAGAGAAGGAAAATGAAAGAGCTGATGAAAGAGAAAGGGAGAGAGGAGGACATATTTTAGAAGACCTATTTGAGAAAGAGAGAGAGAGGAAACAAATAAAACTGGTTAGAAAAAAACAACATAGAAAAAGAAAAAAGGGAGCAAAAGAAAGAGAAAAAGAGGACAGAGTGAGAGAGAAAAAGATGAGAGAAACAGCTAGAGTGAAAGAAAGATGGAGAAAAAGACTAAAAGAGGACAAATATATGAGGAAAAAAGAGACATGAGAGAAAGAGGAGACAGATGAAGCTAGTGAGGAAGAAAAACAGAAACAAAAGAAGGAGAGGGAGAAAGAAAGAGAGAAAAAGAAAGAAAGAAAAAGAAAGACAAAGGATGGGAAGAAACAGAGAGTAAGCACAACAGAGACAGTGAAAGAAAAACATAAAGAAGGACAAAGAGAAAGAAAGAAGATAGAAATAGATAGGGAAAGATGACAAAGAAATTGTTAGAAAGAAAACTGAGAGAGAAAAAGACAGACATTTGAGAAAGACAGAGAGAAAAAAGAGGACTCATGAAGGCTGGCTGTGTTTTAGATGTGTGAAATTAGTAACAGCAATAAAGTCATTCTGAATCAAACATCACTCACACACTTGGTGTCTCACACACACCAACTGATAACACACTTGGACCTCAGACAGCGTCCTCATCTCTCTCACACACTCTCCTCAGCAGATACACACACACACACACAATCAGGACCCTTTTCAGCCCCTCTATTACAATCCTCCAGTTGTGTGGCAGTAACCTTAACTCTCCCTGCTGGATAACAATACAGTCAGTGTTGAGACTTCTCACTCATCCAGAAAGAAATCAGAGCTAAAAATCAACAGACATTTGCTTCTACTTTTATTAGACTTTAAAAATACACCCTAAAATGTACTTAGTACCATCTTTCAGTGGCTTTTCCAAATCTGTCAACATCTGAAACGGAATTAGCCAACATAGCTCCATCACAAAAAGACACACACGCCTCTTAAATCTGCTCATCTTCATATATATATATATATGTGTGTGTGTGTGTGTGTGTGTGTGTGTTGCCTTTTTAACACTAAAAAGAGCCTAAAATATTGATTTTGCCTGTCGCTCCGATCTGTTTCTGGCTCGGCTACCCTGACAGCCGCGACAGGCCGAACCGGATCCGCTAGCTAGCGTTAGCATGCGAGCTAACAGCCTAGATTTTTCGACTTTTATTCATTACGACCACACATTTCACAAGGTGTTTCTCGTGTAGACTTGTGTGTCAAATATTTGTTCCTCTTAAACTCGGTTTGTTGTCATGTTTTTTGTTTAGTAATGGGGTTGTCAGAGTGTTAGCAAGGTTAGCAAGGTTAGCCGAGTTGAGGCTTTAGCATTTTAGCCAAAGGGGAGCTGAAAACCCTAATAATATGAGAGAACAACACTCGGTGCAAGTGATGGAGGGTTTGGAGACTCTTCATAGCCAGAATGAGGCTATAAAGGGCTAATCTGGCCCCTGGAAGCCTTTTTTTCTCACCGTGTGTTCATGCTCGTCCGCCCGCACCGGCACTACCAGACCCATGAGAGGCACCAGGAGCGCCGCGGCCACCTTCCACCTGGACCAGCCCGTCATTGTCCCGAGGAAAGCCTTCTTCTGCAGGATATTATATGATCTTTTTAATGGAGCTATCCCACCTTCCTCCTTCCTGCTTCTATGACAGTGGCTGGGCTCGGGATGCTCTCATGTGAATAGGCATCGAACCGTTCCACGGTGAGGCTTCGAGCTCGGCTCTGATTGGTGGACGGCGCCCACGCAGTCGCTCTTTGCCAATCAGTTGTTTGAGCGTTGAGTCAGTGTTGAGCTTCGAAACGTAGCTCTGCCACCTTTAGCCACGTCATCCAAGCGCGTGCAGCCTGAACGGAAGATCAGACTAGCTACTGCTATAAAAATAATTACTATTATAATAGTAATTACAATAATAAGAATTATTATTACTATTGTTATTACTATTATTACCATTGTTATTACTATTATTACTATTATTAAAATTATTTTACTATTACTATTACGGTTATTACTATATCAATATTGTCACTATTATTATAATTATTATTATATTACAAATACTATCACTACTATTGTTATAATTAATATTAACATTATTAGTATTATCACTATTATTACTGCTACTACTATTATAATTACTACTATGTATTATTACTACTACTTTTATTACTACTATTACTATTAGTTTTATTACTACTATTTTTACTGCTGCTGCTTAATCATCCTGTTAAAATTTATGCTCCTTTATGCTTGTCTTAAATTTAAACCCACAGGAAACGTTTGAAATTGCTAAATTTATGTGAAAAGTACTTTATGGTTCTTAGTTGACTACCTACATGGTGCTTTAAATAAACGTTTTGGGACGCACTTGTTTCCAGAGTTTAGGCTAGGCCCCTTGCTTCCAGTGAAGGTTAATGTTAATGCTTCAGCAAAACATTTTGTATAACACCATGCTTCCAACTTTGTGGACACAATTTGGGGAAGTACCTTTTCTATTCCAGTATGATTGTGCTCCAGTGCACAAAGCAAGGTCCATAAAAACATGGCTGGATGCGTTCAGTGTGGAAGAACTTGACTGGCCACACAGAGTCCTGACCTCAACCCCATCCAGCACCTTTCGGATGAACTGGAACGGATATTGTAAGCCAGGCCTTCTCGTACAACATCAGTGCCAGACCTCATAAATGCTCTACAGAACGAATGAGCAAAAACTTCCACAGAAACTCCAAAATCTTGTGGAAAGCCTTCCAAGAGGAGTGGAAGCTGTTATAGCTGCAGAGGGGACCAACTCTGTATTAAAGTGTACGGATCTGAATGCAATGTCATTAAAGTCCTCATAGAAAACGTTTCCCTCCGCCATGCCATGTGATCTATCAGTGGCTCTCATGCTGATGGAAGATTTCTGAAGATTATAAAATTGCATATTACTGTTCCCTCAATATCATCCAAACAAGTCTGTAAAATGTCAGTATTTCTTATGTCTTAAACAGATAAAACGGCCTGCGGTCAAAATATGTACAGGACATTAAAAAAACATCATTTAGTGTTTACTCCCAAAAAATCTCTTTAATGTTGTGTTTACCAAAAAAATAATCTATGAAGCAAAAAATTGAGGAACAAATATTGTTTATTTTGTGAAATTAAATGTTGAATGGAGTCAAAATGACCCCAAACATAAAAGGTTTCAAACACTGCCCCTCTAGCAGATGTCCTCACTAATTCTGCAACATTCTCCAAGTTTCTTGCTTACACTTTTTCTGAGACTTATTCGTGATACATTTTAACCTACCAAACTTTCTATTATAAGTTTTCTTGCCATTTCTGAATTAAATTGGCATTTAAAATGGGCATTAAATGAACCCATATCAAAACATATCCAGGTTTCTTACTCTCTCTTTTTCTGAGACTTCTTCATGCTGCACTTTAACCGCCCAAACTTCCTATAATCAGATTTCTTGCTATTTCTAATGTGCATTAAATGAACCCATGGCTCTGAAAATGTGACCTGAATGAGGGACACTGAGAAACAATAAGAGAATTTCAGACTTTGTGTTGTTTTTTTTTTCCATTTAAGTTTATTTAGAAACCGATCATCTTGTATTATGACAACAAAATATCCAGACTTTTGTCCAAATTCGTTTCTGAATATTCATACTTTTCCCAGGACTGGGAGTGAGTTCTTTGAAATTCAACTTTTTTTTTTCACAGACCCTTTATAGGCCAAGAACCCTGCAGTGTATTTCATCCAATGGAGAATACAAAAAAGTGCAGAAATGTCTTTTTTCAAGCTAATATCATTACCAACATCATAATAATAACAATCATCATCATCATCATCATCATCATCATCATCATCATCATCACCAGTAAGTGCTCACTAACTACTTCCTTGCATTTTTCAAGTTTGATATAAAAAAATACAAACTCTTTCACAAGTAAAGCCTGTTTTCAACTGTAATATATGGCTAGGATAGCACTTTTGTTTAACCGTTTTTAGTTTTTTATTCACAAAAGTATTCATCAAATGTAATTTTATATGTAAACTATGAATAAATCATGAGGGGAGGGGTCCCTTCCCATCGTTGACACTATAACCTAAGCAGAGGCACAATCTCTACGGCGCAACTGAAACATCAGTGAAGCTCCACAGATCTACACCAGTGCATGTCTGGATACTTCAGCGGGAAAGAATGTCTGAACACTGTTCCAAACACCCTCTTTTGGTGCCGGGGACTACGCTGTGAGGGACTGCACAAACTCCCTGTAATATGAATGCAACAATTCATTTATTAATGTATTTGTGATCCACCTTATTAGAGGATCATCTGAAAACTATAATTTCATATTTTCACATTACTGAACAGATTTCAGACATTACCTTAAGATGCCTGGCAAGGCAGGGTCCCTGTAGAGACCATTATGAAGATACCCATGAGATCCATCAAACAACACCAGTTTGACGCGGTCATCTGACTTCATGGCAGTTTTGGCTATGCTGTAAAGCTGGAAAAGAAAATCGTGGTTTATGCATCTGCATTTTATTACTTCTCAGGCAAATACAGTTGGCAAAAATAACACTAATAATAACTTGTAAGGCCTGGTATGGAATCAGAGGTGGAGTCCCAGTCAGGCACTACCAGACAGCCCTCTTCAGATCTCCACTCCAGAATTTCACACAGGTGTATAAGGCGGAGATCTGGGTCACCTGTGTACTGGGCTCCCTGGTATTATATACACTATAGACCTTCAGGGCAAACTACCTGTGCAAAGTATACTCAGCCTAGTCTAGTTACCGAGCGTTTTGTTATTTGACCTTAATGTGTTCCCGGATTCTGGATTTCTCTTCTTGCCCTATGGATTTAGATTTGGGTTCTTCATACTGGATTTACTGTTTTTTGGACTGTTTCTGATCTTTGGATTCTGCTCTTGAACTCTGAGAACTGTGTCGCTTATTAAACTCCCTTTCTTTTTGTATTCTGCATTTGGGTCCTCATCTGTGCTCGTGGCATAACTAGACTGCATTTCCGCAAGATTGCATAGCGGTATAAAACCAGTGTTTGGTTTTTTAGACACCCAGACATTGGTTTTACGGGCAATGTGTTAAAAAACAATGTGTTAATAAAAAATCTACTTGCAGTGTGAATTCAAACCAGCACCTTTTTCTGGTTCTCCTCATTCAGTGCCACCAAGGAGGCCTCAACTCACTGTCTCTTACCAAGCCATTTACGGTTAAAATGAACATGTACCAGCATTCACGGGTTGATTAGTTTTATTAAACCACAAAACAATGACACACGTCTTTTTTTTCCATAACTGACCTGAGCTTTAGTGTCTGTTTATGAGTCAGCTGTGTGTTTAGCTCTACAAGACTGATGGCTGGGCTGGACTGGGACAAAAAATCTTACCGGGCATTTTGAGACCGGCCCACCCGGGGTGCTGACAGGATTCCGCATCTGCCCACATTTACATGACTGGCCCAAATTTACCATCAGCCCACCGGTATGCCCAATGGCCAGTCCAGCACTGATTGATGGGTTTCTCCTTGTTTTGTCCCTATCTGGCAGACTTAGCCATGACGTCACAGACCCTCTCTGACATTTTAAGGTGACTCAACCATCCCTCTCTCTCCCCATACATTATAGAGGCAACTCAACGACAAAAATTGAATTATTTTTGATCAACAAATTAAAATTCTGAATACATGCACACTACACAGGATATTAATAGATGTTTTGACTGTTGGAGGAGAAGAGGTGCCAAATTCCAGCTATATAAAAAAAAAAAAACTTGAATAACAATAGCATGATTGCAATGTAACAGAAATAAAAGGAATTAAGTAATTAAAGTGTTTTCTGTTGTTATTTTGTTATGTTCTAACTAAAAGAAAATAACAAAATAACAACAGAAAACACTTTCCTTTATTTCCTTTATTCCTTTTGTTTCTGTTACATTGCACTATTGTTACTCAAATTTTTTTGGTTTTTTATAGCTGGAATTTGGCGACTGAATGCATAAACATACTACTTAAAATCATCAGTAAATGATGATAAATAATAATGAAAGCATAATCCAAAGGGAAACTGATTTGAAACATAATAAAAGAGGGTATCTGAAAAAGGCCTTGTTTGTAACAAAGCATCACTCTTTGAATTTTAACACCAATAATAAGTAGCTTTGTTTTTTTTTTATTGTAAAGATGTTGTAACATTCATAATGACACACACATACATCCCCCTAACACATACACACAAACACAGTGGATATGTTCATGAATGACATACCGCCTCAGCGTGTTGGTAGGACATCAAATTGTCATCTTTAGAATGAAGGATCAGAAGAGGCGACTTCAGTTTCTTCAAACTGTGGAAAAATAGCAAATATCTTCATTTAGCAACTTATTAAGGACCGTGGCATATATTTAGTCTGTAGGTGGTCTTAACCTATATGTTCTAAATTGTTAAACACTGTCCATAATATTCAGTTGTCTGTCACTGCTTTAAACTCACTTTTCATCGCTGGGAAAGACGAGTTTATTTGTCTTCAGTGAGTTCTGGAAATAGTACTGAATGTAGGGAAACCTCCAGTAATACTAGGAAGAATAAAAAATGCAAAGTTACAAAATACAACATATCTATCAGCCCATAGTGCTGTATATGTTATGAGTAGATGTTAGACACTGTACTATATATTATGCCAGTATGCCAGTATATCATGCCAGTATTATTCCAATACTAGGGTGTTTCCTACCCAGGAAAATGGATGAGGGGCATTCGGTGGCATTTTTGCATTTTTGAATGCCCCCTCCAGTATCAGTCCATCAAGATGGTGACCTGGAAAGACAAGATTATGATAATCTTTGAGTGTTAAAATTACTTCTAGCTCATATTAAAGCATGATATACCAAGTCTTGTAGTGTGCGTGCAAAAATAACTAAAACAGACAGAAAAGGGACAATTAATAAGAAAATGAACCAAAATATCTTGTAAAAGCCTTGAGTTTGACTCCTTTTTAGGGCATTGAAGGAGTGAGTATTTTATATTTTATTTTAATCCATTAGTTTAAATAAATCTGCACTTCAAAAATTAAGACCACGGGAATTATTCCTGATTGTCGGGTAGTTTACTGTAAATATAGTAAACAAAATGTACATATTATATGAACATATGTTTTATACATACACACACACATATACATATA
>JBBPCX010000154.1:4295535-4337025 GCA_037974365.1 Hydrocynus forskahlii | reverse complement strand
AATTTCCGTGTCATCTTATATTATAATAGAAAAGTACAGAATTTTTGGGATCTGTGGGATCCCATGAAACTCTCTTAGAAGGCAATCAGTTGCAATGCAATGTAAAGTAGTTATTCATAATTTAGATTTTTAATGACTTTTCTTAATTTTCTTACTTAATTGCACTGACTTAATTATTTTGAATGATGGGAGTAAATATTCTGAGCTACATTGAAGAAAAATATTTTCAGAAAAATGGAAGTATTGTGCAGGTAAAATACACAGTATATATAATATGATTGAGATTTAGAAAGTATTCCGGTAGCACTTTATAATAACTACTCCATATTAAGCATTTATTAAGCATTGGTTAAATCTTAGTTAATACTTTGTTAATCATTTGTTAGTAATTATCTCTTAGTTATCTCTCATCAGTTAATCATTAATAAACATATCTATTAATGTTTTGTGTGTGATGAATAAATCAATCTTATGAATGTATTATTTTAACTTCAGAAATGCTTAAGAAATTACTTATTAACCATCTGTAAATAGCTTCACATGAGTACTATTCATCATTTATTATGCATTTGTTAATGTCTTTGTTCAGAATTTGTTAAACATTGTTTATCATTGTTTTATTATTACCGATTAGACTTACGCAATATTTGACAGACCTTCATTAAAAGTAGTTTGTGTATGAATAAATGTTTTACAAAAACTTACCAAAAGTTGGATGCATGATTAACTCAAGAGTTATAACTGGATAGTTAAGTATATTTTGGGAACTCTTCTAAAGTGAGACTTGTGTATGCTTTACAAAACATTTACAAATGACTTGTTAAGGCTTACTCATGATTAACTCAAAAGTTATAAATGGTTACTTAAGTATATTTTGGGAGCTCTTCTGAGACTTGTGTATGCTTTACAAAACATTTACAAATGACTTGTTAACTACTTGTTACTTGTTAAAATAATACATTCATAAGACTGACTTATTCATCACACACAAAACATTAATAGATATGTTTATTAATGATTTACTGATGAGAAATAACTAAGAGATAATTACTAACAAATGATTAACAAAGTATTAACTAAGACCTGCTACCGAATATTCCAAAAAGGTATTTTTTGTCGATTATTAAATAAGAATTTTGTTATTCTTGATTAGCTGTGCTTTTTGCCTTGCATCTCTTGACTAGACATTACCTGATGTGACTTGACTTGTCTGATGCATGTTTGTCTGATGAGTTGTTGTTGCTGCACTCTGGGAGGAATTTTTGTAGGCCAGCCACTTCTGGGAAGATTCACCACTACTCACATTGTGGTTCACCAAAGTTCTGGAGCCTTAGGAGTGACCTTGTGACTCTTTCCAGACTCACATATTTCCACAAATACTTTCTTTCTCATCTCTTGTGGAATTTGATCACAGCACAGTGTACTACTTGTGATTCTATAGCCTGCCTCACATTGCTGGGAATGCTCTGTTCAGGTGATGTTTATATTCAGAACGTTTTGCAGTATTTGGATCAGGTGCAATCTAATTTCATTAATCCCAGTTATCAAATCAATTTGAATAATTATTTGATTGCGGACCTTTGGGAGTAATTACTTTTGCACATAAGACCAGTTGTTGTTGGATAATGTTTAATTATCATATAAAATTAATTATGTGTTTACTTATGTGTGTTACATTACATTTAGTCTGAAGATCTTAAACAATTAAGCGCAGCTTCCTTTTCCATGGCAGAGTATGCATGTAACTGAACTATCCCAGGTTATAGCCTAACCACTATTATTCTAGCATAATGCTAAATAATGTTGCAAAGTTTAAAATATTATCCATATTCTCATTTAGATTTTATTTGTGCCAGCAATGCCAAGTTCATTTCATTGGCTTATGAGCTTTGAAAACTTACACATGTTTTCTATTATGTCAGTGCAGGCTAGAAGTCAGGCAAACTGTATCTGCGCATGACGTTTTCCACTTCAGACAATATTGTGATCCAATTATGTGAAAGCATATGAAGTTCACACTGGTGCATGCCAGAGCATTTAAAAACAGGGTTCTTCAAGGGTTCTTTAGTGAAAGTAATGGTCACAGATAGAACTATGACAGCGTAAGGAACCGTTCAAATGTTGAATGGATTGCTCAGTCGAATTGGTAGTACTGTTCTTTTTGCAAATGGTTCTAAATAACACCAAAAAGGGCTCTGCAGCTATAAGGAGTCACATAATTGTTTTGACACTTCATATAACCTTCTTTGGGTAAAAGAAAGGATTTTAACTGGGGTGATGGATTCAGAAGATGAGTAGACCCTACACAGATCGAGTGCCATAATGGACACTGCAAACACTCCATTCTGCAGCTTTGTTGTGGTTTCTTTGTCAGTGGATGTGTATGGTTAGTAAGATGAGCCTCTGTGCACGTATTGTTGCAGCACAGCTCTCGTGCGGAGTGGCTCCACCCCAGCTGCTCCCTCTTCAACTGTCTTCTCACGAAAGATCCATAAAGGGGAGGGAGAAAGAAAGCAAAGGAGGGAGTGCTGTGTGTGTGAAGAAAGGCAAAAGGTGTTTCTGGATTCTTCTGTTTAGCATGCCTAGCTTAGCATGGGCCTAGCTTAGCGTTCTTCAAAGACTCCTTTGTTTTGAGATACAAGTCTGTAAGACTTTGTAACCACTTAGCTTAGATGCAAGAAATAATTGATATTAAAAAACAAATGCATTCACACCTTATTACTCATAAATAATTCCATGAAAAATCATTTATTGGACAAGCTGTGGTAAAACAGAAGCTCAAAAGAAATTTCCCAAATGGCAGTGAGTTTAATGCTAAAGATTTTAATAGCACAGCTCTAAATATTAACTTTGCTTTAATCTGACCAATGTATTTGGTTTGACCTTTGTCACAGGCCTGAAGGGTGAATATATTTCTGGTAGCCCATATTAGTGCTGCATAAGATTGTTTTGATGACCTTTGAAAAATACGCAAATGCGCCTTCTAAAAATGCCCTCTTGTGAGCCACAACATGCAGTCTCTGACATGATCTTGTTTTCAGAAGTGTAACGTTCCAATTGGAAATGTCAATTTTGCCTCAGCTCTCTAGTGAGTGACCTCATTTGCAGCTGGTTTATTTTACTTGGTTTACAGGGACAGTGCATGTAAATTAAACACTTCAGTAACAGTGCTGGTGTATCACAAATAAAAAAATGACCAAGATAAGGTTACATAAAACAGGAATGTTATGGCTGATCACAATATCGAATAAATAACCCGTGAGATAACCTGTCAAGAGTTCACTCACTGTAGTATCACATTTGAGAGCCACATTGTGTAGGCTGGGCATGTGTAGCACTCATGATTGGCCACTGTCAGGGGTTTGCTTTCAAGCAAACATCGTGACTGGTTTCGTTGAACTGCAGTCAATATCAAATTTGACGACAATATAGTGGATCAGCTGCCCCATTTACCTCTTCATTTCTCCTGCTCCTCTATTCACCTCGACCCTCCAGGTTCTTCTGGCTCAGGAGAGGACGGAAGGAAGGAAGTTTAGGGGAGGAGGAGAAGTTTCAGAAGGCTAGGCATTTGATAACAAGTCTAAGGGGCTGTTCACCACGTGTAATAACACTTTTGATACATAACTGGATGTGTGAATCTACAGCTTGGGCTAGAGAGTGTATTTAATTATTATTTAATTATTCTTTATGTCTCTGTGCAACCAAGATCAGTAAAGTTTTCTTATTCTGATTTTAATCTGATTCTAATGATATAAGATAGTAATGTATAAACGACTTCTTTTCACATGTCAACATATCATGCTATTTTAAACCAAACATTAACATTTATTAGCCTTTCTAGGCCACAAGCTATGCTGCTACCCCTCACATATTTTATTAGACCATGGTAGCAGTAGGTAGCACCCTAATGGCTAATTATTCAGCAAGACAGGTATAAGTAACACCTTTTCCACGTAACCAAAGCTACATAAGCCAGCAGTAAACACCCTTCCATTTGAATTACAAGACTGGCCTACTTAGTCCATTTAGAAAGTAATTATGTACCTTTTCTCTCACAGTGAATGAATGGGAAACCAGAGAGTCAGGCCTGAGACACTGTTATACTATGAAATGCACAGGAAGCTGTAGCAGTGTACAAAAAGAACTTTGTGTGTATTTGTTTATTGTATGCACTTTTTAAGACGTGCACAGGAGACGTGTGAAGGCCGCTCTGTAAATATATGTACTGGTTGCCATAGAGCAAACCAGACACACTTGACTGCGATGAGGCAATACAGAAATGCTAATGAGGTCCTTATGCAATTACCTTCATAAACAAGCCGTTGTTTAATTTTTTTGTTTTTTTTCATAGCAACCTTCAACTTTCAAATCTGCTTTCAACTTGACCTTTTTTTAACTGTGTTTGTTTATCCACTGCATTGCCACATTTTGGCAGAACATTGTTCCATTATATCCACTGTAATGCGTAGCTTTTGTATCACGGCCTAAATAATGGTATCCCACCCAACAGGATCAACAGTATGACCTACATAAAGCGTTCTGTAATTATCAGCTGGCTGAAGTGAGTATTGACAGATCTGCAGTGTGGCGTGTAAGCCCCACGAATCCGTCCTCTAATTTGGAGCAGCGTGATGAATTTAACATTTTTGGTGGAACGTAGTGACAGACTTTTGTTTTCCTTTTGTTTGTGCGTTGCTAATTGATGTCAACACGACAAGTGCATCAGGATGTGTCGGCCTCTCTCGCCTTGTTTTGGTTTGTTGGTTTTAGCACTGTGTCAAGTGGTTTCGTACCAGTCCTCTGAGGCCACAGCAGCCTTCAGTTAATTTTCTCTTTTTTCACCTGTAGACATGGCAGCTATTGCCGGTAATCACAAAAGTATCACGCAATTCATTGGAAATGATGTCTCACTCACAGCTCACTGGAAGAAATTAGGAAATTCTGCCGAGAAGCACTAATTATAGTGGTAGAGGTAGAAGACCTCAAGCAGAACAGGATTTCTTCATTTTGATTTGGTGAAAAAATGGCTGCAGAGTGTCTTTAATGGCAATAAAACATTGGATTTGCACCATGTTACTGTCATTGTTCAATATCAAAACATGCAACAAAATATACATGAACCTGCCAGTGCTGAATGTGAGTCATAGTTCTTCTTAAATTTATTGTTTTATTCCATCCATTTTTTGGTGCCTCTTCTTCTCCTACAGTTTTTGAAACGATGATTAGAGGTCAAGATTTGATCGTTTAAAAAATATTTTTTGTGGTCAAATCCCCTCTGTAACATATGGGGAGAGACAGTCAAATCAATTTTAAAATGTGTTTCGGAGAGAGACAGTCTGTGACATCATGGGTTTTGGTGCCAGAAAAGGACAAACAGTGGAGAAACATAAACATGGAGAAAAAACATGGCACAAAACACACAGCAGACTCATAAAGGACTTCAAAACATTAAAGCTAAGGTCAGTTATAGAAAAAAGATATGTCTCACTGTTTGTTGTGGTCTAATTAAAATTAATCAGCCTGTGAACTCGGCTACGTGTGCTCTCAGCCATCCTTAACCATAAATGGCTTGGTAAGAGCTGGCGTGTCACATCAGACTTGTGGTTTAAGGATAAACTGATCAATGTCATGAGCCAAAGCATCGCAGTTCCCACCAGCCACTGTACAATACTATTATATGCTGCATTATCCCTTGGTATCACACCCTGCATTATTCTATACACAGTATTATGCAGTTATGTGGTTTTATCCTACACTGTACATCTCCACACACATATTCATCTTTTTTAGCCATTTATTCCTATCATTTACACTTCCAGCACTAGTGTTTAGTGTCTTTGCTATTATTTTGTGTTATTCAGCCAGACCTGTTTGTTGAAATGCTTCACCATGGGTCATACGTAAAACTTCAGTGAATCTCATACGTAAAACATCAGTGAATCTATCATAGACGGTTCTTTTCACTTAAAACTGCCAACAGGGCTCTGCTAAATCAAACATTACCAGTTTCAAGTTTCATGTTACAGGTATTATCTGGTGAGTACAATACCCTTCTTGTATGTACCCCCTGTACCCCAGCCATTTATGCCTCAGTAACTCTGTATTGTGTGCTTTGTCTGCAGGAATATGCTATAGGTGTAGGCTTTGTCTATAGAACTGCACTGCTGTAGCACAAGATCTCCATTGTTTTGCTCTGTGTTCTGAAAGTATTTGAACGAAAGCTTACTTTGAGCATCAGAACCAGAAAACTTCATTGATGCTGGAGGAAACTGCTTAAATTGCTTAATTACTTATTTATTTCTCAAATCAAGCTCTGGATCTCTGGACCATAAACTGGATCTGTGATCCATTGGTCCAGTACTGAAGGTTCCAATTTTATGGTTTTGGAATCTGCTCAAAGAAGGTACCAACAGAACCTAATGGTTCTCAAATGGGTTTTTCTTTGTTTTCCAAACACTTGCAGCGGAAACCAATGACAATTTGGCAGATTCTATACTCTTCCAGGTGAGGACAAAGCCACCAAGCACCATTATATGACCAGTAAGTGCACCAGGTTATATGACCAGAAAGGCGCAGAGGTTTGTGTCTCGGCCGTGGTTCCGGGGTGGGGGGTTTGGAATGTGCATCTCTGCCGCATCTCGGCTGAGAAAAACAAGCCAACGGCTGTGCACTGGAAGGCTGTTCTGGACTTTTCCAGAACGTATATAGATCTAATTCTGTAATGTAAGCCTCTTATAGTCTCTTCTAGTTTTATCGCTCAGAACAACAGGATAGAGGCTGTTTGGTAAACATGGCAGCTACAGGATTGCAGTAGCATTTCATTATCTAATCAAAACTAACATGAAAGAGCCTGGTGGTGTTTTGAGCGCGGGTTTGTTTCCAGAAGGCTTTTGCCCGCTCACCCCCCAGTGATAATTGTGTGGGCTGGTTCATGGGAGGCTCTGTGATTGTGTGTTTGCTGTGTTTTGGTCTTGTTGCTCTGGTGTTTTTGGATTGAGTAAAAAAGCAAGGAGCTCAAGGAGTACATGGTGGTGCCATTTCGTCTGTCTCTATTATCAAGCGATTTACAGCTTCCTGGTATTTGGTTTTGGTACCTGGAGAAAACGCGCACACACACACACACACACACACACACACACACACACACACACACACACATACAGCTACGTGAAAAGGAAGAGGAAAATACGTGCAGCGGATTTGTTTTCAAAGGATCTAGTATCATTTTCAATTTAGACTTTTCATTCACACGCAAATCTACCATGATATGACGGAGGGGGGTGCATTGTGCCCAAATTAGAGAGGAGGGCTGCGGAGGGGAAGTGTGGTGGTGGACGTGTACGTGCAGACCGGGGGTCAGGCGTGTGCTTGGCTCTGCAGATTCCCCAGAGGCAACACACTGGGCATTATTCTAATGTGTCACTCAAAGGCATGTGAATGAAAGTGTTACATCAACACAATAAGGGTAAAAAAAACCCAACAGAATGAGAGCAGTTCATTATTGTGCATTTGATCATCACACCTGAATTAGGTTCATTTATAGCACCCTTGCTTTTAGTGTGTGTATCCTTGTTACAAATGATGCAGTTTCACAGGCAGTTCTTATGAGATTTCCAGCAGCTGAAGAGTGTTAGTCAGTTAAAGAGACACAATGTGATTAAACTTCACTCATTGTTTCATTCCTTCCAATTTGCTGAGATAAAAAATGGGAAAAAAAAGAAAAGGCCATCACTGTCCAATCACTTACAATTAGAAAGTGCAGATCCTTTCTATGCTCGTTTCTCTTGGTTATATTATTACCTTCCTGCTTACAAACTTCTATATTTATATTTTTGTAATAGTTGTATAGTGCACTTTTTATATTATACTGTTGTGTTGTATGGACTGTTATTCGATTGGTTATTTTAATTTGTTGCTTCTACTCTCTTGTTCTACTTTGCTGCCAAAACAATGCAGAGTTCCCAACAGTAAGACAAAAAAAGGGATATCTCATCATATCTTATCTTATCATACACCTGAGCCTTGAATCCATTTGCACTGACACTGAGTATGTGATGTTTTTTAAACCAGCCCCACAAGGACTTTGTGTAAATTATAACTAAAGTAATTTTCACTCGATTTGATACGAAACCATGAGGCAAATTTTGTCCAAGAAGCCAAATTTAAGCTGTTTTCATTAGCTTCTACATATAAGACCCATATAAGTAAGTCAATTGCCTTTATAAAATCAAAAGTCAGATATGTGTTGAGCTTAAATGTTAAGTGGTAGTTACACACATAGTGTATATTCTAATTGGTTAGTTACTAGTTCTCTCCACCTAATTTTGTTATCTTATACAAGGGTCCTCGAATTATGACACAGTTCCATTCCTACGATGGTGATGTAACCCAAATTTTGGTGTCAGTTGAAACACACCCAAGCCTCAGTCACTTACCGATCCTAACACAGTTGTAAAATCATAATCTAGACCATAAAAACACAACTAAGCCAGAGAAAAATGAAAAGGACATAAATCTACTGTACTTGTACACAGACAAAGAGTAACAAACAATGAGTAAAAACACTTGCGCTTTTAACAGTCCAAAATGGCGCAGGTAAGCATACTGGGGGAAGCCAACTCCCTCACTCATCCGCGGCGTTACTGCGTATTCAAACTAGTTATGGGAGTGAGCGCCGTAATTCAAATTGTCATATATTGAGACTGTTGTAGCCCGAGGACCCCCTGTATAAGAAAACATTTCAAGATTTATAATTAAATTTTTTCTAAGCACATTTTGAGTTTACTCAAGCAGCTTGAATATTCAGTCATAGTGAATTTATTGGTTACTGGTTACAAGCTTGTTACACGAGTTTAGCAGAATTTGTAATAGTTAGAGGTACGAAAAGCGAGAGAGATCTGAAATTTTGGGCAGCAAACTGCCATCAAACAGACAAGCTTTATGTCTAGTCTTCCATTATCATAATACATGAAAAAGAATAGAGACAGTTCTACACCTGTAGTGAAAGAAGTAGAGGTAATGGGGCACTTTGCAGACGTCGTTATCCAGAGCGACTTGTAATCATTAGTTACAGGGACAGTCCCCCTGGAGACACTAAGGGTTAAGAGCCTTGCCCAAGGACACAGTGGTAGAAAGTGGGGAGGTTTGAACCTACAACCTTGCTATCATGGCATTCATTGGCAAGTGTTTTACCCGCTATGGTAAGAGAAACTTTTACATGGTGCTACCACCCAGAGAAATTCTGACAGAAGGCAAGACTTGAATTCAGACGTACACAAAATTGCAAAACTGGAGCAGGTGGGGTGCTCTGAAGAGGAATTAAAACAGGAAAACTGATATTCAGAGAGAAACAAAAAAGCCTTCAGAGATGAGCTTGACAATTTGTTTGACGCTGCCCACATGCAAGCTCTGAAGAAGTTTACAATAGAAGAAGACAGACAGTCTCTTCTCCCTCAGAGGGAACCTGGGCGACGTGCTTTTGCCCGGAAAGAAGCCAAAACTACTAAATTAGAACAATCTCGGATTAACTACAATTTTCACTATTAGCAAAAACAGCTAAAACAAGTCAGTAAGTGTTGAAATCAGTTCTGATGATCAAGTCAAGAGTTGGTTATTCAGAGCCCCGTTCTGTTTAACTGCTTCAGAGGAAAGAAGACTATTAGCATCTTTATGGTCAGCACACACAGTCCTGTGCAAAAGTCTCAGGCACCTATGAAAACTGTTTAAAGCTGTTTTTTCAGCGTGTAATAAAGTGTCTTTTTGCTAGTAAGTTAATATTAGAAAAATGTAAACAAACAAACAAGATAGCAGTAAAAGTATCACAATTTGTTTTGTTTGTAAAAAGTAGTTGCTATTGTGTGAGCCTCCAGGTTCCTCCTCGGTTCCTCCAGCCGCGGTTTGGTTTTATGAAGCTCCATCAAAAGCTCCTGATTTAATTTAATGATGACTGATTGAGTCAAACCAGGTTTCTGATGGAAACAAGTAAAACAGTTTGCTCTCCAGAAATAAAATGGGTATAAATGATAGAGTAGAATGAGTTGTGTTTCACCAATTGACGAAAACAGTTTCATTCTTACTAAGAAGGAAAACCAAAAGCAGAATCTACACCAGATCATTCAGTATCATAGAGAAAACCAGCCTACAAATCATCTGATGTGAAACAAGACACTCTAAGATATAACAACTGACTACATTTAATTTCAGTGATTTCATTGCTGATGCACCTATAATAGATTAAAAAGAAGTATTTAAGTTTCTTCTCAGAGCTGTTTTTTTAACCTCAGACTGCTAAAAGTAGTTCAAAGGCCAATATGTGAAAGCTTTATAGTAACATTTTTATAATTTCTCCAAACTTTGATCTTGTTGAGCAACCTCTAAACATTCAATAAAACTTGCCAGGAATATTCGGTAGCTCTTTATAATAACTACTCCCTAGTAAGCATTTATTAAGCACTTAGTTAAGTCTTAGTTAATACTTTGTTAATCATTTGTTAGTAATTATCTCTTATTTATTTCGCATCAGTAAATCCTTAATAAACATATCTATTAATGTTTTGTTTGTGATGAATAAGTCAGTCTTATGAATGTATTATTTTAACAAATAACAAGTAGTTAACAAGTCATTTGTAAATGTTTTGTAAAGCATACACAAGTCTCACTTTAGAAGAGTTCCCAAAATATGCTTAACTATCCAGTTATAACTTTTGAGTTAATCATGCATCCTACTTTTGGTAAGTGTTTGTAAAACATTTATTCATACACAAACTACTTTTAATGAAGGTCTGTCAAATATTGCATCCATGAAGGGTAGTGATGTAAGCCTAATCGGTAATAAAACAATGTTAAACAATGTTTAACAAATTCTGAACAAAGATATTAACAAATGCATAATAAATGATGAATAGTACTCATGTGAAGCTATTTACAGATGGTTAATAAATAATTTCCTAAGCATTTCTGAAGTTAAAATAATACATTCATAAGATGGACTTATTCATCATTAATATTAATATATATATTTATTAATGATTAACTGATGAGAAATAACTAAGAGATAATGATTAACAAAGTATTAACTAAGACTTAACCATTTCTTAATAAATGCTTAATATGGAGTAGTTATTATAAAGTGCTACTGAATATTCTTCTGGGGACTGATGAGTTGAGGGCAGGCCAGGATCGTGCATCCAGAATACTGGGAGATCTCCTGGTAGCCTGGCTTGTGTTTTGGCCTGGACGGTTCTACCAGATGAAAAAATGAAGTGAATTAGGCCACAGTGGGGCTGAGAGAAAAAGAGAAAGGGAACTCAAAATAACCAACTCAGCAAGTCAGTTAGAATACAAGCAACCTGCGCACACATGCAAGCATGCTGCCCTAGCTTGCTACTGTGGGCTGTTTTGACCTTCAGAAAGTATAAAGTGATCCTCCGGCGACCAAGGTGATCTCCACCAGTCATGTCCTTACAGCGGGTTTTACCTGAACATGACTTAAAAAAACATGATCAAAGGGTACAACATCACACATCTCAGTATTCAAAATGTTGGATGAAATGGAGTATTTACAATTCGAATGTAGGTGTATGTGTGTGTGTGTGTGTGTGTGTGTGTGTCTGTTTTTAATACTTCTAATTTCCTGTATACATTCCAGGCAGCTCTAAATAGACACGTGTTAATACATTTGTTTACTCTATGTGTTTATTGAAGGGAAAAGTTTTGCAATGTCTATAGCACCCATTTAAAAACACCTGAAGCCAAATGCTTCCTATAACTGTAGGATGTTTGACTCACCCTCCTTAGCAGAACTGCTTTAATGCAGCCAGACTTGAGTGCTTTCAAACATCTTAATGGGGTCCAAGTCAGGACTTTGACTTGGCCACTCCAAAAACTGCAGATTGGAGCTGTATATCAGTGATCAATGAATGGACATTCTCCCGTAGAGCAGAATTCATTGTCCTGTCAATTATATGAAGTTGCTCAGGACCTTAAGCAGCAAACCAGCAAACCAGCAAAGCCAGCAGCAAACCAGCAAACCACAGTGACACTACCACCACCATGTTTGGCACCCCTTTCAGGGCTGGACTGGTAACTGGTACCACTGTTTAGGCCATGAAGGAATCTACGCCACACGCATACACACACACACACACACAAACACACACACACACACACACACACACACACACATTTGCATATATCTGTATCTATCTATCTATCTATATATCTGTCTATCTATATGTATGTGCTTTGATGTACAATGAGTGTGTCATGGAGGTTAAGGCACTGTGTTGCTGTTAAGGCAATTCATGTGTCCTATTGTACTAAATAGTTTGTGTAGTAAATGTAGTCATGACACAGAAGGCATTACAATGTTTTGTGTAAATGACATTTAGGTGCTTTGATGTGTAATGAATGTGTTATGAGGTCTGGCTCATAAACGGCACTGTGTAAAGGTGGTGGTATCGCTGGAGGTGTGGAGGACATGTGAGAGGTGTTGGGAGGTTGTGCAGGGACACTGCTGGAAGGGAATGTGTATGCGTGCAAGAGACAGAAGATTACAGAGAGCTGGCGTGTTTCTTACTTCCCACCCGGCTGGTCCAGTTTGACGTGCTGCATTCACACTGACACATATTCCATTCCCAGGTTACATAAGTCAGTGTAAACTACAAAGAATGCAAGAGGTCTACTTATGAAGACACACACTCACACACACACACACACACACACACACACACACCTTTCTGTCACTCTGTCTATCTCACACACACCCACACAAGTGCACACCTTCTCTCTCTTTCTGTCTGAGACACACACCTGCAGCTTTTTTTTCTTTCTCTCTTTCTTTGACCCCCTCCCCCACACACACACCTCCCACCTCCCTCTCTCTCTGCCACTCACACACACACACACACACACACACACACACAAACGGCTTTTATCAATGGAAACTGGAGAGAAGCTCACGTCATTCATAAAAAGTGTACAGCGGGATGAGCCAGTGTAAACTGTACAGCCGATCATCAGGAATGGATTTCAGTTAAAAATGACTTATTTAGATCTTTGTAACAGAGGAAAATTTTGAGTTTTTGTATATAGAGTTGAAGTTAACCATTTAATGCTTAGAAGTAATTACTGTGGTTTTATGGACTGGTCAACTGCAGCCCTATTGAGTCCAGTAGTATTACAGCACTAAGTTAAAAGCACATGAACATTTTTGGTCGCTCTATATTAAACACAGATGTCTGAAGCTCGGGAAAGACATTCAGCAAACATATTAACATATTTTTAACCTTGTGTTGCTATATCTTTTGCAGACAACATTTTGGAACTGATCATTGTGCACTGGGCATTTAAAATTTTTAATACGAATCTGATTTTTTTGACTATAAAATAACAAAAAAATTACATACATGTATTTTTTAGTACTTGGACATCATTACGTTTTAACAATAATACCCTAAGGGTTCCCACCTGGATAAATGTAATTACACAGCGTGATTACAAACGATTACTTTACACCTCTGACGTCTTTCCATATGACTAATGTTTGCTTTTTTTCTGTCTGAAAATTATAACAAAAACAACACGCAAACTTTTTTTCAAACCATGGAACTACTACTGTGTTGTACTACTGTTGGGTATAAATTCAAAATTTTCAATCAATTAAAAATCTATTTAAATATGCAAACTAATAACCTATTTGTTTTTTTGTTTTTTTTTGTTATAACGGTGAGTAGGCCAAACAATAATTTGTGTTTTACTGTTTAATTTGTGTTTCTAATGTTCAATAAATTGTATTTTAGGTTGGATACGTTACATACTGTTTGTGTTTGTAGCATTAACCAAAAGTTTAGAATCCATACTTTTGACACCATTTCTTCACTTGTTTAAATGAGCTAGAAAATGAGTGAGAAACTACCGATGACAGCAAAGTATAGGCTTAAACTGCACAAACTTGTATTTGGGCCAACAGTAAAGGGCGAAGGTAAAGGGGGCTGTGCTATAGAGGTACTAATTCAGTCTGGACTTTCCCACAGCTGAAACCTTATTGCACTTTGCTCTGTGTGGTTTTAAAACACTGTGCTGTAATCCGCTCAGTTCATGATTCAAATGTGTCACCTGCTTGTAGTTGAATGAAACGTGTTGCATCAGTACAATTGCTTACTGTTAGTTTGCTTGTTTTGGAAAGAATTGTGTTGATGAAACACACCCACATTTAAATCTTGCAAATCATCTTATTTTATTGAGACAGGTTAATGGCCTATAATGACCCATTAAAGGCGAATGTCACTGGCAGGCCAGTGATTCACTCACTGGGATTTGGGATGATTGAAAGTATGAAAGTACAGCATGTTTGAATTGAGTCTATTCTCATGCCTCTGAAAGAGCTATCTAATTTATGTGATTCAAGTGGTTGTTTGGAAAGATAAACTACATTGACAAAATTCTGGGGACACCTGACCGTTATACCAATAGAGGCTTTAATGACATTGCATAGACTTTAATATGAAGTTACCCCCTCTTTGCAGCTCTAACAGCTTCCACTCTTCTTGGAAGATTTTGGAGTTTCTGTGAAAATGTGTGCCCACAGACTAAGCAAATACACCGAAATGTGCCATGTCGGTGCATCATAGATACAGATCTTCAAATAAAAAAATGTAAATGTAATGTAAGAAAGTGCTGTTTACACTAAATCTGTATCTAAGCATAACAAATCCCATGGAATCTTCAAATTTAGTATAAATAGCTCTTTTTTACATTACATTTGCATTATTTTAAAATTCTGTCCTGCATTTTATTGTACTTTTGCTTGTTTCCAGGTCAAATATGTACAAATGAGAGATTACTAAAAATATAGCATTACTGAAATGCAATGTATTGTTTTTTTAAATAATTATCTCAAAAACCCTCAATGCAGGCCTTTACAGATCCAAAACACGGTTATTAAGAAAGAAACTGTAAACAGAGCCTACTTGGACTCCTGAGTAAGTTCAGCACACACACACACACACACACACACACACACACGTACACACACAAAGCACGTACCCACACAGCCTCTTACAAAACAAACTAGCGAGCGTGAGCCAAGGCCAACAGTGAGCGCGGGCCTGGGACGGCCCTGTCATCGCACATCAAAGCACAGTGAGGCAGAGCTAATCCAGACTGACAAGCCGTCCCCTCACCTCCACACAGCCATGGCAGCACCTCACTATTTTCACTCCTCTCCAGAGAAACAGCAACCAAATACCACCCTGGCAACAGCCAGGCAGGAGCCGCAGTCCTGAGAGCCAAAACTGTGCAACAGTGAAGACGGGAGGGGCCCTGTTCAACTTCTACTTCAACACAAGTCCATGCATTCTCAGAGCATTTCTTCAGAGTCTGATTTTGACCTTTATTTTGACATTATACTATATTTTATATTGTTCTTATCTCTGTGTCTTTGTGTGTCCATACAGTCATAACATAAGCAATTTCCTCAATGAAGTTCTGCTTCTGATTAGTAACAATAGTTTTCATTCATATTTTTCATTTTAATCACATGAATGAGCAAAACCTTGGCAAGCTAGAACATTATGGCTAATTTTATTTTTTTTTCAAATTTAATATGTGTGTGTATGTGTTCTATATTTGTATTAATTCTACCCTGTATTTTGTTGTATTTTGGCATGGTTCCCCTCTCAGAACTAAAAATACAGATAATTTTACTAGAATGTGAACTGAATTGAATTGAATTTAATTTGAGTCAATTATGTTTGAGAGCATGCTAAAAATACAGATAATTTAACCACAATGTGAATTAAATTTCATTTCATTTCATTTAAGGCAAATGTGTATGCGAGCATATTAAAAATACAAATAATTTAACCACAGTGTGAACGTATTTAACTAATTCTCTCAAAACCCCTCAATGTAAGGCATTTAATGTTCAGAAACAAATAGTTTAAGTGCCCTTCTAATCGTTTAAGTATTTCTGAGTCTAATTATGGCTGGAGTGTGAGACATAAGGGAAAAAAAAAACATTGCAATGTATTACACAATTACACAGTTTTTAATGACCGCTCTAACAGGGCTGAAGTGTTCGGGCCTGGGGGGAATCAGGGCTGCTTTCTCTGTGTTGGTGGGCTGCTGAGGGGCAGCTGTGTTTCTCTTCCCTCCCATTGAGAACTCCAGGGCACAACCCACACACTGACAAAACAAATTATAAATCTAATTAGAGATGTATCAGGATTATCAGGGCATAGTTCTCTTTGTGGCCTTGTGGTTAAGAGAACCCAAACGAGGTTATGCTCCACTGACTTAGTCTCCCTGTCTAACCTCAGAAACAAGGGAAACACCCTTATTCACTCTGTCACCTCATCTAACCGGGACTATTTTTAATGCCCGCTCCTGATGTACTGGAAGAAAAAAAACAATATACTGTACAGCGCACTTAGAATGGGGGAGTAATTAGAGGACCATCTGGTGAGCCGTCTTTTCCTTCGCAGTTATCAAAAGGAATGGTGTCAGAATGAACTAAACTCCACAAGGACAAATGAAAACGGGAGGGAACGTTTCCATTTTTTCCTTCCTTTCCTACAGCATGCCCTTACATCTACTTCAGTCATAAAAGAGCCCCACAGCAGCTGAGATCATGGTTCATGCCTCAGTGTTCCTGTGAAACATTTTAGTGGAGTATTCAGTCTCTATGGATTATTAACATGCAAATCCAAACCACCATAAAACACCAGAACCTCCTGCCTCACGGAAGATGGACTAGCAGTGGACACTTTTTTATTTGAACCTTTTACATTATCCAAAAATGTTACTTCTCGAATTAACTTCACTTTGATTCTGGAGAGGAAGGTGGATCTAAAATCTTGAACTACCCCCATTTCTTCATTGCGTCCAGAGATCCAGACTTTCTTGTATTTTAATGTGTTCTTGAGGAACAGTTCTGCAGGCTTCCTGAAAGACTTTCAAAGTCTCTCATTTCCAGTCCAGTCCCTGAACCTGACCAGTTTCAGAGTAATGTTTTTTGTTGGTTAAGACACACAGTGACCTACATATGAATCATTCAAGCAGAACAAAGAGCATCTAACTGAAGTCCTGAACCAGTGAAGAACCAGGAGCAGATGATTCCAGATGATAAGGCGGAATTTTCCTGTGGAGCGCCTCTCGTGTTTTCATGTTTTTTGTTTTATTCTTTTTAAAGCCCTGTATTTAGGTAGACAATCATTGTTTTATATAATTTATTACTTGTTTAAGTAAAAACAATAATAGTCTGGAGTCAAGACAATGTTTATAGAATCAATGCAAATAAAATATTGCAATGATCCCTAAAGGTACTGAAGTTAGGCACTAAATGCTATGAATATGTACTAAAGGTACTGATTTTGTACTAAAGGTACTGAATATGTATCCTTGATTGTTTTTTGTTCCCTGGAGTTTGTTCCCTGAAATTTGTGTCAGCACTGAGAAGCGAGATCCTGAGTAGCGAGAGGTTGAGGCTGCACTCTTAAACCCTTTCGCTCTAAATCATATATGACATTGCTCTTCCATCCACAGTGCTATAGTCTCTCAGTGACCACTCAGGGAGCTGAGAGTCCCTCAAAGTGTTGGGGCATCACAGGGAGAGCGTAGCACTTGAGCGGTCCGGTCTCCCTCGTCTTCCTGTCCGTATGCCCTTTGCGTGTACAAGGCCGCTCTGGATTCTCAGCCTTATTAGGAGGATTTTAAAGGCAGTGAAGCTGAACGCTCATTAGTGCTGCTTAACGCTCATGTACCAACAGTACCAGTGAATCTTGTGAATTCTTACCTCAGGCCTTTAGACTCCTCATTCAGAACTGAGACACAAATTCTACCCACACACAAACACAAACAAACACACACTGAACAAAACACCTCCTTCCTCTGACACAATTCATTAACATACTGAACTATTCTGCCTGAAACTTGTTTCCACTGTAAACACCCTTTATTTATTATGTACCGCACATTATCTGCCCTTCTGATGCTATATTCTCTCTCTCTTTTTCTCTTTGTGATCTGTGTTTTTTGTCCTGTCTGCACGTAGTCTGGTGTTATTGGTTTTGTTCTTGGTTTCACTGTGTACTGGGTGCATGGCTGAAATGACAATAAATCTACTTGACTTGACTACTAGACTTAACAGTGAATAAAAACGTTTCTGACCACAGATGGGGATAGAAAAACTTCCATTCAAATTAATGTGGTTTCAGGATACATGTAGAAATGACACACACTCCATAGCAGGAACATTTTTGTGCCTAAAGGAGATATTAACTTACCTTTTGGAAATGTGTGGGTTTCCGCTGGGAGTTCTGGATTCCTCCCACAGTCCAAAGACATGCAAGTTGGGAGGACTGGAGTGCTAAACTGCCTGTAGTGTTTGTGCCTCTGTGTGTGTGTGTGTGTGTGTGTGTGTGTGTGTGTGTGTGTGAGTAAGTGAGTGAGTTTGTCTGTGTCTACGCTGTGATGGACTGGCGCCCTGTCCTGGGTGTTCCTCATATTTTGCTCCATGAGAAATGTAAAAGATGCCACCTGTATTCCGTACCTGTCGCAACAAATACCTTCTGAAATGGTTAAAATCTCTGAAACTGTGACTTCATAGCTGAAAATTGGTCTTATTACTTCATAAATTGTAATGCATGTTGATGTAAAGTTTTAGTTTAAATACTTTTAGACCATTCCTATTGGTCCATTCATCATAACACGTCTGCAGAATGTAAAAGGTAGCTTGTGTTTCCAAATGGTGCGGAAAATAAGGTTTTGATATGACAGCAGTGGTCTGAATGGTTGATTTGCCAACTTTAAGCAGCAGACAGTAACAGCACCACTGCAACTGACTCTTAACCAGTTCATATCTTCCATGAAGTCATTTGACACCACATGTAACAAACACCAGTTCTACTTGGCAATGTCACATGATGTTCCTGACAGGCCAGACACAATCTCATTAGGTACTGATTAATGACTGTTGGAGAAATTCTCCCGTCTGGACACGAGCCTTCCAAAATCCCCAAATTTGTTTTGTGCCTCTTTGCTCCACACTATGCGCCTTTATATTGGAGCCAGACTTCCCATCGCCCTCCAACCGCCATCTATTTATCACCCTGGTGAAAAGGGATGTGGGTGGAGAGGAAGTAGCTTGTTTTCACTGGGAATGTAGGGAATGCTGGGGTCATGCCAGGCGCTGGTGATCGTGCATGCATGCATGCGTGTCTGCAGGTTTGTTTTTTTGTTCACCTGGCCTTACAGGGTCATTCAGAATTAACATGCCACTGATACCTGGTTGGAGCCAGGAAAAGTCATCAAATCAGTACAATATGTAATGGAGACCATTATATAGCATTACATCATTATCAACATCAGGAACAAAAGCAATAACGGAGACAACAACAACCGTAACAGAGACCATAATAGACGATGATGTCATTGTCTAAGGTCAGGGTAGCGACATAATAGAATATGAGTATTGGTTATACATGCAGAATTCGAAATACAGTTACTTTTCATCTTTGTTTTCTAAGAAGATACATAATAAATTTAAAAAATAAAATACTTATAAAATACACTCCCCTGCTTTTTTCTGCCCAACTCTGCTTTAAGACCATGAGTGTTTAAGTCCTCTGCTGCACAAACTCAGTGTCGAACGCTGCGCCAGTGACTTATCTGATCTAGTATGAAAGGCATATTAGCAACAACAAAAAGGCCCAAAGGAAATGATACAAATTCCTCAGTGAAACAATACTCTCTGAAAACGATGGGGCTCAGAAATGATTAGCTGCAGGGAACTTTCACAGAGTTGCCGTCTCAGCAAGGGGATTTCTCCACATTCTTCCTGCACCATCCATTTGTCACGCGATGTCCTTTAAATATACACAAGGATATAAATAAACAAAGTGAGGAACGCACACATATAAACAAAAGTACAGAACAGATAATATTGCCACCCATGAATGTCCTCCCTCAGAATGCAACACAGCCAACTAAATTATTTATATTCATTTTTTACACTTATTAACTGATGACTTTGTCTAAGCTGCTGGAGAAGTCCTAATCATAATCACAACCTACTGCAAAAAGCATTAGAGCTACATTCAGACTTCTGGAAACAGCAAGCTGTCATAACATTTCTGCTGGAAAGATTATTTATTACATTAAAAAATGAGCATAGCTATAGTTCCATAGCCTCGAGTTTCTGAAGGATTTCTGGAGGAAACTGTTTATGCTATGACTGCACAGACACATAGAGACAAAAACTGTATAAAATATAATAAAAAATCATAATAAAACTCTCCAGAAAACAGTGCTAAATATATTGTACTATATATACACAAAATGCAGTGGTCAGTAAGAGAGATGGCTATAAATAGTAGTGACATTGCTCATGACAAGATTATTACACACACTAATCTATTGCACATAAAAAAAGATGTTGCACGATAATGTTTTAACACATTGCACATCTGAGTAGCAGATGTGTGTATTTCTATTGTTTTCTATGAACACAAGTTCACCACTGAACTGCATAATTCATGCTACATTTTGAAACCGTGTGAGATCTGACATCTGTCCATCCATCCTGCAAAAGGCAGAGAAACACCCGAGATGGGCTGCCTGTCCACAGCAGGGCAGATACACAAACGAAAACGAACACAATTACATCTATGGGCAATCCAGTCCACCTGACGTGCATCTATTTACACTGTGGGAGGAAACCGGAGCACCCGGCAGAGACGCACACAGATATGAGGAGAT
The DNA here is from genome assembly GCA_037974365.1 of Hydrocynus forskahlii. Classification (NCBI taxonomy): domain Eukaryota; kingdom Metazoa; phylum Chordata; class Actinopteri; order Characiformes; family Alestidae; genus Hydrocynus; species Hydrocynus forskahlii. Next base: position 4,316,268 of record JBBPCX010000154.1, on the reverse strand, counting down.
CATGCAAACTTTACACAGAAAAGACTCTTTTCCATCCCAGCTGGAAAACGAATCCAGGACCTTCTGATGTGAATACAAATTACTGTATACAAATTATACAAATTTCTGACTTAGAAGAAAAATTAGTTTTCTTTTTATTCTGTACAATCCTATGCGTTATCTGTGATGAATTGCTTCGTGGTGATGCCTTCTTATAATAAAGTTATTTTTCACATCAGTGGACAAATGGTTGATGTTAAAGTGTGCATTGCTAAAGTTAATGAACCCATACCTCCTGGGAATATTACTCAGCGCTTAAAGAATGTTTTACAAGTCTGAAATAGTTTTTGTTTTGTTTTTTTGTATGTTAAAATATTATTTCAAGCATGCAGGTAATTTGGTATGACAGCGCATACCAAAGAAAACGCCAGTGCATGAATTACAGTGCAGTCTATACAGGGCTAACATCCGTATTTTACATTCTAGGAGTTCAGTGTAAACTGTACAGTACAAATATGGGTTTACCTTTACATTTTCTTTAAGGGCAATGAGTTTAAAATTAAATTAAAGTGTTTTGGGAGCATATTTGGGGGCATATTTAGGGTTTACACGATAAAAATAGGCATTGTTTAAAAATATTATTTCAAGCATGTAGGTACTTAGGTTTTGTTGCCTGTAAAATGCCTGAAACTGACAAAATCACAAGTATAAATGATTCGTTGCCCAGCACTAGAAAAAAAAATTATCGTCTCCAGCTGAACAGAGAATGATGGACACAAAACCAAGTTCCAGAATCAGAATCAGAAAACTTTATTGATCCTGAAGGGAACAGATAAAGAAAATGAATTTAAAAGCTAAATACTGTATGCACATATAATTATTTTTGCAGGGGCAGTGGTATTAACCCTTGGAACACAAGTGGTACAGATCCGTGCCAGAAGTGCAACAAATCTTAAATGTCATCATATGGCAAAACAGCTCTTTATATGGAAGCTCCCCCAGTTTGTGTTGATGCTCGAGGTGTCGGACGTCATTCTGAGCTTTGTTTGTCATGTGGAACCAAAGTTATTGTAATTTAAAAACATGTAATAATAATAATGACCGCTACTGGGGTTTTAAAAACGGTGTCAAAAATTAAGACATTTCTTTTATATTAATTCGTAGAAACAAATGGAAAAAACACAAGATCTTTGAACCCGGGAGAACTTTCAGGACAGTCTCCGTCCACGAGTGGGTGGGGAAAACCCGCAGAGGGAGGGGCTCCGGAGAGTGGCAAACGGCCAGTGTGTGGGCGAACAAACACCGGTTCTAGACTGTTTTACACCATTTACAGCTCCAGAAAGAAATAAGAGACCACTACAAAAATGTCCAGTTTCTCAGGTTTTATCTTTTATAGGTGCAAGTATTGAACTGAACAGGTTTGCCTTAGCTTTTAAGAACAGCTGATGATATTTCTCCTAATTTCCAAATAAAAACATTGTTCTTTAAAGCATCATTTTAAAGGAAATTACAAAACATCAAAATAAGGGAAATGATGCAACGTTTACAGAACTTGAATAATTCAAAGGAAATAGTTCACAAAATGGTAGTAATTACCTTTGACGAACTTCTAGTAGCGTTTTGCCATCCAACTGGTCTCATTGTGAGAGGAGAGTGTTGAATACAGCAGTGTTTTTTTATAGTTTTCCCCATTAAATAAGATTTGATTTAGATGATCACTAATCAGTCCCTCATAAAGCAGAATGAGGTGCTTGTGTAGGAATTTAACAGACACTGGCATGGAATGTTGTCATACTCAAAGAAATGCTGATTTAAAAATTAATTGCAGAAAACTCTCATTTTTCTCCGGATCAGATTTTACTGATACACTCTAAGCTCTAAGGGTTACAGACCTGATCTGACTCCTCAGAGTAATAACCCTCATCTGAATAGTCTTAATTTAGCTTGTATCCAAAAATGACACGAGAAAGAACATTCTAGAAGTTTCTTTCCTGCTCTCAACTGGCTCAGTGGCACAGGCCTTGCGTGACTAGCTCTCATGCAGGCTCCTGCCGCTCAAGCATGGCTGTCAATCATCATTACCTGTCTGTGAAAACAGCACAGCTGGGGGGGCAGTGCTTCCCTTTGAGCTCCTGCTGACCCCTGACCTCCTGCAGGGGGGCTGGGTGAACACAGGGGTTAAGAACTTAGCTCCTCTTTCGCTCAGAGGCTGAGATTACTCAGCCCATGTCCACAGGTACAGGGGTATTTCTGAAAACGGAGGTTAGCCTTTCGTCCACACGTAAACGGCATTTTAGGTGTGAAAACAGAGGTTTTTGAAAACCCTGGCCAAAGTGGAGATTTTTGAAAACTCCGTTTCTGCCTTTACGTGTGAACCAGAAAAATGAAGTTTAGCGTCATGCTGTGACATCATATGATGTCCCAGTATGCACTGTGTTTACATAAGATTGTCATCTACAATTTACATTTACAAGTAACAGCCAATTGTAATCATGGGCCGTGGTCAATTAGCATATCTTCTACACATTCGGAGTTCAACATTTAGATTTAGATTTAAAATTTAGATTTAGATTTAACATTTAGATTTAAGATTTAACATTTAGATTTAGATTTAACATTTACATTTAAATTTAACATTTACATTTAGATTTATCATTTACATTTAAGATTTAACATTTACATTTAGATTTAACATTTACATTTAGATTTAACATTTACATTTAGATTTAACATTTACATTTAAGATGCATCATTTAGATTTAGATTTAACCTTTAAATTTAACATTTAACAATTGCCCAGCGCCCGCCACCAACGTCATCGCAAGTTTTGGACGAGACCCTATTGGAACAGTGGTTGGTGGGACAACTTTGAAAAGGGGCTTGTGCTTCCACAAGAAGCACCAGTTGGTCACCAGTGCTATACGGTTTAAGATTATATCGCCATGTGCTGCCTTGGCATGCTTTTGACAGCGTTTTTTTGTGATTGCGTGTGGTTGGAGAAATTTTTGAAAATGGGCTCATGTGCAAGCAATTGAGAAAAAAAAGAAAACGGAAAATCTCAGTTTTCAGAAATACCCGTGTACATGTGGACACGGCCTCAGGCTGACTGGGAGGAATTTCCTCTGTTTCAGAGTCGCTTTGAGCAGGTTGTTGGATTTGGCTTTGAGCAGGTTGTTGGATTTGGCTTTGAGCAGGTTGTTGGATTTGCCAAAGTTCAGAGCAGCTAGACTTAGGTGAAAGAATTTGTTAAAAGATTTTACTTAAAAGTGGAAATCTGGAGCCAAAAATATGCTTGAGTGAAAGTTAAAAAAATAATCCACATCTGCATCTACGATGAAATATAAAATTTGGTCAGTGCGAAAGTCAGGACACATTTTACATTGTAAGTTTCCTTTTCAACATGAAAAATTAATAAAATAAATTGAAATTAGGCACTAAAATTGGCAGAAAATTGCCATATTTAGGTTTGCTCCCTGTTCACTTATTTTTTGTGGAATATCAACAAAATGTACTTTGAACAGGGGGATTTCAAACTTTTGTAGATGATTTTTTGCATTTTAGCAAAAAAAAAAAATAATAATAAAAATCCCAAAACAAACAAACCCAGATTAGCATGGCAAAACATTTTGAAATTACATTATTTTGAACAAAAATAATAAATTTAATAAATTCAAGTGCAGTAGGAGTAGGAAATATTTCACATAATAAGAAACAACAAAGAAGGCTTCAAGAATAATATAAAGTACATAATGCGCAGTGAGAAAGTACAGTTACTTTAGCATTTTTCAGCCCTGTAGTTTGGCTTTAGTTCAGTAAAATTTGGCTAAAGATCCGGTTTAGAATGGATAAAAAGATAAAGGTGCAAGAAATACACCTTTATTCTCTACAGCAAATTACAGGTGTGTGGAGAACATTTTCTTGAGGACGGTTGAAGGAACTACAGCCATTGTGTAGTGGAAAGATAATATCAGCTTTAGCCTGAAATAAAGAGTTCTGAACTTCATAACTCTTGATAAAACTTAATTTCATGGGAGTAATACAACTGTTCTGGCACGTCCCTAAGTAATTAACACTTATGTTAATTTTGCTGTGGGTATTTATACGTATATATTTATATATGTATATTATCTTCTTTTAGATCTCTGCAGAAGGACAATGGTGTCGTTATTCTGTTGATCATCCATTTTGTTGTGTGCCATCATTCCACTTTCTCTTTCAAGCACTTTGAGAGTCAGAATTAAAAAGTAAAGACTAAGAAGTTCTCACACAATAACAAGATAAAGCAAAAAAACAGAAGCAATAAAGAAAAAATAAATCATTTACAAAAGAAGATAAAGTACATAATGTTCTGTATGCAGACAGTACTGGACTGGCCATCGGGCATACCGGGCCGAAGGTAATTTTGTCAGGTTAGGTCATTTTGGGCCGGTGTGGAATCGGACCTCCTGTACTTGAATAATTTTAACGCTGTTAGTTTTGCTTTCATTCAGTAAAATTTGGGCAACAGCATCAGTTTGGAACAGATGAGGGAAGGACTGAAGTAAATTACAGGTGTGTGGAGAACATTTTCAGGATAAAGCTCAGTGTGAAGCAACTACTGCCATTACAACATGGAAAAGGGACGAGTTTGCCACAATGAAAAAAACAGACAGGTATTAAGAATCAGAAAACCGGAGCCAGAATCAGAAAACGTAATGTCAGGTTTACACTGAAATAAAGCTTCATTCCAAGGGCTATTAAAGCTTTATTTCATGGACACAATCCAACTGATCAAATCTGGCACCTCCACTATACAATAGAACAGTTTTTGTCATCTATGATGTGTTTATATCATCTATTACATTATGTTCTTATTTGCTTTAAGATGACCATTGGGAAGAATCCAAAACCAACACATTTATTCCTTTTGATCCCTGTGGGAGGACAATAGTGTTGTTATTCTGTCGACATCATTCCACTTTCTCCTTAAAGCGTGGTCACAGTGTCTGTGGACGACAATAGTGGTGAGGTGAATGGATGGGAAGAGAGCGTGCATTATGGGAAAAAGGGATTAGCAGTTGGCGTGTCCCAAAGTGAAAACGCACTCATGCGATTGATCTTGTACAGCCATATGGCTGCGCTCTCATTCTTTCCCAAGTCTCCACGCATCCACAAAGGTTTCCCTCCCCGGAAAAATGAAAGAAAGTCCAGTTCAAAATTCCAGGGGAAAAAATGCCCTCTTGGTGTCAAAAAGAGGGAGACGCCTTCACGGGCTACTGACTACGCTTTGGCAAAGGGCCTCCGTAACAGTTGGCCAGACAACAAAAAAACGAGAAGGGGCAGATAGAGGTACCTCAATTGGCAGTTAATCCGCAAGGTCATTAGGATACTTCAAGTACTCATTAGCATCGCTCTCCTTTTCATTTCTTTCACTTTAGCTTTTTTGAGCTCTTTTGTGAAAGGGAAAATGGTTGAGAGTGGTGTTTTTTTAGTATTTTCTGGGAAACCTAGGGGTGAAGGAGGATGGTTGTGAAACAAGCCGACATTTGGAGGCACAGGGTTCATTGTGTCATAATGAGGGGATGTGAGAGGAGACATGGTTCACAGAGGCAGGCTTTCGGTCCTGCACTAAACTCAGTGACTCCTGCAGCACCTCAGGCTCCAGGCAGCAGATTTCATCCCTTACAAGGGAAACAGCTAGCAGGACAGCAGCAAATAATAAACAATGGATTAAAGAGAGAATGTTTTTTCCAGTTTTCCCACCAATTTAGTCCTATTCAGTTTGACCCACCAGATATGACAATCCCAATCACACAATATCAACAGTACTGGGAGGGTGATGACTAGTGGCTGTTTTTTTTTCAAGACATGTAAATCTAGCTGCCATATTTTTTTTGGAATTGCTGCTAAAACAACATAATTGCAACAGCTCAACACGCTAACAGGAGGATTCTAACAATCTGTGATGTTAACCAACACTAGAGGGGATTTTTTTTATGTAAACAGAGAATTATGGGCTTGCTCAAAATTTCCTCCAGGATCAGTAAAGTTTCCTCTGGGATAAATACAATTTCCTCCAGGATCAGAAAAGTTTCCTGATTCTGATTTCTGATTCTGATCCTTTTGCATAAATTACACCACAGTAAATCTGCCGGATGAGGAAAGAGAATCAAAAAGCTAAATCAGATGTTGCATACAGATGCAAAAAAGGAAAACAAACTGGTATTAACCACACAAACGGGTTCCTCGGAATGATAGTCCTCATCTGGACACTCTAAAACTAAAGAAATAAGTCTGAAAGCACAAAGCCCAGGTTTCCTTCCTGTTCCCAATTTGTTAAGTGGCACAGGCCTTGCGTGACTAGCTCACATGAAGACAAGAACTCTAACAGGCTGTGTTGTGAGCCAACAGACTCTGCATTGGCCAGCATTGTGCTAAGTTATGGGGGAGAGACATCGAAACCCACCCAGTGAGGGAAAGGCCAGTTGTGCTCTTTTGGACTCCCAGCCTGAGATGACCATGGTCAAAGTCAAAGCGAACTTTGTCATCTCAGCCATATGCAGTATACAGAGAGACGAAATAGTGAAGCTCAGGTTCCACAGTGTACATATAGTGCAACAGACATTAGACATTGTGAAACAATCAAAACAGTGCAAGTAAGAAGTATAGGATAAGGTAAGGGTGAGATTTAACCTGTCCTGAGTGTGTGGACAGCTCTCTGTGCATTGTATATAAATATAAGTTAAATAAAATGCACAACTGTTGAGAAAATGTGCAAAAAGTATGGCCAGTATAGCCAGTGTAAACAGTGTAACAGTAGAATTACAGGGCTTGAACTCACAGCCTCCCAGTGAAAGAGCCAAAGGTGTCAGTGTTTTGGTGGGAATAAAAGTTTTCATTGTTGTGTTTATGGATGTGGTCAGGGAGGACATGCAGGCAGTTGGTGTGGGAGATACAGAGGATAGAAGAAAATGGAGACAGTTGATCCACAAGAAGAAGACGAAGAAGAAGAAGAACTTTTTATTCTTATTATAAGAATAACATAAGCTTGAAATGTTTGAATTTTACTGTACAATGGCAATACAAATATTCTATTCTAATCTATTCTGTTCTATTCTGTTCTTTTCCATATGAAGACTTTTAGGGACAACTGCACTATTTGTCAAAAGTTTTTGCATTCCACAGGTTTTAACCCCTTATCCTTATATTTCATAAACTGCAGATTTGTATTTTTGTTCAGCCCTGGAATGTTATCATGTCAAATAATGCAATTTCCTTTATAACTTGGAAGATTACTCATGTCTGACTCCTATTAACTGGTTGTGTAGTGATGCGGAGTCAAATTCTAGACTGTCCTTTAACTTTAAATGCACTCGTTCACTGTTTCAGCACTTAATACCTCCTTAAATATCTAACACCTATCTGGTGATCCACATTATAAATATAACTGTCTTAGGTTTCTTTTTATAGGTCTGTAGTGATGAATAAAAAATGATATTTTCTGGCTTATAAATGAACTTAAATGATGAACATACTATAAATGTATTTCTTAGCAAAGAACATGCAAATGTAGAAATGTAGAAATGTAGTAAAACTGACAAAACACTGAGAGTCTACCTGTAAATGAAGGCAGGCCTGAAGCCTGCTGAGTATGTGAGTGTGTGTGTGTGTGTGTGTGTGTCCTGGCAGTCGCACGCAAAGCAGTAAGCTCTCTTCATGTTTCAGCAGCGTTTGTCTGAACTCAGCCCATGATGAAGTGCTTGTGCGTCACTGGTGCTCTCGGCTCGAATGCCCCCCAGCCGTCTCTTCCGTTCCTCTACTTCCACCAGAAGCTGATGGAGCAATGAAGATAAGCCGGTCGCGCACCTCTCTTCCGAATGTGCCTGTGCACTTCCCCTAATAACTCTCGTAAATCACCCTAATGACTGCATTCAGGCTGGAGTCACATAATGACATAATGTGCCATGAAAGTGACTGTAAACAATAAATGTGAGGCCATTTCTCATGAAACTGCTAAGAAACTCGGAATCTTTACAAGCTATTGTTTAGTGTCTCACCATTATACCCTCAGCCTGAGGCTAGACTGTTATGGCCATGTCACACACTCACCTTCATTCATATGTAGAGCTCTGTATCAGTGCAGATTCGCAGCATTCCCCCACAGGCAAGCACAGGAATTTACACCTCCTCTCGTAAAGTCTGAACAACAACGAATTCCACACATTGTTCAGTTGAGAGAACACTGAAACTGTACACCTGTGGACATGTGCTGTATATCTTTAAGAGGGGTGGATTCGACAGATTGACTCTTTATGTAGTTTATGTGACTAGAAACTGCTGCTCTGGAATCTAAATATATTGTTTAAAATGGAAATGATCAACATATGATTTGTAAATCTCATGAATATGTAATGTATGCTGGATAAGTGACTGCCAGTTCAGTTTATAGGTCCATTATGTTTATATGATTGCATGTATGTGCTGGTAGACCTACCTGAGAGTAGGTAACCTGGGTCAGTTGTTTGCATTAAAAAGGAGAAAACGCTCTTGCTTCAGGCAAGTACTCACCTTCTCACCACCATGACATGCACAAGTGCCTTCCTATTCTTAAGGGGCTGGGGTTGTCACGATAGCAGGTGTTTACTGGATTGAAAACAGACAGAAACAAGTCTTATCTCCGAGTTCTGTAAGTGATTTTTAAGTTTTTATGCCATTTTCTGTTCGTTTTCAAATTGTTTATCCTGTGAATCGACTGAATGTTCGATTGTTAATTTCATCCCCTTGTCACCTGCTGCTATTTTTATTCATAAGCCAGTTTGCCCTACTGATCTGCTGGTACAGTTCTCAAAATCTTACACACATCAGTGTCAGAGCTACAGTTATTTTGCTACAATAATGATCTGTAATTAAAAAAAAATATTCTCTGTCTTCTCTTTTACACTTCTGCTGCACTGAAAATTTATCTCAGGATAAATAAAGTTCTTTGTTATCTTATCTTTTTCAATTGTTCCAGCCAAACAGAGCACAGAATACAACATTAAAGCAGTGTTAGTCTTTTTATTGAAATGTCCCACACTTCTTGTATTGTATTTGATATTTTTCTCCAAAGAATATATGTATGAAAAACTTGCTTACAGAGATTCACTGTAATGTTTGTATAGCTTTATGTACTAAAACAATCTACTTGATTACTTTCTTACGCTTTTAGAAATAAGAAATGTTTCTGTGTCTTCTTGATTTATGTAAATTACCTCTGTTTGGACTGGCTTTCCTGTATCGTGCTTCATTTTAAAAATAGTCTAAGACGAAACACTCCTTATAACTTCAGTGTGAATGCGTGGGGCTAAACTGCTGTAGGCTGAGTAGGTGGTTGTTGGAAATGTGACATATCAAAATGGAAATCTGTGCTATCTTTACAAGCTTTGTTGCATTTAAAGTCTTTTAGTTACTATGATTGACGTTCTAAGTCAAATTTCAGTATGGGTATTTTAAATTGGGCCAAAATGAATGGATTGTACATTGGAAAAAGCCTGAACAATCACATAAAACCTTAACTAAACCTTAAGCAAAATGCTGTTAAGAGAGATCCCAAATGGCTCCTTGCTCCCTAAATAGTGCACTATGTGGGATTAAAATACACCTAGTGTAGGATATGTCTAACCAAGAGCCCCTGGTGATTCAGTGAGCAGAATTCAATAATGGACACACTGTGCACTATATGTGTGTAGAAACTGTAATTGTATGACTTAGATAGCGCCATCTAGAGGAAGCATGGAACCATTTCGTATTAAAAGTGCCTCTAGACATATTTATTATTAACAGCTGAGTTGTTGAACATAAAAAATAGGCCATATCTGATTGGTAGTGGTATCAGTAGATACTCAAGGTTGTGGTATCAGTATCGGTATCAAACATGAAAAAGTGGTACTGTGGCACTCCTAGTTTCCATAATGGACAATACTGCCTGAGGAGTGAATGATATACTTTAAAAATGTTCACTTGTTAAATCAAACGTTTCTTTTTTTTAATATAGAAAAACATGTTAATGCTGGTAATGCTGAATGTTAATTAAAGACATGTAGAGCAACTGCGAAGCATTGGCTGGGGACTCACATGCTGTGTTAATGAGAACCATCATACAAAAGTCTACCTAAACAAGCCTCAGAAAATGAACAAAATCAGATTTGCATATCTAACACACGCATACATTTGTAAATGAAATACACTGTCCCTGTAGCTAATGACTGTATGTTGCATTGGATAAGGGCGTCTGCCAAATGCCACTTTACTTTAAAGGATCAAAAAAGAATCCAGAACTTGCTGTGATATATAGGCTGTATCTGCATCCCATAATATTGCTGCCATTGTGTGCTGTCATATTCCATAAATTATTATCATATAGATACTTTTGGCGGCCAAAATAAGAGGACATCGTTAAGATCTGCTGATAAAATGATCCATAGCCAGTACAAATATGTTGGAGTCCAAAATACCCTTGAGCTAAGATGCTTCCAGAGCCATGAGTCAGTGCTCAAATCTCCGCCCACCTTTATAACGGCCTTAATATGGAGAAATGTGAGCTTCTGAAAAACATCCCTGATGATTTATGAGTTTCTTCAGTACTTGAAGGTAGGCAGAACATTTGGTACATTTTTATAGGTCACCACAATACATTGTTTATTAACCATTATTGTGATATCAGTCTCTGCAATACCTCTATTGTATTGTAATACCTGCATTGCACATCATTCAAAAGGCAAAACAAGGCTGAAACACTAATTAGAACTTCAGCATGAATGGGTGGGGCTAAACTGCTGTAGGTATAATAAGTGGATGTATATAAATGTGTGACATCACTGATTTGAAAATGGTCTGATTTACTGCTTAGTTGCTGTTTGTGGATTGCATTGATAAGTGAATGTAAATTTTGAAACAATATTTGCATACTTCAGACCTCTTTAATTCCAGAAACGTGATATGTTGCAATAGCAATATGTAGCAGTAAAATCGCGATGATGATATTTTAACCATATCGTACAGCCCTGTTTTTTTGTACACACTGGTTACCCTTTGTGGTTCATGCTAAGATGCAAAGATAAGTAATTGTCATGGTTTTAATAGTGTCAAAGCAGGAAAAACAGACACCGATAACACTGATATTACTTTTTTGATTGCATTTTTTTTCTGAAGAACTTTTAATGGTTAGGGTGTTGCCCCTGCAATCGGACCCTGACCACTAAAAGTTCATCAGAAAAAAAATGCAATCAAAAAAGTAATATCAGTGTTATCAGTGTCTGTTTTTCCTGCTTTGACAGTATTAAAACCATGACAATTACTTATCTTTGCATCTTTGTTGTGGGTTCGAATCCCAACACTGCTAGTCTCATCACTGAGGTACCGTCCTCACACACTGCTCCCCGGGTGCCCCTCATTGGTGGCAGCCCTCTGCTTCACTTGGTGAATGAGTTAAATGCAGAGAAAGAATTTCACATTGTTCACCCTGTGTGCTGTACTGTGATGTGTTCATGCGTGACTATAAGGGGCCACTTTATTTTATTGTAGTTATAAAAAATATTACTGAATGAGTTGAGTAGTAGAAATAATGTCTGGGAAAACCTGTAGTAGATATAATGTCTCGGGTGGTAGTATCCTAGTGGGTAAAGAACCCGATGGCCACAAAGTTGTGAATACGAACCCCCGCTTTCTACCATTGTGTCCTTGATCAAGGCACTTAACCCTCAGTGTCTCCAGGGGGACTGTCCCTGTAATTAATGATTGTAAGTCACTCTGGATACGAGCGTCAGCCAAATGCCCTTTTACCCTTTACCTTTAAGCAGCTGTGTGAGTGTGTATCCATCTGTGTGTCTGTCTTTGTGAGATAAGGAGCTTTCTGTGGACTGTTTAGGGAAGTGCGTGTGGCCTCCACCTTCAGAGCCTCAGGTGTTGTCGTGAAACACACGAGTCACCTGTGATGACTTACTTGGCTGAAAAACGAAGTAGTTAAAAATGATGTAACCTTCTTGCTGTGCCAGTGAAAGGAGAGATAGTCCACCAAATCCACCACTCCTTTCAAAAACATCTCGCAAACATGAAACTGCCGGAGGTGTTGAGTGACTACTAACAGTCATCGCGCTCAGGTACTCAGATAAGATTGATGGATCTGTAGCGTCCTGAGTATTTATACTTTATAACACTTTTACTTAGTTAAAGGACTAGATTTTTCTAATTTTAGAAATGGGTGTTTAAGATTGTGTGTAAATACAGTTTAATACAGTCTGTTCTGTCTGTATATAGAAGCTGTGAATGCAGTCCATTTTCAGTGCATTGCTTTTGTGATGTCACAAATATGTACATCCACCTATTTAGCTCAGCAGTTTAGGTGACATCATAATGAGTGTTTAATGAAGTTATAAGGAGTGTTTCAGTGTAGGCTGGTCATTTACACATATCACACTGCAATAAATAATTGTAAAAAAAGTAAAATAAAGACAAGTTCTAGAATCAAGCAAAATGATCTGCCAGTATAGTGAGGACATTTCACTCGTTAAGCTTTCTTAAAACAAAAAAAGTTTCTAAAAGCTAGATTATTTATCTTACAAATCAGTTGTTCGTAAAATTATTTCTTTTCAGGATACGTTTTCACTGAAGTATTTACTGACTAAACTATCAGTTATTTTTTTTACTAAAGGATCTGTACTTTTCACTGAAGTATCAGTGTTTTTTCTCAGAGGTTTCAGTACTTACTTACTGAACTATGCTATTTTTAACAAAAGAATCTGTACTTTTCACAGAAGAATCAGTATTATTATATTGAAGTATCAGTGTTTTTTCTCAGAAGTACCAATACTTTTTCACTGAAGTATTTGTACTCCTACACTGAAGTATCAATACGTTTTCACTAAGGTACACTGAAGCATCACTACTCTTACACTGAAGTATTAGTATTTTTGCACTGAAGTATCAAGACTTTTTCACCAAAGTATCAGTCCTTTTACACTGAAGTTTCAGTACTATTACACTGAAGTATCAGTACTTTTACACTTAAGTATCAGTACTATTACACTGAAGTATCAGTACTTTTACACTTAAGTATCAATAGTTTTTCACTGAAGTATTTATTTACTGAGACATCTGTACTTTGTTACTTAATTATCAGTACTTTTACACCCAAGTTTGAATACTTGTTCACTTAAGTTTCAATCCTTTTTCTCAGCGTATCAATATGTTTACTTGAGTAAGGGTTTATGCTGAAAGCAGAGAAGCCATGTGTGTGATTAGTTTGGTGCAGCAACAGGTACTTCACACATAATACACACAAACAACAGGGCAGTGCTGCGCCCACCTCTCAGTACAGCCTGAACTCATTAGCTAATTGCCCTGAGCCTGCAGGATGTTGACACAGTGCAGTTAGCGCGGGCATTAATTGCACAAACACACATCATTCACCACTGACTCCTTATTGCGTGACAAACTACAGTGACTCCCTGCAAATATGTGAAAAATGCGGCCGCTCTCCAGAGCCAAACCAGGTTAAGCCATTGCTTGCCTTCCGTCACGCAGGGGGCCTGTAGCCTGCTGTCGGAATCTGCATGTATCAACAAGCGCCAATATCGATCAGTTACGCAAACCAGTCCAGGCTCAGGCGTCGAAATGAGCCATTAAAGCATTTAGAAGTAAATATTTCATAACAATATAGATAATTGTTTGGTAATGAATGATTAAGAATGCAGCCACTGTCTTATCAATGGGGTCTAATTCACGAGGGCAACAGTTATAATGCTACACTGCATTTATTTTGTATTTATTTTAGGCAAGATAAATGTCAACATGTCAATGTGAAAACCAAAAAGCGCAGGCAAGCGTTTACACAGGCAGCCGTGCGTGCACTCAGACACCCTGAGAGCACAAAGTCATGCGACGTTTTATCAAAAGATGTCGAGCCAGTTATTATCAAAAGCATGTCTATCAGGAGAACGAAGCCCTCTCGAGCTGTGAGGTACTTTTGCTTTTTATTTTTATTTCATTTCAAAATTTGCGGCATTACTTTGCAGCATCTAATTTATGCAGGGTTGATAATTATTTATACATGTTTTTACACGACCAGTCAAATGTTTTCGCACACCTCATGTTTTTACCATTTATCCATTTATTTAATAACCTGCAGATTTTTATTCTTGTGGAACACTGGATGTTGTTGAGTGAACAACTATAAATGAAAGTCTGTAAAATAAAACAAGTTTCCTTTATAAGATGAAAGAATCTGTAACGGTGCATGTTTGACTTAAATGGCTGTGTGGTGATGCAGCGTCGAATTCTAGACTGTCCTTTTACTGTTTCAGCACTTAATCGCTCCTTAACTATCTAACACTTGCCTGGTGAAGTACATAATTAATGTAATTCTAATTGTATACGGTGACTTTTAATAAGTTGGTAGTGATGAATAAAAAACATACTGTACATTTATTTCATAGCAAAGAATATTGAGTGTTCTTTTAGTAAATAAGTGAGTAACGTGGAAAAGCTCAATTTCTACCAGAACATTTGACTGGTAGCGTATATGTGTGTGTGTGTGTGTGTGTGTGTGTGTGTGTGTGAATACAGCTCCGGAAAAAAATAAGAGAACATTGCAATTTATTTAAAATTTAAATTTATTTAAATTAGCATCATATGAGTATGACAACCATTCCATGCCAGTGTCTGTTAAATTCCTACACAAGCACCTCATTCTGCTTTATGAGGGACTGATTAGTGATCACCTGAATCAAATCTTATTTAATGAGGAAAAGTCTAAAAACGCTGCTGTAATCGTCACTCTCCTCTCACAATGAGACCAGTTGGATGGTAAAACACTACTAGAAGTTCCTCAAAGGTAATTCTTTGAATTATTTTTCTTTGAATTATTCAAGTTCTGTAAATGCTGCATCATTTCACTTATTTTGATGTTTTGTCATTTCCTTTAAAATGATGCTTTAAAGAACAATTTCTTATTTGGAAATTAGGAGAAATATTGTTTAAAAACGAAGACAAAGCAGTTCAGTTCAATATACTTGCACCTATAAAAGATAAAACATGTTATATATGCATACATACATATATACACACACACATATATATATGCGTACATATATATATATATATATATATATATATATATATATATATCAGGTTTTATCTTTTATAGGTGCAAGTATCTTCTTTTTAACATTCACATCTACTAAAGATTTGTTAGAAGAACTGAACTTTAAATCAAATATTAATTATTTCATTAAATCTAGCCTTAACCCCTTGATTTTAAAATTAAATCTGATTCAAATGCTAAACTTAACCCTTAAGCTGCTGCTGATCCTCTGTTGGTGAAGAAACAGAGCATCTGTAGACGATTTTTCCTTCAAATGTGAGTGTGAGCAGCACTTTAAGATAAGTGTAGAGGAAATGTCATTACACTCTGAGATGTGATCAGTGTGTGATTGCAGAGATAAACTGTCAGGAACACTGCAGGAACCTCTGCAATTCAGAAATACAAGACAGGAAATACTTTTTCAGGTATTACAAGATTAAGGGATTTAAATATTTTAACTAAATTTTAATGCCAGCACTGAATAAATCTACAATAATAAATCTATACTATAGTGTTTTAAGTGAAATTTCATCTTATTAGTACCTTCCTATCCACGTAATACTAACAATAGCAATTCTACTATTACTACTACCATTATTATTATTATTGTTATTATTATTATTGTTATTAATATTAATATTAATATTAATATTAATATTAATATTATTATTATTATAGCCTGGGTGCTATAATATGTTGAAAGAGAGACGTGCTATAAAATGTTCACACACACAGACACACACAGCATGGTATTATGGGGCGCGCGTGCAAAGTCTGGGTTGTTGTCGGGGGTAAGGCTGGGGGTTGAGTGCGTGGAAAGTCTCGGCCATTGTCAGGGAAACAAAGAGTGGGGGGACGAAACGAATGATTTTGAAAAGTGTGTGTGTGTGTGTGGGGGGGCATGTCCAGCCTGGTATAATGGTTCCGACTCCCATGGGCTAACAGCAGTAAGAGGAACAGGCATTGACCAATCAGCGTTCAGCATATGTTCACCAGCAGACAAACTGGACTCCTCCTTTTTGTAGAACTCTTAATTTTCCTTTATATTTTTAAGGAATGTGCCTCTAGGGGGTGCTACTTTTAACGAGTATTTAAATCTTTTTATGGAAACTGGCTGAGCTAAATGTTAGCCACTATGAGTTTTAATTCTGTTTAATTATGGTCGCTATGCTATAGTTTTTTTCGTCTGTTTTTAGTTGTTTGTTTTACAAGTGCTTTATGGCACGTGCCAAGCCCTCATTGTAAATCAGAAACTGTTCTTAATGCTTTGCCTGGCAAAATAAAGGCTCTGAATGGAGAAATAGCAAAGTGAGACATCTGTATCTGTGTGTGTGTTATGTGTAAATATTCTGTCCTGTGTTCTGGAGGGTTAGGTTGGCTATAGAATGTGCTCCAAACACCTGGCTGGGCGCTAAGAGTGTGTGTGTGCTGTTTGTGTGAGGGACTCTCCGCTGTCCGTGGTGCTGAACAGCAGACTGCACTAACAAATGTGGCGCAGTCACCACACAGCATTCATGCACACCCTATGGACAAAAGTATTGGGACGCCAGACCATTACACCAACAGAGACTTTAATGATACTGCATTCAACTACATAGACTTTAATATGGAGTTGGTCCCCCTTTGCAGCTTCCACTCTTCTTGGAAGGCTTTCCACAAGATTTTTGAGTTTCTGTAGGAATTTGCGTCCATTCATTCTGTAGAGCATTTATGAAGTCAGACAGTGATGTTGGACAAGAAGGTCTGGCTCGCAATCTCCGTTCCAGTTCATCCCAAAGGTGTTGGATGGGGTTGAGGTAAAGGCTCTGTGCGTTCCAGTCAAGTTCTTCCACACTGAGCTCATCCAGCCATGTCTTTATGAAGTTTGCTTTGTGCACTGGGGCACAGTCATGCTGGAGTAGAAAAGGTTCTTCCCCAAACTGTGTCCACAAAGTTGGAAGCCCGGCGTCGTCCAAAATGCCTTGGTTAGCCCAAACCCTGAAAAACAGCGGTGTCCCAATACTTTTGTCCACATAGTGCATGTCTGACTCCGCCTACGGCAATACACACACATGCAACTCGCTGAGAAACATGACTGAAACCTGTGCAGTGTCGTGTCTTCACAGAATCAGCGGAATCCATCAGTACCGAGATATTCAGCACTGTGATGGCACGTGTGACGCAGCCTGTCCTGTCTCTGCCTCATCGCAGGACTCAGGGCTCAGGGAGAAATATGAACAAACTACAACTGACCAAAATATACAAAACTGATATTTCACAAACACAGTTTATAAAAACAGAAACACTGCAAGGTGACTATCGCAGTTCTGTTGTTTTTTGTTTGTTTGTTTTGGACCGAGAGTCTGTAATAAATCGGGATTTTATTAAAATGTATTTAAATATATAAATAGATATTGCCCTTAGTGCAACAACCCTACGTACTCTAATGGCTGAATAATAATAAAAATAACAACAACAGCAACAATAAAAATAAACAACAACAACATTATTATTATTATGACGATGAGGACTACTATATTTTTATCATTATAATACCATTGCATTTGTTTGTTTTTGTATATGTTTATAAGCACACATACACACACACACACATACACACACACACATTAATATACATATAACTTTTTGCCAGCAAATACACAAATTAACATTACAAAAAACCCCAAAGACTTTTGTTTATACAAAGACTTGAAGTTTTTAGTCCGTGTATAATTTTTTCAAGTATCTAAGACTTTTGCACGGTAGTGTATGCGTATGTGTGCGTGTGCGTGCGTGCGTGTTTGTGTGTGTGTATACATAATAGTAAAAATGTAATATTGTGCAGAAATAAAGGAATGCATGTTGAAATATTATAGTTTGTCATGAGACCCCTAAATGTTAATGTTTAATTTACTTAAAGTGATTCCGCGCGCCCGTGTTACATATCTTACCAGACACTGTAATACAAAATACATTAAATTAACTTCAATTTATTAGAAAATTCAATTTATTTTACGTTATAGCGACCTATGCATAAAGCAAGCGAAACGTGTATCAAGTAAATTAAGTAACTTTATTGATTCAATGTGGCAATGATTTTTTAAATGTAATTAATTCTAATTCACATTGTATTTCTTAGTGAGGTTTCTGTGTATTATATGTTTATATATATATTATATATATATATATTACATGAACTGTTACATTAAAGTGAACAAAATGTTTCAAATCACTTTCCAGACACTTGAGTAACACACTGTAAATTACAATTAATTACAACATCGTGTTTACTCATTGATTTGAACAAATAAAGTACCTTATTTTCTGGCTTTACTAATTTAATGATTCAAACTAGGTAGTGAATCGGGTGGTCCTCCTAGTGGCAGTGAGGAGAATAAGAGAATGAGAGAATGAGAGAATGAGAGAATGGTAGAATCATTAGTTGAAACAGCAGTCACAAGAAAAAACAGAGATTCCGATATGAAGGAAAATCATCTCGCGGTTTATTCACGGTTTGTTCCTTTATTCTCCTGCCCTGAACCCTGAAGCTGGTTCCTTAAGGTTTCAGTCAGAGTTGTGGGGAAATTACTGTAGTGAACAAGGAGCAGGGAGGTACTGAATTAGATTAATCGATTATTCGGTATTTTGACAGCACTGTGGGATGAAACTGACCTCCAGCTGAAGGTGTGGAGGTCCGTGGTCTGCAGGGTTTTGGAGAAGCTCCATCAGAGCTGGGTAATTACTAACAGGAGTCTCGCGCTGAGTGAGTGTGGCCTGATCACAGTGGATTTTGAGGGAAGGTCGAGCTGTAGTAAAGAGGCTGTTTCTGCAAGTTCTCGTTTGGGTTCCAGCTGTTCTCTGCCTGCTCGCGCGCTCTGTCCCGTTCTTCTGAAAATCCATTGGGACTCCAGCACGAACGTTCATCATCTTAGACAGTACAGTCATTAATAAGTCAACTGCTGCTCCGCACAGCCACCTTCAATTTATCCGTCTTTCAACTACGTTTTCATGTTTCGTGGTAAACCTGAAAGTCTGTTTGTAATAATAATAATAATAATAATAATAATAATAACAATAATAATAATAATGATAATAATAATAATAATAATATGGATGATGAAGATCAGGGGTTGACATAAGTGGTTCGCAAATGCGCGCCAGTTTTCAGTGGTCACAGCGCAAATGCGTACCTAATTTGTGCCTTTATACTCGACCCCCCCCCCCCCAACCACGCCGAGACATACACCTCGGAGCGCAACAATAACAACAACAACAACAATAATCATGATAATAATAATAATAGTAATAATAATAATAATAATAAGCATTGTTATTATCATTGTTATTAAGACGACGATAATAATAATAGTAATATTATTATTATTAATAATAACAATAGTAACAATAATTAAAATATTAAAACTAGGAGTGCTAGTAGTTTTACTAATCCTACTACTACTAATAATAATGGTACCAATAATAAAACTACTACTAATACCACCACTACTACTAGTGCTATTACTACTACTAATAACAATAACAGTAATAATAATTCTGAAAGACATTTAACTTAAGACAATAAAACATAGCTCTTACGAGCTAAAACACATGAATGAATTAATGAATTAATAAATGGTAACAGAGGTCAACAAAAAAGTGCTGCGCAATCTTCAGAGACTGAAACACTTTTCAGGCCGATTATAGATCTGTATTCAGTTTTTTTCCAACCACATCAACGTCTTGAGCGATGAATGTTAGTTTACAATGTACTTGAGCACCAGTGTTTCGTATCTTCAGGGGAAAGTCAAATATGAACACACAGCGGTACAGATACACTGTACTGTGTCCGTCAGTAGCCACTGACGCTTAGATTAAGATTTTCAACATATTGCTAGCCACCTTCTACAGAAGCAAGACCATCAAGTGGTGGTATAGGAATGATGAAAAAGACCTGCTGACCTGTGTAATATTGAGAGGGAATGAGTTGTGATCATGAGTTGTGATGATAACTGCAGTGCTATAACTAAGAGATCAGGAGTTGGGTACTAGTTCTGCTCGGTTCTGGGTTGCAGGGCCAGGGCGGTGCGTTAATGTACTGAAACTCGGGTTAAAGATTAAACATCATTATACATTTATTTACATTATACACTTATTCACATCACACACGTATTCACATCACACACTTATTCACATTACACACCCATATGTGCTCCTCGGTACCGGTCAGTCTGTACAGAGGAACAGGAGCTCCTCAGTGTCTCCAGTTTGTCCGCAGCTGCCGTTGGAGCTCAGTCCGGGTTAAACCGTGTGGACCGAACCCTCTTTAAATCAGAGTCTGACCCAGAGCGCCTCTCCTTTACAGTCTCCTGATTTTCTCACCGTGTCCTCCTCAGAGGGACTGCAGGTTTTTACATCTGTAAAACACATTGAGTTTAAAACTGAACTGCAGTGAAGAGAAAATTCTATAAAACACACACACACACACACACAGATATAGAGAGAGTTGCGTGCGAAAAAGAGTGTGGTTTGTGAGAGCTGTGTGTGTGTGTGCGAGTGTGAGAGAGAGATGTGTATGTGTGTGCGTGTGTGTATGTGTGTGTGAGAGAGAGAAAGATGTGTGGGTGTGTATGTATGTATGTATGTATGTGTTTGTAGGGGGGGGGGGGGGGGGGTATCAC
>JBBPCX010000154.1:4284795-4295435 GCA_037974365.1 Hydrocynus forskahlii | reverse complement strand
TATATATATGTATGTATATGTATATATATATGTACATATATATATGTAACAGCACCTTAAAAGCTCCTTCTGTCTGCAATGAGGGTCTGAGAACAGGTTGTTCAGTGAATGCTGAACATGTTTTGCGGCGATAAGTGTTGCATTTGTTGAACCTCAGCAGCTGAACTTGCTCTTGACTTTAGAACCACAGGGACTTCCCTAAAGAAAAAAGGTTCATGTGATATAGTTGAGGGGGTTTTACAGATTGTCTCACTGGAGAATGTTTTTTGAAAATCTTTCTTGAAGAATAATGCTTTGTCATATATTATAGAGGTGGCATGGTGGCAGTGTAGGTTGTGCTGTCACCTCACCGTGAGAAGATCCCGGGTACCTCTCCCAGTGTCTGTGTGGGTTTCTTCCAGGTTCCAGGTCTAAAGACATGCACGTCAGGTAAATTGGAGATGCCAAATTTCCTACGCGCATGTCTGCCCAATGCTGGACTGGCAACCAGTCCAGGATGTTTTCCTGCCTTTCTGGTTCAGGATGAATATTTTGGATAATAGATGGATGGATGAAATGTTCTTGGAATAAGAAAGTTGACACTGAGAGGTTCTTAAATGTCCTTAGTGGAATGTTTCATTTATTCAGCAAATATCTATTGAAAATTATGGGTACACAACCTACAACAGGCTATTTCCAAAACAAGTTTACTCCTCTTTAAAGCACCTTTACACATCACACAGCGACTCATGACCGATATTACGCAGTGCATAGCAGGCAGTAGGTAGTTCTCCTCTCTTCTCATGAACAACTAGTAAAGGGCAATTCTCAGGGTTTTTTAACAGACATGTATGTGCATGATATATACACACATTACTGATTTTCATACAACTGCTGTAGCAAACATTTTACTACTGTGAGAAAGCTATTTTAAATCTGTACCACTGTTTTACATCCAAACAACCAAATTAGTTAATGAATTCAATTCATATTCCTGACATTATTCAGTACATGATTATATGGTGTATTGTTTCATTTCTAATTTTGTGACACACTTGTATATTGTATTTTTCTACAACATATAAGCTCAGATGATTGACTGCTCTGCAGAATCCACACATTGATTTGTTCAAGCAATTTTTAATACTGTAAATAATAAATACTATGTACTGTGTTCGAAACCAACAATGATCACATAGCTGCATTGTTTATACTAAAACCGCCAAATCAAATAAACAAATTATTTATATTTTTGTTCGAGTCATGTGTTTATTACCTGAAGAGTCATCCTTAATCTAAATAAAGAAGCTGGTTTATTTTTAATCGCAGCGTTCGGGGGCAGTGGCTGCATCCAGAGTGGAAGTTAAGGGAAGTGCTTAGGATAGAATTTTCCCTCCACTGCAGCTTATCTTGTTCCCCCAGTACATCCTGTTCTTGATCAGCCAGAGGCTTGCAGCCAAGCAGCCAGTCCTGAGTGCGTGACAACTCCAGATAGAGCCAGCTGATTACTGATACACCAACACCCCCCCCACCCCCCCGCCGCCCCACCAAACCAAAAAAAGAATGAAACGCAAACACTCCACTTGCTACTCCAAGATCAGGAATTGCTTACTGCAGTGGAAAGGCATAAACTGGGAAAAAACATGCTTCACTGTAAGTATACATAGTTGACATAGTTTTAGATTTTTTTATGGAGCAAACACACCTGAAAACATCAGCTAAAGACACTCAGCCAAATAGAGTTTAACCCATTGATTCCTAAGCTTATTACTTCACTTTTATTAACACTGTAGTAGTTACTGAATTATTAGTAAATCCTACAGTGTAGTATTAAAGTATTTATTTCATTTTTGCATTTCATATTCAATTGACCAAACACAAAACCTGACCAAACACAAAACACATTAAATTATCAATTTATTTGTCCCAAGTGTCCTATATGAAAACGTAATTGCCCTGTAATCAACCACTTAACTAAAATGACTTGATCATTCGGATCAAATACGCTAGGCACACCCAGGCTTGATTACCATCAGCCTCGTTCAATCTAAACATCACAAACAGAAATTGTCCAGCAACGTGAGGTGGGCTCAATGGTCTCAACCATCAGCATGCTGTGATCAAAAGAAGTACAGAAAGAGAGGAGTTATTGAAATATCAGTCTGGAAAAGGTTATAAAACCAAAGAATCTGGGACTCCAGGGCTCAACCACAGTGAGAGCCATTATTTCCAAATGGAAAAATCTTTCCAGAAGTGGCTGACCTACCAAAATTTCTCCAAGAGCACAGCGATGACTCCTTGGGACCCACAAGGACCCACAAGGACATCTGAGAAAAAGCAGACCTGCATCACCTTTGATAAGTTGATTCCATGATTAGAAAGAGACCGGGAATGGAATTTTGCAGGAGGACATGAAGTCATCAGTCTCTGGTAAGAAACTGAAGTGCAGCAAGACAACCATCCAAAGAACAAGAGTAAAATCACCATACAAGCCACAAAATTGAGAGAAAATTTGACATTATTGAAGTGCAATGAAAAATCTTTATTTGGAATAGAACCTGTACTATACGTTCTTTAAATTTTAAAACCAGTCTGCACACTTCTCATTATATATAGAAATATATTTCTTCCATAACATCTTTATTTTAACACGTGTATATACAGAGAGGAATCCACAACACAAAATCCTTTTGGGATTCTTTGGTTAACCATGTCTTGTATTACAATATGATAAAATGCTTAAAGTTACCACACACAAAGTATAGACTTTGCCCAGACAGTTAACCAAACTTTATTTACTTATTCAGAAACTTAATCATGCCTTCACAGCTTGCAGGGTTGATTGTTCTCATTGGCCTCCTCAGAAAGACCATCAGATAGCTAGAGCTAATTCTGGTCGGATGTTAAGCTCTATTGCACATAAGAGAGGCTACTTTCCATTTAGAATAATTATATTAATCCCAGAGTTTAAAACTCTATTATCCTATACAGTTTTAACTTGTTTAACTTATTTAAAATGATACTTTTTATGTTTATCTCTCTAAAGTATGCTGAACAGGCGCTCTGTGTGATAAAGTGCTATATAAATAAACTTGCCGTGTCTAATCACCAGAATACGGAACACTGTGTTGGCAGAGGGGTGTGACTACCCTCTCAACCCAGTCGGATAAGACACACACACAAGGAAAGGGACACTCAGAAGTGAGTGTTACCATCTGGCACTGTGGAGGATGTCGTCACTCAGAGGATTTCAAACTCATGAAATAATGTGGGTTCATGCTCAGCTTTGGCTTTTGGGTTCCTGTACACAAAGGCACACCTTCCACCAGTGACACGTCAGTCTTAATTAAATCAGCAGAACCAGTGGCGTAACCAAAGTCCACATAAAGTGTACTGTAGTGCTGCAAAGTGTGTTAATTAACTGCTACTGCAATATGAGCCTCTAAAACCACTGTTCTGTCACAATCCAGTGTGAAAATCAATGAATTAACCATTACACTAGACACTCCCTTGACACAAATGGACACACACAAGATAGAAGTTAAGACATTCCCATCAGATCTTCTAGTCAGTGAACGTCCAAATTCACACAAAAATGGTTTAGTGACAACAGGATCAAACTTTAGACATGGTCATCCCAGGGTCCTGATCTCAACCCCAGCACTAATTGTGGGTCCCCATGAAACTCAGTTTTATTCAAATAGATTTTGTTTCCTTAGATTTATGCTCATTTCTGTTCTTGTCTTCAGTGCATTTTTCCACCCAAGAGTGTCAATATATATGTTGACTGTATATGGCCTGATTTTTCATGACTTTAGACAAAGCTTACATACTGATCAACTCTCCAGAAACTCTGAAACATTTACATTCTGTGAAAATCACATTCTCTTCCTTGGGGACAAAACCGTGCCCTTTCATCAGCTCAGGATATAATGGGCAGAAAGATCTTAAAATGGGTATCAATGCCTGAAAAGTCTTCAGATATGGCAGTCATGGGAGCAGTTAAAGGGGACATATTCTACCTCTTTTTAAACAAGTTATAGTAGGTCTATGGGCTACAAAACATGTTCATGAAGTTCTTTGCACAAAATCACTCACATAAAGAGTCTCATCAGCTCTATTCTTGACAGCTTCAGTCCCTTTCTTGACAGTCTACAGTCCCCAAAATGAGCCGTTTAAGGGCTCTGTCTCTTTTATTCAAATAAGCTGTCACTGGCCACGCCCCCCACCCATCAGATGCTAACGCTGTGTGTTTACCACACCTGAAAATGGCAGAAAACAGAGGCGCTATCAGCCCTCTATGTTGGACCCCAACACTTACATTAGATTTTATGTTGAACACAACACTTCATGAGTGACTTGCCTTTGCCTGTAGCCGTAGCGCTCGGCGTCTTACGCGTGCTCGTAAAACCCACAGACCAAAAAAGTCCCCTTTAAATCTTAAGATCAGTATATAAGAAGATTATGTTGTTGAGAACCTCAGGGTTTCTACCTGAAAGTGTCCCGTGAGTGAGAAAGCAGTTTAGCTCGCAGTAAATGAGAATCAAAGTAGAATTGTTTAAATATCTGAACTATTTTAGAGCTGAAAGAAAAAATAAGAGTCTGTAGCTGCACAGTAGCTTTGCGGATTGTTCAACACTGACTTGGACACTGATTAACTCAGGGCCTTTTGAAGTTCTGTCCAAATCTGCAACCACATGGGAACAGTAGCTGTGCAGAGGTGAAAGGGTCATTTCCCTTTGGATCTGACAGTCAAGCGATGATGACCTCCTGTCTGCACGACCTGTAATTAGTTCCTGTTCCAGATGTCCATTGCGTGACACAGAAAATGAGAGAAGAGAGCAACAGTAAAGAGGTCAGGGTACCTGAAAAATGAGTCTGCGCTCCTTCCCTGTTGCTTTCCGGCCTTTGTTATCCTCCCGGCTAGTGTTGGTGTCAAGCATCAGTTTCTAGCAATATCTAGAGTGAGCCTGGGTTCACTGTACAATCAAGGTGAATCAGGTTTTCCTTTATTTTGGGGTAGAAAGAATAAGTTTAATTCTATGTCCAGTTGCTTTTGGTGCACATGTACGAGTCTCCAATGTCAATTTTGTATATACAATGAAACCAAATCACAGAAACTACTATTGCCATTTACCGACAGTCACACAGTATGAGTATACGCCCTATATCCACTTTAATAGTACAGTGCAATGTAAAACTCTCATTTAGATTGTTATTTGTATTATTTCTATGTACAAGATATACTGTACACAAGCTGCTACGATTTTGCAGAATACGTACAAGCCTCTAGATTACATTCTTACATTAGATTTTATACATATTACATAATACATTCTTTTTGGTGGCTCATAAAAAGCACAATTAAAGTGAAATAAAAGTCAATGTACCAATCATAATCTCACCATATGATAACCATAACATGATCCATAAAGGAGAGTATGGTCATATGACATCATAGACCAGACTCTTCTCTATCTTTGGTAAACCTAGAACAACTGTAGTGTCTAAAAACACAAAAAATTAATAAAATGTACACAAATCTAGAGACACAAAGAACTAACATTTCTCTGGATTCTGAATGTATGACAAAAATACAAATATCATATGAAGCACTTTAACGAACCTGTAATGAAGTTGCCAAAAATTGTGACCTTGATGATGTTTGGGGTAAAAATGTTTCAAAAATGAATAAAAAATATTTCCATAAGAGCAAAGGATAAATATCTTTACCAAGGCTTCACTACACCTTTATATAATGGAATTCAGGTTTAAAAGAGTAAATGTTACCGCCTTACAGTATCAGTATTGCCAATTTAAAAATTCAATGCAAATGAGTTCACAGTGGACTACAACATGTCTGTTTTTCTCATTTTGTGTATCGGTGCTGTTCATTTTTTTGTCAGGAATCCAAATTAATTACAGTAAACCCCCGCAAATTCGTGGTTGAGTTCGCGGATTTTTTCTTAGAACCGAATTTAATTATTAGCAGAAACCACAGATATCCTCCGTTTTTTTTTGTGCTTTTTTCATGGCAATATATAATTTTTCATGCATTTTAGTGATAGATTATTAAGAAAAATATAATTTTGTAACCAATATTAACGTAAATTCAGCTACATTTCCATATAAAAAATTGTACACATTTTTTGGTACTGTTGAGAGAACGGCGTTGTAAAGGAAGACAGATGAAAATAAGCTTCAAAAAATTATGAAGCACCATATTTCTGCCCTAAAACAATGCTTCTGACATGAGAACAAATGGGACAAAAAAAGTGTAAAAACTACATTTGCAAAACAGTTATAACAACATGTGCCGACATTAGTTTTATAATAAAGCACCATTTGTGGCCCAACCCTCTCAAGATAATAGATAAAAAGGGGTGAAAATGATAACTGTTCCATAGGTAGGATTTCACCTGATATGATAAAGTGATCAAGAAACAAAAAGAAACGCTAAATGTCAACAAGTTGATGGATTTGTGCTGTTTTAGATGATACTGCTGGAATGTGCTGGTCAGGGACCGAGGGATGGAGTTGGATGGAGACATTATTAGTGTTATAGAAGTTTAAACTGCTTTACACCATTACGGCACAAAGGGGCCCTAAAACAATGCAGCTGCCTCCGCTCTCTAAAGCACAAATAAACTGGTAAACTGGAACAAAACAGTGCAATTCACTTTAAAAATCCACAGAGATGTTTTCTCAAGATCATCTTCAAGGCCTGCTGCAATATGAACAGGGCGGCCACTGAATAAATATAGGGTAGGAATTAAATTTGTACCACTTTTTTGCTAAAGTGACAATAGCAGATGATATGCCATACTCCACACAAACACCTTTTCATTATATTTCTGATCATAATGCACCCATTCTAGGTGTTAATGGCAACTTCCAGTCATCATTTGTGAAAAAGTGAGAACAGTCATACTTGAGCCTACCCATGGGGTGTCCAGTCTGATCCACAAAACGCTGCAGGTTTTCAGTATAACTAAGCAGAACCATGCATGATTAACTGAAGACTGATAGCAGCTGATTAAACACCTGCAATCAGGTGAAGTCCAAAAGGTTTGCGGTTTGGAATGGACACCCCTGATCTTCGCCTTCATCACAATGCCCAAAGATAACAGAGGCAGGAAGAGCCCAGATATTCTGCCCACTGTGACAAGATTAAAGACTAAAGTGATAAGAGAAGAGAGTCCAGCTCCTTCTGTGCTTCCTCATCCTGTCACAAACAGTACAAAGACAAAAAACAAAGAAATGTTCAGTTTAAAATGTGTGTAGAAGCTTCTAGAACTCCATATATCTGATTAAAGACCATGCAGACTAGGAACCCACCTCTTTAGTCACAGTGCTCATAGCAGATGCAGCATCGCACATCATCTTGGCTTGGGTCTTCCGGCCCTGGTCTTTATAACACTAAAATCAATTTGAAAAAAAGAAACACATTATCAATGTGGGTTCAAGCACAGGGCACAGAACCTGTGGAGCCCATTAGGTCATTCCGTTCTTGTTGAAGAATTAATTAAGGAGAGTTCTGACCAAAATGTCCCTCATACACTTTCCAAAGAGAGATTTTTGGAGTGAAACCATAAACAAACCATGTTTAGCTCTCTAAAGAACATTTCAGTATACAGATTTAAAAATTGTAAAATGTAGCCGCCAATTAAAATGATCCTCAGCCAGGAACCCCTTCCAGTGTGAAAAAGTCATGGCACTGCTGATTCTTTTTGTCTGTATAAACTTATCAAACATGAGAAAAATGAATAATCAAAGTATATGATAAACTGGCTCATGCCAAAGTTTATAGACCGCTCAGGTAGGAGTGACAGATTATCACCATTTTTAGTGTAAAGTGGCAGTAAAGCGTAAATGTCATGCTATTGAAAACTACATAAAATCATGGACATACTGGCTATATGTGATGGACCCCTTGAGAACCATGGGATTTTTATGGCATTTCTCCAAATGCACAGTCAAGTTAAAACAAAGGAACACATAAAAATCGGTAAAAGAAGTCTAATTGTGCAATGAAAGTCCACCAATATGATCGCTCATATAAATCTAAGCACACAGGTGCACACAAGAATCAATAGAATTTTCTCGGAAGTGGTAACTAAGCTAACTGAGCTGTAGAGGACAGGTATGAGAACAATAAACACAACAAAGAGGAAGAAGTAAGGGACAATTTACCTTGGCTAAAAACACATAGTTGAACTTGGAGTACTTTGGACAAATCTCCTCTGCCTGTGAAAGGAAACACACAAGGAAATGAGCTGCTACTGAACAGTTTCCAGCCATTTTATCAAAAGGAACAGCACTCTTTGAAAATCATATTGCTGGTGACACTGGTTTAACACAGGACATCAGGGACCTGATTTGGAAAAAAAACAGCTAATAGAAATGTGTGTATATCTAAAAATCGTATCTAATATACATATATAAGCGATCCAAATTTCTGCTTTGTTTCTAACTTACTGGTAAACACACGCAC
Organism: Hydrocynus forskahlii; assembly: GCA_037974365.1. Classification (NCBI taxonomy): domain Eukaryota; kingdom Metazoa; phylum Chordata; class Actinopteri; order Characiformes; family Alestidae; genus Hydrocynus; species Hydrocynus forskahlii. The sequence continues at coordinate 4,286,962 of JBBPCX010000154.1, read as the reverse complement.
GCATGCACGCACATTCCAAATTTCTACTGTACTAAACATAGATAAAGTTTTGGGATGTATGAACGTTTCAGAGTCACTGTTCCCTTTGATTTTCATTCATATCTCACATTGTATTGGAGCAGTGAGGCTGTAATGAAAAACACATCTTCAACGCTCCGAGCGACTTCAACTCACTGAAAGAGCAGCTGAAGCAGTTAAACAACTAATGTAAACTCCCTGAGGAATCTGTGTGTTTAATGAGTTTGAAAACAATCTTGCTGTAAACCTCCACCCTTCAAGATCACCATCCTAAATAACTACCTCGTCTGCATTTACGACAATTCCACCATGGCACGAAGGAGAAACGCTGGGTGCATCTGAGTGCACTATCCCCTCCAGTTAGGCCTGATATTCTGACTCAACAACAAAACCAGACACAAAAGACAAGCCAAAACGAGGCCCTTGCCCCTGTAATATGTGCACCTTAATGGGACCTTCACATTCAGAGCCTAATTCCTAAAAGGACTGTTCCTGTTCAGTACAATCTGAAACAGGGTGATTAACCAAATTATGTGTGAACTATGAAGCCAGACATAATTAATTAATCTGATTAACAAAGACCAAAACAGCCAAGACCGAACTGTGTGGTCCTTCTGGAAGATTTTCGCTTTAAACCTGTTTCCCGGCGCTGCAGCCCAGTTTTTGTAGCTCACAGGGGATGTTGTATAACTCTATAGGACATGTTTGTTAAAAAAAGGCTTTACAGCCTTTACCCTCCCGGCAAGGTGCAACAAGTTACAACACACGCCACTTAAATCAAAATTGAAGGGTGAGATACACAAGATGAGGAGGAGGCATGCAAGAGAGTGTCTTGGCCAGGAGTGATTTTATTTCTCTATATAAACATGCGAAATGTGGGAACACAGATTAAGCATTCTAAATACCTGGGGTTTACCCTTTAAATGGGTGCAGGAGTAACTTGGGGGCAAATCTCTACTCATCAGTTAACAAGCACGACAAGGCAGATGGTGGGTACCTCTGTAGGCTTGATGAGCTAAATTCTACTCCTGTATGATTTACTGTTGAGACTATGGTGGAAAAAAGGCAAGGACAACTTTGTGAAATTTGTGAAAATTATTTTTAGAGGAGTTAAGGAATTGCTTTCGTGTATTCTCGTCTGCAAAATCACATAACTTTCCAGACTATAATGAAGTGAACCACACTCTGATCACAATTAAGACTCTGTACATAACAGTAGTAAATGTAAACCACGCTCCATAACCAGGCACTGGACCTTGCACTCAAATATACATTCTAACTTTGTGTTTTCAGAGTTTCCATGCTAAAGTTCAGTGAAGGACAGACTGGCCCACCTTGAGGAAGTTCTGTAGAGCATCCTGGATGGTTGCGCTTGGGGGTTCTCCAAACAGTGTAGCAGCAATCTTTCTCTCAATCCATGTGCATTGAGCCACCTGTACACACATACATATGCAGAAGTACATCACCGAGTAGTACAATTGATTTACCACATATTTTATTCAAATGACTTGATCGACACATTATTACAATCCAATATTGTTGCTTTCCACCGGACATTTGCACAATTTTTTGGATGTTAAAAAATGACCTATTGCACATCCTTGTAACAAATTGCTTATATTTACTTCTAGTTTAGAGCTTTAACTTTGACACTCAAGTGCATGCTCACATGCTACATAAGAACTACTTGGAGAGTTTTTCCTAATAAAAGCATGGTCAAAGAAATTGGCAATCATGCACAGATACAATAGTTTCTATATTTATTAGACCATGTAATTAATTGTATTTTGTTGCATTTACTTGCTTGTCTTTCTGTTCCAAATGATGACGCAATCATAACACAATAGCATCACACATTCATTCATTCATTCACTCGGTACATTTCTAAAAAAACCGGAATGGACAGCTTTTAGCTGTCAGATATTTGACGCTTCTAACTGTTGCTAATTATAAGCTGCAGGAGTGTAATTGCACACTGTCACTTCATGTTTCAACTCATTTCCTGGTAAAAGACAAACCTCGGTCCTGCCTTAGAACTGCTACGTCTTTGTTTTTTACAGGAAGATGCAATTGAAGGTGTAAGGACGTGATGTTCAATATAATCACAGAGGGGCTTTAGTCTACCAGTTACTGAAATATAGTAATTTAT
>JBBPCX010000154.1:4273450-4284695 GCA_037974365.1 Hydrocynus forskahlii | reverse complement strand
ATAAATACATAAATAAATATATATATATGTATACACATACACACACACACACACAGATAGATAGATAGATAGATAGATGTATACCTATCTATCTATCTATCTATCTATCTATCTACCAACCTCTCTCTCTCTCTCTCATATATATTAATAGTGTTCAACCATTCAACAGCTTCAATCAACAGGCCAAACCAGCAACACATCATACATCACCCGCCCACCTTCTTCCAGTTTGAGTCTCAAACAGTAATCATTTTATCCAAATTTCATTATATAAATACCTTGGGAATACTGAACAGTTTTAGTTTTACTTTGTTGAAAATACTGGTTGTATTGAACAATGAACCCTGAATCATATCACATTTGAAAGAGTAAAACATTTGCTATGAACTCCTATGAATTTACAAGATTAAATTATATCATGATGCTGCAAGTGAACAAAATAAACACAATTCTTGCCAGAGCAAGTAAACTAAAAGACAGCAAAATTTAATTTGTGTGCAAACACTTGGTACATTTTAACTATGAACCATTTTTTCACTGGAAAAAAAAAATTATTGAAAACCCCCAACTTAGCCACTTTGTTTGCTTATCCAAACCAGAGGAAATAAAGACAGTCGCAGGCTGTTCTGCATGTTGCTAGCTCCTGGCCTGTAGAGCAGTCACTCTGTTTTTAAGGCAGCATGAGACTCAAACGGCTGAGAGAGCAGCAGAAAACTGGCGAGGCTACAACACAGATGTCCTTCACGTTCCATGGTTCTTCTACATCTCTTCCAGGAAAGGAAATAATTCCCATTTTCACAGGCAGGTGAGGCTAAAAACATACTGCCCATTCCTTGATTATATACAAAACATCCCAGATTTGTTTACACAGGAAAGCTCGTCAATTAGTTGTTTATAGGTGCCAGGTGCCATCCCCTCATGCATCCATTAATACCTGAAGGCTTTTTCTGCACAAACACTGCAAGACTTGTTTGTTTCTGTCACAGTGAGGCACGCAATGTCCGCATTTACTTTTATAGCCTTTAAAAAAAAAAGTCCCTTTGAGTTCCTGTAAGTATGCCCCAAGAGCCTCGCCGAACATCGGCAGAAAGTGAGGTGTAAAAAGCAGCATTAATAACAGACTTGGGTGCAAATGAAAGACTGAAGGGAGGAAAAGTGAAAACATGAAAGGGATCCATTAAGTATTGGCAAGGGGAACATATGCGTCATCTGCGGTTCGAGGGAATGTTTGAGACTGCGAGCGATCATTCTATAGGGATGTGTTGGAGCGGGCTGTGCACACAGAGACACCTCCAGAAACACCTACGGTCCTACAGCAAACACGCGGATGCCTTGATTGATACCCCACCCTCAAGGTCCCTGCAGGTTCCAAAGTGAACCACCTACAGCACAAGTAGCCTGAGAAAACAGCTTATTCGTCCCAAACACTGTAATGCAGCCCCTTGGATGCCGTTTATACCAGGTCACTTCTAGGGATGTCACGATTAACCGCAATTTAAAATGGCACGATTAATTACTCATAAAGGCTCCTCAACACCATGTTTCTGTTGGCACTCTTATAAACGCAGATTATGACAGTGCTATCAACAGATTGGCAGGACTCGCCCGGAACGAAAACATTTCAGCAACGGTGCACTTGTGCTAGAAATACAGACAGCACAATCAGCGAATGGCGGCTGTAAACAATGGCAGAGGGAAAAACTGAATGCACTTTATTTCCACCAAAGAAGAGGTCTGCTGTATGGAAGTTTTTCCAGATACCCCCAAAACACAGAGGGACATATTCAAGACGGCGATGAAACAGAGGACAATTATACAATTAACAGCCTCTTCTTGCAAACACTGACTGTCGTGCAGAACTGTGCTTTTCTTTTGAATAGAAAACAAAAATGAGCAGCCAGGTGAGCTGATCTGCATACTAGTCAGAACATAGTGATTCGATTTTAGTCTGATGACTGAAAGCACAATTGACTACCAATTGTAAATACATTTGGCTTAAGAATAAACTCCAGAGACCAGTCACATGAAGTGAACAGGAGTAAACAGAGACTTGATTTAGGGTTTGAGCTGAAATACACCTGAATCGTTTGACCCAGTGGATGAATCACCACTGTCTATCACCACAAGGCATATTAAATAACTAAGGCTGACATTTTTAAGGCTTCCCATACCTTCTTAAACATCACATTCAAGGACTTTAAGACTTTCTAGGCCCAGTTTCTTCAAATTCAAGGACCCAACAAGGCAACGTTGAAGTTAATTACTGTTACAACATTCACTTAATATTAGCTTGCTTGCCGCTGTTTAACCTGCATTATTCGCCTTCAATCTTTTTCACATGCACGTCACTGCTGCACTTTCTTGAGGCCAGGGGCCACATAGACAGCAGGAGATACACACAACCTATTTAATAATGTTACATCAAAATACTTTACTTTCAATTACTGCACAAATTACAGCATATTTAATGACCCGTGTCTATTTACCTCTACTTTTAAGACATTTGAAGGCCTTTATTTTTGTTTAACTATCAAGCATATTCAGGGTATGTAGGAAACAGGCAAAGAATACTGGGCAGCTAAACATTGGTCAAATAATCTGAAAGGACAACAAAAGTGCACAGCATTCCTTTATCATGCAGCATTTCTTCAGTTTTTATAAATGTTTATTATGTCATTACTTTAAAACATTTCAGTGCAAAACAGCAGCATTCCTTAAACTCCACTGTTGATGCTTGTTTAAGACCACCAGCCTCAATCTGTTTTCCACCAAGAGTCAACAGTTATAAACTATCACTACATACTTTTAGATCCAAGGCACAGTTTCCCAGTGCACAGTGTTATGCCTGATCTGTCTCTATTTACCCACCTATCTATCTATATGTTCATACACAGGTACCGACCTCAAATTAATTACATACACAGTATCTAAAGGTAAAAAAACCCCAAAAAACCCAAAAAATAAACCCCCCAAAAAACACCACTACAAAGACAAACACTAAAACCCACCAGAAAGGTGTGAGAATACTGAGCTGAGCTCACTGGCCTGTTACATCATCCATCATGTATTGAAATGGCATCCAAAGATTCCAGGTTTCAAAGTACGTTTCTGGACATGACTGTGAAAAAATGCCACTGTGAGGTTTTGGCCCTTCCATTCGTTCATTCATTTATACGTTCTCCCGATCCTCTCATTCATGAGTGAAATTCTTTCCTTTTGCTCCATACCGCTAGTTGTTCATCCAGTACAGTGGGATCAGCACATTCCTTACATCCCTTGATGTACCAAAGCTAAGAGAAAAAAACTCTGTTCAACATCCCGACTGTTTAATAGAGACCTACACAGCAGCAATGACAAAAAACACAATGTACATCATGGGAACACAAATCACACAAATACTGATTCCTTATTGACGGACTACTTACACCTTCTAAATCTTCTCTCCCACCAAAACTAGTGAGATTTAAATGAAGTGTCAGCACATTAAATAACGCTACCTAAACTTTAAATTCACCAGTTTGTCAGTATGATCTGTAGTCAACACGCTGGATTAGAGCTTGTTAGTATAAATAAAATTTAGAAGCATGGTGTCATCAGATGAAATTTGCAGTTATTATAAGTGCTACTACTCCATGCCAATAAAATGTCTTGAAAACTGGCATAGCTTGTTTGGACTGAACAGTTATCCAATTTTTTTCCTCTTAAACTGTCACTAGTATTGTAGATGTTGACTACATATACATTGCCAAAAAAGACATTTCCAGAATCATTAGATTCTGAGTCACTTTTCCATGGAATTCAGCAGTGATCACGCAGTTGAGCTCAACCAGAGCTACAGTGAGTTGAGTGGAGTACTGAGGAAATCTTGGAGCAACAGGCCCATCTGAACTTGAGGAGGACCACCATGGAAGCAGTGCTACTTTAATGTTTCTCTCCTCATCCACTGTCGAACTCACCAAACAAACAGGTTTGAGGCGCTGAGCTCCCGGTTTTAGTGTCAGCCTCACCAGAAACTAGCAGTCCTCAGACAGGTATAAATATTTTTATACATTTAAGATGACTTTTCAAAACTTAACCTTCAGGGGATGCATGCTAAGCATATGCTGCACTGAAATATCAGTTTTACTGTTTTAAACCAATACTAGTCCACTGATGTAGATGACATCATCCAGCACTATTCTGGATTTACCATGTTATGTAAATCACCAATCTACTAACAACATGAGCTGTGTTGAGACATACTGCAGGCTTTAATATGCACAACCAACCCCAGAGGTAACACGGTCTTTCAAAGGGAGATTAGGTCTCAGCAACTGTTGTCAAGCCAAAGGCCTCCAAAATAACCTGAGGTGCCGTTGCCATTGCAACAGTTCCTGGTCCTGCATGAATTCAGATGAGCTCATTCAAGCCCCCTGGAGTCCGGAGAGAATGGGTCTGTGTGCCTGAAGAAGTACAAACACTATTCTGTGTCGAACTAAAGGGCACAGCTTGGTACTTGGGACCTGTTCAGGCCTGAGGTCAAAATCAGCAGCCCAAATTACTTTTCTTACTCTTTTCTCTAGAGCTACCCCCAACTCTCTCAGCGATTCTTCCCACGCTACTCACTATTGCCTCTGACATCCTTGCTGACATCACCATTTGCTGATGAATTGCACTTTCTATTCATTATGGCTAATTTATGGTCAACAGCAGCTGCACTGTTAGAACACCAAGGTTTGCACATAACATGTTCATGTCATGTGCCTGCCACCTCTAGTCTTACAATGCAACAACATGGATATAACCATCAGTTTCCCTCATTTAAATGTGGTTATCAGTGTGGACATCCCTAGTTCATGTCATCACTCATTTCTTTGTTGGGTTTCCTACGCTGTGAAAAGTGGAAAGTGGTGAAATTAAATTGGCAATAGTGGACAGATTTGCAGTGGGTGGCCAAACTGACAAAAGAAACATCTGAGTGGATGAGGTGCACACAGCTTTGAAAAGGGGGAAAGCACATCATCAGCTGAAAGCCTGACATCAGGGCTGGATAAGTAAGTCCACAGCCACATATCCTTCTATGCAAACGGCCTTTCAGTTGCCAGGAGAACAAAACATACACTACTTGTCCAAAAGTGTGTAGACACTTTCAGTTGACTAAATTCAGCTACTTTACAGCCTGGAGCAGCTGAGCCTAAGGTCAATATGCCCAGTGCCAAGAGTGGCTAGAGGGGTATAAAGTCATCCAGCAGTGGGTAGTGGCGCTCCATCCAATACCATTAGAATGAGCTGGAGTGGTGTTTGTGATCCAAAATTAAGCGTCCAACATCAATAACCCCTCACCTCACTAATTCCCACGCCAAATTCAGAACACTGGCTGAGCAGGTGTCTATAAACTTTTGGACAAATAGTGTATCGTTAACCAGATAAGCTACTTATATCAAATACCAATTTGCATCCCTGTATATCCTCATTCTAATGCTTGAACACCATATCTTAGCATACTACTAATTCATCAATATATACAGTACGGCATAATTGCATTCTTAGAATAAATGGAGCTCCGTCCAATACCACTGGGATGAGCCAGATTGGTGTTTGTGATCCAAAATTCAGCATCCAATATCTTGCCCCCTTCAGTTTCAGAACACTGGCTAAGCAGGTGTCTAAACTTTTGGACAAATGTGCATTGTTACCCAGATGAAGAAATTCGACAGCATACAAATTTGCATCCATACTGCAATAATGTGTATCCTCATTCTAACGCTTGAATGTCATAGCTCTGATTGTTTTAGAGTACACAATAGTTGCAATGTTTTATTTTTAAATTCTACTTCATTTTTCATTACGCAGCCGTTTCACTGACACATTTCCTTTTCGTTATTCATCCCTGAGCACCCTGAGCAAGTATGATCTAGCATGTCTGGCCCTATATAAACATTGTTTATTCCCAAATCGATGCCTCTCGCATATAATAAATGTTATCATTTTAAACACACTAGTTAAAACATCCCTGAGCAACTAAAGACAGCCATGACGTGAGAGCTCGGCACCGTCAAAGGCATTACAAGTTCTTACATGACGCCGTAAAAATGAGTCTCTGACAGCTCGTCAGCCACCTGCAGCAACTGATGGGTCTGAAAGCTGGGAGAAACATGGGGAAGGAAGCGCTTGACAGATTAACAGTAAAGGAAGTCCTCTGTGGAGTCATGCAATGTAAGAGAGAAGCTACAGTACTTCACCTGTCCCTGATCTGCCATGACTGCACGGTGGAGATCCGTGCAGCGCCTCTTTCCCCAACACACAACGTACAAACCTGTTAATCTGCACAAAAGCCGGTCACGGTCTGACTGCACTGCAAACGCCAGAGACAAACACGGCTTAGGAAAATTGATGACAGGCATTCGCGCACATTTTATGAATCAACATGCAGCGATTCTGCAAATCGCCAGCAGGCTCGGTTACTCAAACCCTCCCGAACGCCTGAAACAACAAAACGTTGTTGGTGGTTAAGAAGCTAATCTGTGAAACAAAACAAGAGTAAGGGTGAAGGAACTGGGATGCAGTATGTAAAACAAACAGCAAAATCTCAAAGCTCTGGTTAATCAGACTGGATCAGGCTTGCAGATGCTGGGTTTTGACATTCTGTGCAAAAATCAGTGCAAAAGAATAGCTGGAGGCAGTGATGTTGTACAGTTCTACCAAATGTTGGAGAGAGGCCAGCCGACGTTTCATGCTTTACCACACAAATGTAATCACCTGTTCTCATGTACTGAAACACATCACTTAAAGTTTTCTCCCTAAACTGAAAAAGCAGCCAAGATGCTTGCCGAGACGAGGATTGCAATGAGGCTGATTTCTAAATACTATGATGGATCATGTTTAGTTTTGTGCAAACCATCCATCACCCACATCAACTTAAAAAATCTCGAAATCTGTAGTTGTGTCTGAAAGTTTGATCATCCCAGGACAAATAATTTGTTTATCTTTTAAGTAAAATCAAGTCAATAAAAATCTGCATGGAATAAACTACAACTGGAAGCCTACCGACAGAAAATACTCCAGAATTAACACGTATTTGCTGAATTTAATGTATTAAGAGAAAAAACTTAAATAAGACAATGATGCAAGGTTGAATCATAATCAATCCTGAACCTCAAGCAATATTTAGGGTTTGTGGTTTCACTCAGAGGGTGCCCAAAATTAGACATGTTGCATTTTATGATTTATTTTTTCCAGGATGTAATTATAATTACGCACTGAATTTAGCAGAAATTCACCCTGCATGATCCTGTAAGTGCATCCTTGGAACAGTTGTTTCTTTGATAGCTAAGGCAGCTTTTTCTTTTCTCTCTGTCAAGTTTTATGGCAGCTTTGCTCTATGGTATAATAAAAATAAAAATAAATTGCAGAAATCAACATTTACATAAAATGTGTCAGTAAACTAGGGGCTGGTCCAACTTCAAATAGTTGTTGCCATTGTTGAAAGAGTACTCAAATCCTTATTCTCAAAATCACCATTTAAAATACAGTAATCCCTCTCTTTAACGCTGTTCAGCAGTCATGGTTTCAGTCCAACGCGGATTTTTTTCTGAGAACCAAACTAATAATTGTTGGCTGAAACCCCCGCACTAACGTGGAAACTGCAGGTATCCTCTGCATATTTTTTTGCTTTTGTGACATCCGGGCCTCATCTGCCACGCCCCTTATCCTGGGTTACGAAGCACTGCACCAAAACATAAACAACCAGCACGAGGACAAGGGGGCGTGGCCCAGACGTCACAGCTTTTTTCATGGCAATACATAAATTTTAATATATTTAAGTGCTAAATGATTAAGAAAATATGTAATTTACTAATTTAAAATAAATATTAACGTAAATTCAGCACCATTTCCATATAAAAAATAACTATAAATGTTTTGGTACTGTCGAGGAAACACAAAGAAAGCACTTGGGATGGTGAAATACCGCTGTACTCAGAAGCAGGAGGTTTGAAAGTAGCAAATCCGAGAACACTATTTATTTCTCCTTGCTGTTGATTGGCTGCTGCCCTTTGACGCAGCTGCAGACCAGAATTTCCCCTGTCTCGTGTGTTCTCGTTTTTCGTTTTGTTCTTCTTAAAGCCTTGTATTTTTGTTACAGTAAACTTACTGTATTTACCTGCTTATACCAAAGAAAACGACAGCGCATACCAAAGAAAACGCCCGTGCATGAATTACTGTACAGTCTACATAGGGGTAATATCGATATCTTACATTCTAGCACTGCGAGAGTTCAGTGTAAACTGTACAGTACAAATATGGGTTTACCGTTACATTTTCTTTAATGAGTTTAAAATGAAATGAAAGATATTTGTGAGCATATTTAGGGGCATATTTAGGGTTTATACTATAAAAATAGGCATTTTTAGGCATTTTTCTTACCACATCACAACAGGGTTTTTCACTATACGTGGGTGCTCTTAGAACCTAACCCCTGCGATAAGTGAGGGTCTATTGTATTATAAGCATGATTTTCATTTCTGCAGTTCAAAAATATCCAATAGGTAAAATACCTTAAAATAGTCTGGTGCAGCCCAGCTGTTGACAAGCAATGTGGTGCTATAAAAGCAGCAATTGTAGCCTCTGATTCATTTATAACTTCAGCATTTTAATTAGTGATGGTAGAAATGAGCAGTAAGTCCTCCCCTCCTCATCCTACGCCAGCACTCACCATCCTAACAGGGTTGAGGCTCTAAGCTCCTAATTTTGTCTTGGTTTGCAAACTTTTTGTACCTTTTGGCATCTCTGTACTTTTAGCTTTGGCTGCCCCCTGTGGCGAGGTGATGTGGATGCCAAAGTAAATGAAACCATCTATAATTTATTATTAATCATCAGGATTTTTAAGGCCTTTGCAAATAATCCACGCAGTTTAGGCTTCAAATTTCTCAGATTCCAACATCAACAAATACTTGCACATTTAAATTATTCAGGGCAGTTTTATGACATTGGCACGCAGTTTGCACATTTTAATTCTTGTTCATTACTTGTCAGCTACTTTTGCCTTGCAGCTTCTGCACAAAAAGGGTTCTACAAAAGAAGCAAACTACATTTAATATAAGGGGTAAATTGTGTAATTTTAAACTTTTGCCAAAACAAAACAAGCACCTGTCCTCCCCTTCACTAACATCCTGCAGATCCTGACTGACTCTAATGGACAATAACACATTTCCAAGGTACAGTAGCACTACCCTCCCTGCCTGTGGCGTAACTTTAATAAGGTTGTCTTAGGCAGGATCAGGTATGGTAATGTCTCCAGATCCCTGTAAGGGCCTGAAAGACAGAGAAAGCCGTGGAAATGGATGCAGGGATTAAGGGGGTGGATGCAGCTGGGCTGGGCCTCCGCCAGCAGAGGGGCCTCAGGGAGAGGAATTTCTCAATCCTGCAGAATCCTGCAGTGAGCAAACGAGATCTTTAATTAGTGAACTTGCCAGACTCTGGCGCTGGTGCAGCTTCATGACTCCACTATGTTTTTCTGGACCTCTTCGGTTTGTCTCCCTCTACTGAGCAGGCTCACAAATAAAAAATGCTTCACTCCAAATTAAAGCTGATTTACAACTTCAATAAATTTCCCAATTTAGAAGAACTAAGATGAACACAGGAAGTATAAAAGGAACAACAGAGACTGGTACGAATGATGAACAAATAATTAATTAAATAATTTTATACACAGTACAATGCAAAAGTCTGCAAAAATAGTATTTACAAACTACTTAGATGAGCAGTAAATGCTTTCACATTAATATTCCTAAATATACCAAATAAAACAAAAAAAATACAAAAAACATTAAACATTAAATAGTGACTATGCAGAGTATATCAATGTGTTTAGTATGACTTGTAGCGCCCATCAGAAACCTGGTTAGAGTCAATCAGTGCTTCATTAGATTAAATCAGGAAATAGCTGATCCAAACAACGGCTGGAGGAATCTGGAACCTAACCTGTGTTCTCCTCACCAGCTCACAAAATATCAAATACTTTTACAAACAAAACTCTTGATACTTTTTACTGCTTTCTTGTTTTTTTACATTTAGAAAGACACTTTATCACATTCTGATAAAAATTACTGTAAACTATTTGGATAGGTGTCTAAAACGTTTGCACAATACTGTATTTTCCATTGTATTTGTATTTACATGCTGCCAGTGGCCTTTGCTGTGTGTGCTGAAAAGACATCTTAACGGTGAATAAAACTGCTTTGATGTGATAATTCCTGAAAAAGTCCATCCCTCATACACAACACTGTTATGGGTGGTAGAATATTAAAAATCAAACCGAGCCATCCTCAAAGGTGAAAGAACCATCCAAGCTATGGTACTTATGGTTATAAATAACAATAATACATGTTATATGTGACACACTTTACATTAAAGCAAATATCAAAGTGCTACAATGAAAACAGCATCAGTATAAAAGACAAAAAAAAAACATCTTAAAGAAAACAGCAACCCAGTCTGAATTCAACAGTTTACAACAGTTTTTGCCAAATGAAGCCCAGCTGTTGTAGTTCAATATTGTAGTGGTGGGAAGTACGGAACAAAATATAATATACATAATAAGTATTCATCTATCTATGATCTGAAACATGGGTGCTAGAGTCCAGCAGTCACTGGGCAAAAGGTCGCCAATCCATCACAAGGCTATATTATGAACATAATAAACGTAAGATTACAGAACATCAAGGCATCATTTTCTCTATGTTTCACTCATTAGTCTTATCTGAGATTTGATGAGATGGAACCAGGAGTGCCACTGAATTATACAAAAAAATGGCGTAAACTATAGATACAATGAAACTCACCATTTTACACACTGCACTGCACTAAATCCGTTAAAACATGCTCAGCTATGCTGTCTTTGTAATGAAACATGCAGTTGGTAAATGTTCTTTAGAGTCTCATGATATCCATGATATGCTCAGAAGAGCAAGTCTAACAAAAAAAATGGTTAGTTGATTATTTGGACCAAGTGTGTTAGACGCGTTAAAGTGTGTAGAGCAGGGCAGATTCCGGGACACATATTTAGTGTTTCCAACACCATGGTTAACATTTAATTCGACCACTTAGTGTGTTTTCACATACAGTCCTCTTTAAAGGAACCAAACTCAGTCTTCTAGAAGTGGGAAAGCACCCTTAGATACACAAGGCAACATACAAAAGGTGAGAGAGAGAGAGAGAGAGAGAGAGAGAGAGAGAGAGAGAGAGAGAGAGAGAGAGAGAGAGAGAG
>JBBPCX010000154.1:4262060-4273350 GCA_037974365.1 Hydrocynus forskahlii | reverse complement strand
AGATAGATAGATAGATAGATAGATAGATAGATAGATAGATAGATAGATAGATAGATAGGTAGATAGATAGATAGATGCCATATTTAAGCTCGTTCCCTGTTGAGGACATGTAACCAATTCTCTCTTAGGAACATATCATTTGAAAGGGGTGGTCAAACTTTTGCATTTGACTGCATCTGTCACATAGATGAGACGTATGTGAGTGTTTAATAAAACAAAAAACTAAAACAAGCAAACTACAGTAACATAATAAAAGGAAAAACACTGACAGAGATCACACCGGACAAACAATGCAGGACTAGAAAACAATGCAAGACTAGAAAAAGACACACAGGAACACCCGGCAAAACTAGAAACAACTAGGACAGAAGGGGTAACAAAGTATTCACGAGAAGGAGACAAACAACAACAAAAGCACATGGTGAAAAACACATGGGAAAGTACATTAGGAGGAACATCAGACAAAGACAAGGACAACACAGGGCAGATGTTACAGCATCTCCTTTTATGTGTATGTGTGTGTGTGCGTGTGTGCGTGTGTGTGTGTGTGTGTGTGTGTGTGTGTGTGTGTTTTCAGTTGCTTAAATATGCCATTGTTTAGAAATGTTTTCATGAACAGACCAATGGATTAGTCTCTGTGCTTTTTTCTGGCGTTTTTTATTTTGTTCAACCCCAAAGAAAAAAAATCAAATAAAAAATGCACTTTATGTGGGAACAAGTATTTTAACTTCTTTGATTAATAGAAATGAAACAAATAAAAGTGCATGGTTCAGATGAACCAAACACTTTTTTCCGTTTATGATATTTCGGGTTTCTCTCGGCTTGTGTTGGTGGCTCCTCTGGGAGAACAGAGAGGCCGTAGAGAAGCAGGCCTGAAGAGGTGGAGGCTGGGGTTTGGCTGCTGGACCTGAATGTGGGCCCCTGGCCTGAGGAACTGTGCTGCTGCTGCTGCTGCTGTGTGGAGCAGCGGAGGCTGTTTCCTTATGCATGCCAGTGGTCAGGCCTCTGCCTACACACCCTCAGCTATTTCAGGCTCTCTCTCTCCTTCTCCTCCTCCAGTACAGCTGCACCCAGACTAATGAAGAAAGAGTGGAGAGAGAGGGGGGGAAAGAGAATGACAGAGAGACAGAGATAGAGAGATAGAGAGAAAGAGAGAGAGAGAGAGAGAGAGAGAGAATTACAGAGAGAGAGAATGACAGAGAGAGAGAATGTTACAGAAAAAGATAGTTGGAGAGTGAGAATGCGAGAAAGACAGAAAACAGAGAATGACAGAGAGAAAAAGAAATGTTAGAAAGAAAGTGAGAGGGAGATGGAGAAACGGCGAGGTACGAGAGAGAAAACAGAGAGAGAATGAGAGAGAGACAATAACAGAGAGAGAATGAATGAGACAGAAAGAGAGATAATGGGAGAAGACGGAAAATAGAAAGTGAACAACAGAGAGAAAATGAGAGAGAATGTTATAGAGAAACTTTGAGAGAGAGAGATGAACGCAGGAAGAAAACGACAGAGAGAGAGAGAATGAATGAGAGAGAGAGAATGAGAGAAAGAGAATGACAGAGAGAGAGAGAGAATGAATGAGAGAGAGAAAGAGGGAGAGAGAGAGAGTGACAGAGAGAGAGAGAGTGAAAATTAATGAGAGAGTGAGAGAGAGAAAGAGACCAAGAATGACAGAAAGAGAGGATGAAAAAAAGCATGACAGAAAGAGAGATAAAATGACAGAAAGAGAAAAACCAAGAGAGAAAGAGAATGAGAGAAAGAAATAGAGTGACAGAAAGAGAAAGAGATAGAGAGAGAGAAAGAGAATGACAGAGAGAGAGAGAGAGAGAGAGAGAGAGAGAGAGAGAATCTAAGAAGTGTGAAAGCTAGAGGGCATATCTAGTACATGGGGCAGGTAACGTAATCCATCTCTGAACAAACTATGTGTTGACAGACTATTTCATGATACTGAATGAAGAACTGGACAGTCTGAACAGTTATTCTTCTTTATTCTGAAAAATTATTGTGAACCAAATGCTCTATTACAGAGAGCTGCCGCTCTGTAAGGCTCAGAGGAGAGAAATGCAAAGCATCTGGTTTGTTTTACATGGATATGAGCCACTGAATGAAATCAAAGGGAATGCACTATGTGTGCACGCATGTAAAGAAGCTGGACGGCTGTAAAAACGGTCGAACTTGGCACGAGGTGGTTTTTTTTTCGCTATGCAATGTTTTTTAAGTAAGGCAAGAACACTTGCATAACCCAAGCACATTCCTCCGTGAGTTACAGGGGGCCTGGACGCTCTAGCGAGAAGTCCAAGAAACCTCAGGTTGACCTTCTGTGCTTCTGGTTACTTTTGATGGACACCAGACAAACAGTAGGACACACGAACAGCCGGTTTACAGCATTTTACTGATGTTTTACAGCATTTGGCAGACACTTTTATCCAAAGCAAATCATTGTTTTTGCAAGTGTAGGCAAATGTTGGGTTAGGAGTCTTGCCCATGGACTCTTATTGGTGAGCTGCCCAAGTTAGGAATCCTCTCCCGCTTGGAAGGCAGTGATGTTATCCACTACACTAACCAACCACTCAGTTACACAAACTGCAAGACATAATGCACAGGTGGGTGCTTGAAGTGTTAAAGCAATTCCTCAATCAAAAGTTCCAATATAATCAATCAACCAAGGCTTGTTTGGTGTCTGAAGTCTGCCTTTTTAGTTCTGCCCTGCAGACACAAAGCTAATGCAGCTTACAAGGCAACAAATATTTCCTCACATTCCATCATGCTTAAATTAATCACACACTTAACTCAAACCATGTCAAGTTGTTACGTAACATCAAACAGACTTGCTCATTGCTTGAACAGTAATGGCATGACTTTTGACCATTTTAATAGATCACATTTATAAAACGTTGCAGAGTGCCAGAAACAAGTCTACTTTCAAATTACATCATCAAACTTGTTGTTGTCTGGGAGGCTTCTTTGTGCAAGGCCACAGAAGATACATTCAGTTCCCCCCATTGACAGGTTTTACGAAACCAAATGGCCTTAAACAAATGACCATTTGTGACATGATGATGCAGAGGAACTCAAAGGATATTTCTTTAGGGAGCCAAATGTCATTCTTCAATGGCATTTTAGACGGAACCCTTTCTGGAATGATTCCACAGAAGAACCACTTTTGAATCTTCAAGGAAGATCCTTAAAAAAACATTGCTATAAATGAGAAGTGTGGTGAACCTTTTTAAATTTAAAAGAAGCCCCAGACGACGTAAACAGAAATGTGTAAAAATGTCATGTGTGAGTTCTTTAGGCCATTCAGATGTAAAAGGTTTACATTCACAAATACATTTTTCAAACCAGTGTTTTTATGGTCTCGCTATGTATTGGTAAAACACACACATGGATCTCATATCAGATAAACACACACACGCAAACTTTATCGTCTTTTCTCCGGAATTTTGAGCCCCCCAATATTTCCCCCTCTTTTCTGATACACTTTCAAGTGTGGTGATGGCCTGGCCACCTTGGCTCCAGAGTGACAGATAACGCAGCTGGACGGCCGAGACGAGTGGATGCAGCCCATCTGATGATTTAGCATGAGCTCGGTGACAGGCTGAGGAAAAAGCTCCCGACAACCTGCCGCTCCCTCGGAGAGAAACTCAAACCACATGGGAGATCCCCTTTCATCTGACACACTGGAGCAACCTGAGAGCCCACCAGGCCGTTTCTTTTCCGCTTCACTTCAGCAAGGATCTCTTGGTGCAGGTTATGTGACAGTTATTTTTTACACCAGCAGAGAATATAATGAGGTAGATGGGTCGGTGTGGGAGACAGACGGAGCTATCATTCATTTTCGATGGACATCGGGCTGAAGAGTATGATCCCCATCTGACTGTAAACTTCAAACGTGAGACATATACCTGTCTCACAAATGTTATAGCAGTGTGAGATATGGGACGACTGACCCACTATATAATGTAACCGAAGCCAAGACGTTCATAACGGAAATGTAATACAGCGATATGTTTCAGATGGACTAGAATTAAACGCGCACCAGAACATACCACAGAAATGAAAACATGACAGGAGCTCTGCTATGCATTAATATAACGGCTGCTTGACGCACAGCGATATGTCTTATGGTTGGCCAATGCATGGCATCTTCTCTCCATGGAAGTGCAGTTGAAACCCTGTTGGGAATGGAATGATAAGTCTGGCCTTTGTGGATCATGCTGACTCTCACAGATTGAAACTGTACAATGATGGAGTACAGATCATAAACCATGGTGGAAACTTCCATATTACTCACCGCCTGAGAGGCTGAGGGAGGCTCTGTTGATATGATGAGTTAGTTGCTATCTACTGGTGGTGGATGAGTGTGCTCAGAAAAGGACATGTCAGGGAACAGGAATGCCATGCATTTAAAGCAATAAACATCAGCAAGGATGCAGTGACCACCACTGTTTTACTCTTAACAAAGGAATTCGAGCCACATCTGCTGTAAAGGAACATGGTCAGTCCCTGTGATGAGCCAGCTCGCTAAGATGTTTCAAGTGAATGTGGAATGAAGCCTTCCTAGAAAAGGTCATCGAAGTTTTTTACTGTTGCATATTTGATGTGTGTAAGGTTCATGAAACATTTGCATGAATTTCTTCTTCTAATGCTTCTTCTTGCCCTCGCCTTCATCATCATCATCATCGCCACTACCAGCACCGCTATCATCATTATCAAGTTGTTATTATTATTGGATCTGCTTCGCTGCTTTAGAAAAGTAAACTGAGTAAAACCTCTGGAAATATGTTTAACTACAGTAAGCAGGCTGTGACGGTCTCTGCAGTCTCCCCCCCTCAAACACAATGGTTCTCTTAGACTTCTAAAGTATGTTAACAGCCCTCAGTGCAAGCATGGTTATTTACTTTGCCTCTGGGTGTTGGAGTTTTTATTGCTGAAATATCTGCTGTAACTCTATTGTGCTTTGTAACCCTCTTCTTCCTATACGAGGCATCTATGTGGAGTCATATATACAAATACACATTACTTATATAGTCCCTCTTAGTACCCTCACAGCCTGTGTTCAACTGTCACAAGAAAAACAAACAGCATTTAAACACTATTAAAACCATTCATGGCTTGCTCACCGATACAGATGACAATTCAGTTCACTTCCAGCTTTGTGAATCATACACATTTCCATCAAGGAAACATCTATTTCAGTCTTTTCTAAATGATTTTCTATGCTTTCTTTCATTTATTTAATTGTTTTATTTCATTTGATTCTATTCCTGTAAAGCACATTGAATGACCTTTGTGTGTGATAAAGTGCTATATAAAAAAACTGACTTGATTTGAATGTTTCTAAGCAACAAAAATGCAAGAGTTCATTGAGAGTCCTCCAGAACAGGTGAAAAATGCACTTGATGGCTACTAAAGGTTAATGGAAATAAAATATTTTCTAATAAAACAGTGATTATCATTAATATAGGGATCCCAGAAGGAAATAGCAGTTATGACTTGCTGCACTTTATGCACTCTCAAAATGAATAAATATCATATTAATAGTGAAAAGAACCTGAAAAGCTGTGGTGAGACTGACTGCTGATGGTGGAAAGAGTCCTGCAAACATGTTTTCTTCTAGGCTGCAGAGACTGTGTACTTTAGGAGTGGTAATAGTAGCCTACACCTCCATAAAGCTACCTGAGTGAGAGTCGAGAAGCAGGGCTGTGGCTTTACTGCAGCTGTTTATTTTTCCCACTGTGGGACCTGTGTAAAGCATCCTAACGTCTACTGAGTTGCCATTTGAGGAGCTAAATCTAGACCTGAGTGGAGAACATTCAAGCTCTGTCTGCCCAGAGCAAGTCATAACTCTAAGCAGTAACAGATCAAGTGAAGATAACTAAAAAATAATCCACTGATGTTGTACAAAAGTAAAAGTGCTTTTGTGTTTTTACAAGGAAAGTGCGTGGGATTTCTGAAAAATATTTAACTACAGCCTCACAGAACTGATGACTGTGATGGTATCTGCAGTGCCTCCTTCTCAGAATAACAATGGTCCTCTCAGACTTAGGAAGTATGTTAACAGCCCTCAGTGCAATCATGGTTTTTCCCTCTGGCTACTGGAAGTTTTTACCATCTCCTGGAGCTTCATGGTACATTGTAACCCACTTAACTGACTCTTCCACTGTGTGGCTTATTCTCTACAAATACTCATGATACATACATCCCTTACACAGTTAGAATGTGAAATATGAATGTGATCCGATCATCCAAAAGCACATTGATGCAAATTGTAAATAGTCTCTTAGTGTATGTACATCATTAACCCGAGGGAAGAGATGGCACAAGGATGCACTATAAAGTTGAAGGAAGGCAAGGCGGCAGAGGCAGTGTGATCCTCTGGGCAATGTTCTGTTTGGAGACCTTGGGTCATGCATTCATGTGGATGTTGCTTTGACCTGTACTACCTACCTAAAAGTTGGTGCAGACCATGTACACACCCTCATGGTACGACCCTGATGTACGTCGCTCCGGAAAAGAGTGTCTGCTAAATGCTGTAAATGTAAATGTAAACGTAACAATATTCCCTAATGGAAGTGGTCTCCGAGTAGGATAATGCTCCCTGCCATGCTACAAATGTTCAGGGATGGTTTGAGGAACATGACAAAGAGATCAATGTGATGACTTGGCCTCCAGATTCCCCAGATTTTTATCTGACTGAGCATCTGTTGGATGTTCTGGACTAACTAGTGTGATCCATGGAGACCCCACTCTTAACTTACAGGACATCTTGGTGCAGAAACCACAGTCCACCTTCAGAGGTCTTTTAGAGTCCATGCCTTGACTGATCAGAGCTTTTCTGACAGCATTAGAGGGACCTACACCATATTAGCTAGGTGGTATTAATGTTACAGCTCATGTACATAGTAAAATGCTGAATAAATTAACCTGACTACAAATGAAGGTTAACAACAAAAGAAATCCATAAAAATGTAACCTAGTGAAAATTATAACTGTGTTTACGAGCATTTCTCAAACCAGGTTGTGCAACACGCATTGTAGTGTAGTTCAGCTCATGACCAAGCTCATGATTCTGAAGAAAGAATTAATTGTTCGAGGCTCTGCATATCAAATGCACTGTATCGCATGACTGTATGTTTTCAGAACTTAATCATGCTCTAAACATCCAAACCACACTGGTCACATTTGTTTCAAGGCATCATGAGTCCTTTCCTACGCACAGGCTCCCGCACATGCTCTGAAGCGGCTGCTCCAAGCGCACTCAGCTGCCCAGCATGTGTCTTTGGCCCTCTGCACACGCTCAGTCTCAGTACAGTCTAAAATGAAGCATCTGTGGCATGCACCCTGCCCCCTGCACTCCAACAGACACACACACACACACACACACACACAATTGTGTTTCTTGAGAAATACTCCCTTAAAGTGCTCATTTATTCCCTGAATATCCACATAGTTGCTGAGAAACTGTCTAATCAATATGTGTCAAGCTTAAAAGGCAGGATACATGCTTCAGATGCAACTGATTTAAAACCAATCAATGAAACCAATCAGCACAAACACAGTCTAATGCAGCCCCAGTGCCTAAAAATCCACTTTGCCGGCTGTAATTTTTATTCCGGGCTGCGTGCCTGGACATCAAAACATAATTTAGTCCAAGCAGATTTGGTGGTTCTAAATCACTGCAGGCTTCAAATGCAACACCACAGCTTCACCTCCTGAGCTCGCAGATGAAAAGCTTGAGTGCTTGCTAAAGATTACAGAGATAGCACCATTCCTTTCCTGGGGTTTAAGGGGTCTACGCTGGGATTTTTGTGTTTATAAAATCCTGAATACCATCACAATTAATCCCCCTTCTGACGCAGCCGACACAAAACAGATGTACGAGCAAGAGGCATATCAAGTTCTGCACTTATCCTGCCTCTCCCCTGCGAGTCTGATCTGGGCAATACAAAAAATAAATTGTAATTCAGGAACTTCAGACCACATCGAACCCGGGAACAGGTCAGTGATGTTGTCTGTTATGTTCATTAGGACTTTCCAGACTGTCAGTATTCCTCAGATTAAGAGCTGGGAGCAGTTTAAGAGCGAGTCTGGAAGGTTCTACTGCTTTTAATGAAGTGTTGCGCTCTTCAGAAGTTCAGATCAAGAATCAAACCGAGAGATAAAACCCAGCATTAAAGACCCAGCAGCAGATGCCATGGACAGCTTGCTACCCTCACGCTTTAAAGTCTAACTTCTTTGCATGCCAACAGGAAAGCCAGGAGAAACAACAGTAAACAAGTCTGAACGTCTTGATGCCCGAAGCCTGATGCGAGCGCTCAGCCATGGATGCTAACACAGAGACCTGATCCCCTAAGGACCCATGTGGAGGCAAGATAGCAAATGACTGTTGAAGATAAAAGCTTCGACTCTTGGGGTTTGGCTGAACACACAGTTTTATGTTTCGTAGCCAATTTACTGTCATTATTGGATTTAGGTCATAGACTCTAACTGATTTTATTATGAGAAGATAGAACATTTATCAATCAACCTTGTTTGCACGGCCTACTTTTGCAGCTAAAATGCTAGAAAACGTTCCAACAATCCACAGGTCAGTGGAAGTGTCTCATAGTAATCTTTTGATCTTTGGAATGCTATTTCCTTACTGACCAAGCTGATAAGAAAAGGAGGATCTTCCGGATTCTCCAAAGGGAGTGACATGTAACGTCCCCACGGGAGTCCTAGTACAGTCTACAAAAAAGTCATTTAGCATTAGCAGATAGCATCGACTGGGAAATTGATGTGCTCCATGGGAATTATGGGAAATTCCTGTGACTTTTCAAGGACATTGTTTTCCAAAATTGGTTACACTGAGGACTGCGACCTTAAATTGCCATGTCTCGTTTCATAAAGAATTATATGTTGGTGGTTAGCCTCCTACTTCACCTCGCAAATCTTAACCACAATTAAGCTGGACCTTAACTGTCATGCGAATAGAATTCGCCGCGAGACGACCAAAAACAAGTGATGTGCAGTGCTTAGTGGGCTAGACGATATGAAACCTCTTCTGAACATATGCCTGGCAGGCCTACAGACCGTGTCACCCCAGAACACGCTGCTAATCTAATGAGAAGCAGGTCGAGCTGGTATAAATCAGAGCTAACAGCAGGCCAGTCACCCCCATTTAGCTCCATAGCAGCCAAGCTCTGAGCTACAGCTTGTTCTCTTCTTAAAGGAACAGAAATATTGTTTTATGCTGCAATAATGGGATGTTTCCGTTCATCTCTTACATCCTTTATACAAGTTATGACCTCTGCTTGCGTTTTGTAACCTTTCTTTTGTTTGCCTTGCATGACTCTGAAGATTACAGTGCATTTCTTTGGAATCAAATTAGACTACAAACAGAAACAAATACACTGCGTAAAATAAAGCCTGCTGTAGCTGTCATATTAAAACCTAGGCTTTAATGCCATTGACTGTTCAGCTGCCCTTAATATTGTGAGGCCCTTTGATGACTCGACCAATAGAAATGCTCCAAAATGACACATTAAAGTACATAAAAATTCTGTTACTCCCTTCTCCTGTAAATGAATCACTAATGACATTACACTACATGGATAAAAGTACTGGGGCGCCTATTACATTAACAGGGACTTTAATGACATTATATTCAAATCCATAGACTTTAATATGGAGTTGCTCCCCCTTTGCAGCTATAACAGCTTCCACTCCTCTTGGAAGGCTTTCCACAAGATTTGGGAGTTTCTGTGGGAATTTGTTCCCATTCATTCTGTGGAGCATTTATGAGGTCAGGCACTGACCTGCCTCGCTATCCAGTTCGTCCCAAAGGTGTTGGATGGGGTTGAGGTCAGGACTCTGTGTGGGTCAGTCAAGTTCTTCCACACTGAACTCAAATAACCGTCTTTATGGAGCTTGCTTTGTGCACTGGGGCACAAAGCGAGTCATGCTGGAATAGAAGAAAATTCTTCCCCAAACTACCTTCCACAAAGTTGGAGGTATGGCATTGTCCAAAATGTCTTGGTCTGCAGAAGCATTAAGATTAACCTTCACTGGAAATAAGGGACCTAGCCCAAACTCTGGAAAACACGTGTGTCCCAGTACTTTTGTCCATATAGTATAGGTTTTGTTATAGCAACAATATATAAATAGACTGTATATCAACATATACAGTACATATCAGACTGCTGTTTGTCTTTGTACAGGGTGGGAGTTGGCTGGAGTCAGAGATTGAGGTTGGCCTCAGTGTGACTCCCTCTTCTGCCCTGTACCACTCTCACTCTGTAATAAGGCATCAGTGTGCTGCCTATTCTCAGTGAATAAATAGCTGTGCTCTGCGGTCGTCCTCCAGGGCAACTCCGGCCTGGTTCATTTGGCCAACCGCAATCTGATTACAAGACGACAGGGGCTGCGGAAGACGATACCAGAATTCTTCTGAGAACACTCATTCCCTCCATAATTGGTCTTTTTCCACAGTTCCTTTCTTGCGGAAGTGCGCCAGACTTCATAGTGTCGTCATAGACTTTCACGCAAAGACCATCAAAGAGTTCCTGCTGCATGGCCCATAATTGCCTAAATCATCACACTGTCGGACTGACTCATCCCTGAATCGGTGTCAGTTTACTTTCTTAGTGGCTTCATGAGTAGGGTGGGACGCTTTTGTTATTGCCTATAGGACCAGCAGAACGCTAGCTGAACAAAACTCTCCTTTATTGTTAACGGATCATTAATAGGCTATGTACTTTTTTGTACTGTTCTGTGTCCTATTTTGCATTTAGTGTTTTTGTAATGTCAGAAACCAATGCATCTATTCGCCTATTTATACTACAGCAGTGTAGTATTAAAATTTGCACTGAGGTTATGAAGTTATAAGGAGTGTTTAAGCCCAGACCGTCTTTTGAATGAAGCACAATACTAGACAGCCATGTACCAGTGCAGTCATATACCATAAAAAGCCTGTTTAATTCTGAGAGATAAAGAAAGGCTGGACATATTCATGTAAATATTAATATGGAACATTTCTTGGTGCATGAAATCACACAGATATCATTGTCATTGGTGTAGTCAGGCAACCCGATCTCACGACTTTTCGTGCAGCCATCACGATATACAATGTAATCAAAATACGTGCTGTGATCACGCTTTACGGTTTTTAGCGCTTCACTACCCTATGTATTTTAATGTGCAGTACGTAACACCGGCAGTATCTGCGCTAACTGGTTAGAGTTAGGGTTAGGGTTAGGGTTAAGGTTAGGGTTAGGGTTAAGGTTAGGGTTAGGGTTAGGGTTAAGGTTAG
>JBBPCX010000154.1:4232870-4252870 GCA_037974365.1 Hydrocynus forskahlii | reverse complement strand
TGTTAATATGCTATAGCAATACTAATAATAACAACGTGAATACCTGATATTACTGATATGACATTACTGATATGACATTGAATACCTGATATTACTGGTATGAATGAATGATATGATTATATGAGAGTATATATATATATATATATATATATATTAGAGAGAAAGAGAGAGAGAGAGTGTGTGAGAGAGAGAGAGAGGAAGAGAGAGAGAGAGAGAGATTGAATAATGGCTTGACTGATGGCATAAGGGAATGACTGTTTAATATATATTACGGGGGTGTATGATTTTATGGAAAAACCCTTACAATGCATGTTGCTTGCCGAAGTGTGTTCAGCCGGCTTGTACTACAAGGTCTCTGTAGAGTGGAGAGCCAGCAGTGTCATACACATGTGTAGGACAGAGGCAGCAGACTTTGAGCATGTGCTGAGCAAACACACTCACACTCCATGACAAGGGGCCCAGTGGTTTGAGGCAACCTGACACTTTTTCACTGCTTTCTAACACTTTTCTTCTCATCCAACACACAAGCAGATGCTTAAAGGAACGATTCAGTCCAAACATCCTGTGTTGTTAATAATGAATGAAGACAAAAAGCCACTAATTTCCATTAAACAGACTCAAGCTAGTAGGTGGAAAGCAGCTTCAGTTGATTGTTAAGGATGTTAACATGTTTGGTACAGTTACTCCTTTAAAACCAGAGAGCTTGGACAGTTATTCTGTTATTCCGCAGCTTGGACGGTTTCGAGTCCAGCTGTTTTGACGTTCCCTCTGTGTTTCTTACTGATTTGAGCCACGGAGTGCAGCAGGCCAAAGACAACACAGGGCTGAGAACAGGAGTAGAGGTGGACAGCAGGGGAGAGAAACAAATAAAGAAAGCGGGAATAACAGATGAGGCTGGAAGTAGAAGAATACTTGCTCCACCCTGCCTTTCTCTCTCTCTCTTTCTCTCTCTCTCTCTCTGTAGGCTCAAGACTATCTTGCCCTCAGGCCTCGAGAGGAAGCGCCTAGCCTGCAGTATAATTAAGGCTCTCTTTATGTAACAAATCTGGAAAGCCAAAGTGGAGGAATGTGTAGCGAAGGCTGCCATTAGCTTATACACTATCAGCCTTTAATCTCTTTAATTACAGAGCATGAACGAAGGGGTCATGCGTCCATCCGTGGATAATGGAATGCAACTGGTTATAAGGGCCGCACTCCAGTCACTCCAGCTACATGCAAGCTGTACATTTATTCGAAGGGCATCAGCTGTATATATAGCCAGCAGAAGGGCATCTTGGTGCTACACAATGCTGATGGGCCTTAAATACAGCATCAGCAACAGCAATAACAACTGCAGAGCTCCAAGTAGCCACTGCATTTTCAGCCAAAAAAGGCCAAGGTCTAAAATAGGTCAGAGCGAGCCTCAAAGACAGCAGCACTGCAGGGCCCAGAGCAACGCCTGTCCTTGTAATGCACCCCTTTCTGTGTACAGTGAGGTTGAACTGCAGAATGTCATCATTGCACTTGTTTAGACTAGAGCCCTCGCTCTAATAATAAGCTGACCCACATACCCCGCACGTGATTTAATTACCCACATCCCACAACACATGGAGACGGTGACACCCAGTGAGCTCCATCACGAGGACCCCACTTACCATCTCAGTCTCCCACCCTTCAGCCCTCGCCCGTCTCTGTAATAAAACAGCACCCTCTTAGTGACTGGAGTGGGTCCAGGCTTTGGCTCTCGCTCAGCCAGGCGCAAGAGATGCACCCGTGACCCGTCGACATGCAGACCTCCTGCACCACTCTGGGTGATTGAAATAGCACTTCTGCCGAGAGTGTGAGGAGACGGAGACGAGGAATAGAAATAGCTGTATTTTTTTTTACAGTGAAAACCAAAGACAAGCCTGCCCATCTACTACCTTGTCACTACTATTGACCTTGTTTACATACACCTCCCAAAAATAAATGCCTGAAAGCATTCTTTGGAGCGATGCCATGCAAGAACCAGTTCTGACCTTTAAGTGGTTCTTTAAAGAGGCATTCTTGTAAACTCCATATAATGTAAATATTCCACATCAATTAAAAGTTTTTAGAACCGTATATCAAACCCAAGAGTCATTTAGGAACCTTAGGTTTCTAAACCTTTCCCTCTCTAGTCCTGGAGGACGTCTGCCTTGCATATTTTAGCATTTGTACCTGCTTCATTACAACTCAAGAATGACCTTACAATACACAATTAGTTGCTCTGTGTATGTTACAGCAAGGAAAACACTAAGATGTGCAGGACGGGCCTTCTCCAAGACCAATTTTGGGACCCTGTGATCTAAAAGAATATCTAGAAATACATGCTGCTCCATCGCAGCAGGTCAGTCTGAGAGTACTTCTCTGCTTCAGCGAATGGTGTGCTGTGAGTAACTCTTCGCTAAAGTCTTTGTTTCTTGAAGATCTCTGCCAAGATTGCCGGAGGCACTGGCAGACTGTGTATTTATTTCTGACAGGAACTGACATTATTGATGTGAAACATGAGCACCAAGTCCTGATTTTCCTCCGGAAGTGTTGGGTTTATATTGTACAGCATGACGCTTTGACATCAGGTCCTTGAAGGACTATTACTGCAGAACAGAATTTGTTGACATCCATCCTGCTCGGGGCGATTTTTTGGTTTTGACAGCCTGTTCTTAAAAGAGTAGCTTGATAAAACATGCTAATGGAATCTATTAGCCATGTGTTCCTAACTGGAGCTTTCATTTTGTTAGCAACATTAGCTTTTAAGACTGTCACTGAGCAGAGGGCACCACCCATTTCCTCCTCCCATTTCCGCCTTAACTGGTGGGCATTTTTTTTTTCAGGTCACCGAAGAGTGTGTGCAAATGATTTATTTGGCGTGACACAGCAGGTGGTCTTGCAGGAAGTGAGAGTCTATAGATAATCAATAATTGGGTCAGGATAGTGCTGTCAGTTGCAATGACCTACCTCTGTTACAAAACTGCAGACATAGCTTTTTCTCATCTTACACACATACATACAGACACACACACACACACACACACACACACATTGCACCCAGCTACCATAATCCTATCATTCAGGCTTATGTTCCTACTTGCTACTTCCGCTCTTCCATGGAACATCATCTGGCTCTGCCATCCCTACACAGAAGGTAAACCCAGTCCAGACTGGTCTCTTTCGTGGTCCCCCCTGGTAGAATGAGCTGCTAAAGGCAGATTCCCTCTTTGTCTTCAAACACCTCATGAAGATCCATCTATTCAGTGAGCCTCTCCTTTCCTGATGCACTGATCCTGATCTTGCACTACTCCCTATATAAAGATTTTCACACTTCTGGTTCTCACACTGTCCTGAAACTTGAGTGTTTCCTCATATTGTTGGTCGCTGTGGATAAAGGCGTCTGCTAAATGAATGTAATGTAATGTACACACTCATGCAGCTTCTCTGTTAGAGGAGACTGTGGATGCTGATCATAGGTGTGGGACTGGATTAGTGGTGTGAATCCAACCTGCTTCCTGCAGCGTGCGCACCAGCAGCCAAGGTCAGCCGCAGAAACCGAGGGGAACAAGGGGGATGATGGAGGAAACCGAGCAGGATGGAGTGGGAGAGATAGAGAGAGAGCAGAATCTTTTGAGATAAACAAACAAAAGGAGATGCAGATAGCTGTGAAGCTCTGCAAAAGTGATGCAGAGTTTAGCTGTGCCTTCCTGAGCATTGCAGTATTTCTCTCTCTCTCACTCTCATTGTATCTCTCTCTCTCTCTCTCTCTCTCTCTCTCTCTCACTCACTCTTTCTCTCTCTTTCTCTCCATCTGTCTCTTTCTCCCACTCACTCTCATTGTATGTCTCTCTCTCTGTGTCTGCCTCTCTGTCTCTGTCTCTGTCTCTGTCTCTCTCTCGCTCTCTCTCTCTCTCTCTCTCTCTCTCTCTGTCCTTTTCTCAGTCTCCTCACACACACAGATGTATTAAATTGCTCCGCCCACACTTTCACACTGGCTTTTACACTCGTTTCAGGTTTGGACAGCTGACACACTAGCACACAGTCCTAAGCCCCCCCATGTCTGTTTCCTCACACACATGCACACGGGACTCAGAGTAACTATATTTAGCACTGTGGGTGCTAGTCAAGGTTTAAGCTATTTGTGGTGAAAAGCATCAGTATCTAAAAATGCTCTTAAAGACACGTGAACCTGCTGCCCTCAGGGTGGGTGCTAAAAGAGAAGACACATACAGGCACACACACACACACACACACACACACACACACACACACACACAGTAGGCTGGACAAAAAATGTCACTCATTCAGGCTATGCTGGGAGGAATAGACTGCATTATTGTCTAGAGGCTATTTTCTCTCTCCATCAAGAGCCTACTGTCCCCCAGTCCCATCCGTGTTAACTTTGATGCTGTTTACAGGCTCTGTAATTTGTTAGCATTTCACCCAAGGAGAGTCATGTATCCTGAGGAAATGGAATTTCTGCTGTTTTGTAAACAGTGTCTTCTCCAGCCATCCCTCGCTGAGATCAGGGACGACAACACTGCTGTTTTTCATCTCCTTCTGATTGTCCACTTACACACTGCACACATAAATAGGACAATTACTCAGTTACATGTACTTTAAACGTCTACTTGTGAAGTTTGTGTGGTTTTATGCAGCAAAAACAGTCAACAGTTATTGCTAAATGACCATTTTTGTCCTTTTTCCCATTGTAATCAAACAGGTTGTTTGTGCTGCTGTGGTTTTAAGACAGATATATGTAAATGACCTCTGTTTTGATTGGCTCCCTAATTCACAAGCAGTCTAAAACACTGCTTATAACATTGCTGGGAATGATCAGGATAAACTGCTGAGTAGATGGATATACTGTATGTAAAGATGTTTTTTGTGACAAGCTTTTTGAATTACGCCACTTTTATTCCCCACCTCTGACTCCTTCCATACTATTCAAGCGTATTCACAATATTCTGTTTCAGATATCCAGAGTGGTACATCAGGTAGGTTTATTTTCAGTTCAGCCATATACACATATAACAGTGAAACCAAACAACGTTCCTCCAGGACCATGGACCAACACAAGAACAAAACCAGAAAGACTACATAAGTGCCGACAAGACAAAATACACAGAGTGCAAAGAAAGCAAGAGGACAAGAAAAACACAACAGCAACAAAACAACACAACAAGACAACATTTGGTGCAGTTGACAGCTACAGTCAATGAGGCTCTTTTGTTCTCAATATGTGGAATTGATATGATACCATACAAAGTGTGATACAAAGAACATTTGTGAGGAATCCACTTTTCACTCAGTTTTACTTCAGCCATTCACACAGAATCCCTTAGTCCTGTTTTGGAACCCCCCAAAAAATGAGAAGAAGTGCACCTTCAGACTTCACATCCTGTACTGGTACTGCATGTACTAAGAAGCTTCACTGCTGTAGAGAACAAACTTTTAGTCTAGACTAAGCATTTTCTATTCATACTCAAGTGTCTTCAGTTTTACCTAATTTTGTCATTATTACACTGAAGTAAGTGGGTTTATCTACCCCCCCCCCCCACTTCTGTTAAATGAAAATGTGCTCTACAGTATGAGATCTAGGTCTGATATACGGCACAGCTCTGGAATTCTGTGGCACCCCATCGCCAGTGACAGTTTATCTGGTCGGTGTTATCTGCTCAGAGAGCCTCGTGGCCTGGGGTGCTGTTCGGAGCGAGGTCTCGACGGCAGAAGCCGCTGCAGGAATGTGGATGTTTTTTCAGTCATACTTGACGGCGTGGACTTGGCCCAGCCACTGCTTTTGTAAAACTTTGCAGTCTTGTCAGTGTGGGTCAGTGTTTAAAGACCTCTCAAAAGTAAATATGGCTATAAATGGGCAAGCCTTCTGCCTCTGCCTCTCTCTCTCTCTCTCTCTCTCTCTCTCTCTCTCTCTCTCTCTCTCTCTCTCTCCTGCCCTCCCCTCCTTTAAGCTCTTTCCACTTCCACACTTCTAACCTTTATAACTTTCTCCTTATCATTTCAAATCCTCTCAAGACTGTTTGTCTTTAAGTCTTAGGTTTATCTGATATGTTTTTGGTTTATTTCTGGTCATCAAGGCACTTCAGGATGAATATGATACTTAGAAATATAGAGATAAACTTCATAACCAATGAAAAACAGTAAAAATCGTAGCCAATGACTTGTTGAACCTCCACCTGCTTCTCTCTTTGTCTCTCTCTCTCTCTCTCCCGTTCAGTCTTTCTCTGAAAGTGCAGTCGCTCTTGAGTCCCTAGAGTCCTTCTCACACTGATCCTGCTAAAGCCCCGTCGTCTCTCTCAGACCTATGTGGGATCCAGCTGGTCCATATTAGCACATCCTAAACAGGAGCTGTTCTGGCTTCAGGCCAGCTACAGCCTGGGCCCCTCAACGTTCACATCATTTTGATGTTTTATTCTGATCTCAAACAGGTTGCTACAGCCACTCTATCCGGGAAGGTCCGGAGAAGCGAGTACAGAATTAATAATGTAAGGGTCTGGGGTGAACAATATGACAATATTTGTCATTATATGCAAACTTTTGCCACATTACATGATACATTTTGGTGTAATCTGGTGAAATGTATCATATAATGTGGAGAAATGTATCATTTAATGTGGCAAAATGTATCATATAATTTCTCCACGTAATAAGATACATTTCACCACAGTACATCAAAATGCTTTTCTGAGGAATGAGTCCCGATTAAATGCATTATATGGTGTGAAATATATAAAAACATTACTCTAACAGTTTTAAAAATGATTTTTAATGTGGCACTATTGGGTCTGTTTGCTCTGTTAGGTCAATCCACAGAAAACCTGAATATTAAGATATTGAATAGTATTGTGGCAATGTCTTGAAATGTCTTCAACAACCACCCCTACTAGAGACTTTTCTATTTAAGACCATCATCTGCTGTACACCCCAGCAGTGTCTCCAGATGTGCTGTGTGCAGACACAGCTGTAGACCCATGTAGGGTAAAGTGATACCTTTTACTGGAAGGGTGTGTGACAGGAGTTGTACATCACCGGTGACAGAGTAGCGATACTGACTGAGAAGAATGGACTGTAAATCTGTTAAGGCAGGGCAAGGGTGTATTATGTGAAACCTGAACGGAATGCAATGTGAAACATCAGCAATGGTCTTAGCCAGGATTTTCAAGCCACATAAGAAGAAAAACGTTCATCATCTAATGTGAGAAGATCAGAAACTTTTGTGGTTCGTGACTCTTAAATATCAGATCTGATTTTATTTCTATGCAGTGTTCATAGGCACCAGAAGAACACATTTACCTTTGGAGGTCGTCTGAGTTCAATTTGTTTGTGGGTTGAAGTTTGTTTCCATGAGTTTTCCATGGTACCCATCTGTACAATCTTTTCTTTTTCTTAGATATTTATTCTACAAACGGGTGCTGCTGTCAGCTGAGCATCACTTTAGTTT
The DNA here is from genome assembly GCA_037974365.1 of Hydrocynus forskahlii. Classification (NCBI taxonomy): domain Eukaryota; kingdom Metazoa; phylum Chordata; class Actinopteri; order Characiformes; family Alestidae; genus Hydrocynus; species Hydrocynus forskahlii. Next base: position 4,245,423 of record JBBPCX010000154.1, on the reverse strand, counting down.
ATACTTTGCTCATGATGTTCACATACCCAGATTTATTGGGTTTAACAATTTAGTGATTATCTGTCCTCCTTAACCTATAGAACGTGAGCGGCACAGATCCATGCTGGTTGCGCAACAAATGGTAAACTGTCGTCATACGGCAAAACACCACCTGATATGGAAGTTCCCCCAGTTTGTGTTGATGCTCGAGGTGCCAGATGTGATGCTGAGCTTTGTTTGGTGTTTCTGACAGGTAGAATCAAAGTTATTTATAAAACATGTAATAATAATAATAGGATTTTTAAAAGGGATGTGCAAATGTCCACAAAGAATAACATTTCTCTTATTTTAGGTCTTAGAAACAAAGAGGGAAAATAAACAAGATCTTTAAACCTGGGAGAATATTGAGGATAGTCTCTGCCCACTGAGGGAGGGGGGGGGGGTGCAGGGTGGGGGCACGCCAAGAGAAGGAGCAGCAAACGCAGAGCATGTAGAAGAGCAAACACTTGGTTTAGACTTTATATTTACTGAAATCAGATTTTACTAATATTACTAATAATCTGAGATCTAAAGGTAAAATCATATTGTGGGTGCTATACCAGTATCAAGAAGACATTGCTAAGACAGTGTAATGCTCTTTTTTGGTAGGAATTTAGAGAAGGACAATAGAGTCTAGCGGAAGAGACGCTGATTGATGACTGTAATTGTGGTTATGGTTTAAACAAAACACTGTTGTCTGAAAGATGACATACAGCTACAAAACATTCATACATGAAACACAAACATGTAATTTCACAGAAGGGAGCTCATGTTAAATTTGCACGCTGCCACTTAAAAGCCAAATTAGTGAAATGTTTGTTTTTACTGAAAGTGAAAAGTGAAAGTGACCATTCTGTCATACATGGACACACCACAGCACACAGTGTGAACAGCACAAAATTCTTCCTCTGCATTTAACCCATTCAGCAAGTGGAGCAGTGGACACAGAACACAGCGCCCGGGGAGCAGGGTGTGGGGACGGTACCTTACTCAGGGCACCTCAGAGGTGCTTAGCAGGGAACTGAACTCACAACTTCCTGAGGACAGGCCACCAACTGTCCCCTGTCCTGAAACTTGAGTGTTTCCTCAAATTCTAAGTCACTTTGGATAAAAGCATCTGCCGAATGAATGTAATGTAACGTAATGTTTGTGTCTTCTCTCCCTAGGAAAAGGACAACTGCCACTAGGACCAGGTCAACCTGTCTAGCCCAGTGAGGACTGAGGACAATTTCTCTGCAGACCTGAAATCATCAGGTGTTTGAGAATGTAACTCCTGCCTTTTGCTGAGGAGAGCTCAGATCAGCGTCAACTGTGCAAGTGTCTTAGGCTTCAAAAGAACTTCTCTTCGGTCTTCTGTCACAAATTCATTTTTGTGAGACAGAGATGCCGGCCAAAACGCCCATCTACCTGAAATCCAACAACACCAAGAAAGGGAAGAAATGCCGCCTAAGAGACATTCTGTCTCCAGACATGATCAGCCCTCCACTAGGAGACTTTCGCCACACCATCCACATCGGGAAAGGGGGCGAATGTGACGCCTTTGGAGACATGTCCTTCCTACAAGGCAAATTTGAGCTCCTTCCTGGGAAGGGTGGCATGTTCCGACCTCCATATGGCACCCATGGCGAGTTCATGAGAGCTAACAGTGCATCGGATGCTTCCTTCATAGAGACTCCTTCGCCAATTCTGAAGAACGCCATCTCTCTCCCAACTATTGGGGGCAGTCAAGCTCTGACCCTGCCTCTTATCTCCACCACCATCTTCCCCATGGCTCGGGACCCTCTGGATGACCTGGCTGGGCCGCCGACCCCTCCTGCCAGCTCAGAAGGGACGGACGACTTGGACATCCTTCAAATGGAGACCCTTCTTCAGTCCATCACCATCTTCACCCGTGACCCCAGCCCTGTTCCAGAGGAGATCAGTGAAAAACCCACATTCTCCATCAACCTTGTGGAGAAGCCACCAACAAAGAAGACTCAAAACAATACACATAAGGCTAACAATGAGAATGAGAAGGCATTAATGTCATTTTTTGGCAATGGCAATGAAAGTGGAAGTGATTACTACAAAAACAACAGCAGCTTCAGCAATGGCTACAATCACAGCAACGAAGATACAATCTTTCAGTATGAAAAAGAGGTGGCCAGCATCAACGGAGACTGGGCAGACAGAGACAGCGGTGTAGAAGAGGGGCGCATTTGTGACTTTGACTTTGAGCTCTCGAAAGGCAAGACTCTTTCTCAGGATTCTGTTGCCCAGGTCACCGGGTCACTGCTTTCTCTCGAACTGGACTTGGGCCCTTCCATCCTGGATGAGGTGCTCAATATCATGAGTAAGCCCGAGCCTTAAGACGTGCTACTGAAAGGAGGAGGGAAAAAAAAGACTTGCCAGTCAAACAAACACGTTAAAGTGCACCACATGGATGTTCTGTGCTGGACATGAACTGAAGAAGCAGACTTTATATTACTTCAGTATGTTTTTATCCTCAAGCTTCAACCTTCCTTGTTTACCCGGCGTTTGTTTCTCTTATAGTTGCAGGGCATGGGAGATGCATGCTTTATCAAATTAAGGCACACCACACACACACACACACACACACACACACACACCAGCCACTGTGCCTTTTATATCACTGTTAGATCAAGCTGAGAAACAAGACCGCTTGGTGTGCGTAAGTACCAGTTCCAGTGTAAATAAAGCTACATGTTAGTGTATGCTGTCGTCCAATCATGCGCCATGTATTTTGATAATCAATGTAATAATATTTCTCTATGAGATATATGTAAAGCTGTGTGAATTAGTCTTCATCACAAAGGTTCCTGTGCAGATATATTTATACTGATTATTAATTAACCATGCTAAAGAAGCATCAAAGCATATACTTATGTTTTTACTGTGTGGAGCTAAATATGAAATAAATGAGTAAATGAAAAAAATCGTTCCTTCATACCTCCCATGATATTAACTGTGGGGAACTGTACTTTAAAAGAAAAAAAAAGATAAGAAAACTCTTTATTAGTAACAATTTGCATTTTAACAACAGCAATGTGGACAGTACAAGCGACGAAAGTAGAAGCAGCATAACCTACAGAATAAAAACTACACAATGTTGGCATACGTACATATATATATATATATACTGTATATACATATATATGCAACTACATTTACAAAAGCATTGGGACGCCTGACCATTACACCAACAGTTTATTACACCAACAACTTTAATGACATTGCATTCAAATCCATACACTTTAATATGGAGTTGGTCCCCCTTTGCAGCTATAACAGCTTCCACTCTTCTTAGAAGACTTTCCACAAGCTTTTGGAGTTTCAATGGGAATTTTTGCCCATTCATTCTGTAGATCATTTATGAGGTCAGGCACTGATGTTGGACGAGAAGGTCTGGCTCCAGTTCATTCTAAAGGTGTTGGATGGGGTTGAGGTCAGGTCTCTGTTTGACCAGTCAAGTTCTTCCACATTGAACTCATCCAGCCATGTCGTTATGGGGCACAGTCACGCTGGAATAGAAAAGTCTCTTCCCCAAATGGTGTTATCCGAAATGTTGAAGCATTAAGATTAAGCCCTTCACGGGTAGTAAGGGGCCACCTGAATTCAGTCATTTAGAGGCGTGTCCCAATACTTAGCCCATATAGTGTATGTATATATATATATATACACAGTGGAATAATGCATATGGTGAAATCATCCAGAAGAATATCTGCCATTTAGAAATGTTGGAGATAAGATCAGTAAGTTCACAACCACGGCTGAAAGACTCTCAGCCCCCAGCCCCACCCCTCTCTCTCTTTCTTCCTTTGCCTCTGGCATTCTTCTAATTCCCCTGGACTGCCCTGCAGTGGGATCAGAGGTGGGTAAACGCTGCATCGTCTCTACAGTGATACAGCTGCGCCGTCTGTTCACATCTTGCAGGGACAGAGAGAGAGAAGAGGGGGTCTTTAGCATTCTCTACATTCCAGTGAGGCAGCACAAGTGCTCAGGATAGGCCATAAATAAACTGAGTGGACGCCTGCAAAGCGACATGCTAAACGGTCGGGTTAGGATCATAAAGCTAACCGCCCAAAGGAAAACATTTTTCAGTACAAAGACTAAGACTTCCATTCACATGTATAGGAGTGGTAATGGAGGGTGTCAATCAAAACAATGTTAAAACATCAGTTTTAAAACTGGACAAATGTCTGGCATCTGTTTAACACTGCTGCCCCTCATTTTTTCTATTCATAATTTTATGAGCTTTTATCATTTTTTATCATTTTGATGTCCTGAGCCCAAATCTGACAAAAGTTTTCAGTTTTCAAACCTTTTGCCTTTTGCTCCCATCGTAATGATCAAAATCAAATGTTCACAATGCACAATCAATTTAATACGTCATGAAATTGTTTTCTGGCATCTGATAAGTTGAAACAGACCAAAAAGAACCACAATTAGTCAATTATTTAAAATACTTATCAAAATGATCAAAAACTGTGGTTACAATCATATTTATTTAACATGTCACACACTTCACTGCTCTAAATGAACCAGTCCTAATGCTCTGATAGTAATGAAATATGACATTTGTCAGTGTTATGGAAGAGCTGATTCAATATCCACTCTATGCACAGAAAAGCATATTGTGACTTCTTGTGAAATGGAATTAACAAAGCGAAAATATCCTAATTTGATGGAGAAAAAAGTATGAAAATTACATTTAATTGAGATTGTTAGATACAAATTTCAGACCAATCTGAACACATTCTGTTGAATCTTTCCTTCTCTAACACCAAATTTACGGCGTTTGGCAGACGTCCTTATCCAGAGGACACAGTGGTAGAAAGTGGGGGGGTTTGAACCTGCAATGTTATGGTCATCGGGTTCACAGGCAAGTGTTTTACCCACTACCACATTCGTTTGTTAGACATGAAAAATTAATTTGCTTGTTTCTTAGGCTTTATTTTTTGCACGTTCTGTGTGACTGGACCCAGTGTTTTGTGCAATAGTACTATTGGTTGTTATGGATCCAGTCTCTGGCCTCTGGTCAATCAGTGTAGAAGTAAACATGGCATCTGCTCAGCTGGTCCCTTCACGCCACATTCCATCTACTTGTTTCTGCCGTTTCAGAACTCATGTCATGTGTAAACCATTACTGGGGTATGTTCTGCATTGTTCTACACTCATGTGCAAAATATGGTTCCATTTCTTTTCCTTTAAAGAAACCTCAATGTGTACACAAACACCGCGGCTCATACGAAAGCATTTTGTACTGAAGCTGCGTGTGCCTGGCCAGAACAGATGTGAGGGCCCTGTTGTAACAGAAATGTGCGTATTTTGCCGTTCATGTGAAAAATTGTAGCTGCAAATCAACCCAGTGACTCTGGCTCTAGGCCTCTGCTGGAAACTTTAGAGCTGAGCTAATGATACGACATCAGCCTAATGACAGTGCGAGTCAGAGCTTAGAGCGCAGGCTTTTGACTGATATTACAGGCTTTACTAAGGATTTGGCTCATTCTTTATGGCTTAAATAGTTGTAAAAGTGCTAGATATTTTCAGAGTCAAGTAGTTTTTGAACATAAGCATAGTTTAATAAATGGTGAGCAGACTAAACACTATCAACACTGACTTTCCTCATTTCCACTCTTACCTCATGAACTCCAGGACGGCTTTTAAAGCTCCAGTCAGTCCTTTTTAGTTACAAGACAGCAGAGCTTCAAACTTTAAATGATGCATTTGTGGACTCAAACTTGTTGGCATAGTTTTTTAGCTGGAATGCTGTAAACATGGATAAAACAGTCTCAGGGGCAAATGTTAGCCAGTGCCAATTTAAGGGCCCATATTCTACATTTTTTCTTGCATTACATTTCTCCCCGGGGTCCACTTATGACGTTTGTGTGGGCACAGTTACAAAAATGTACTAAACACAGATATAATTCTTTGTTACATGATTATTTTCTAACCTCTCTTTATCCCTTACAGTGAAGGAGGCATTTTTGAGTACTGTACTGAAGCATATTTACAGTGCCTCACTCAAAAAAGTAGTCTCAGCTGAAACACAGTATAACTTCAGTGTGGATGGGCAGGGAAACACTGCAGTAGGCATAGGTGGATATCTTTAATGGTTTTTGTGACATCACAAAAATGATGAATCCTTTGGTAGTTCACGTTATCTATGTGGATGGTGTGGACGTCATGTTATAACAGTGTTAACAAATTATTTTCTGCATAAATATAATTTAGAACAGCTGGCCATAAAATTGATTTTGCAGTTTAATTCCGTAAAATACAAATATTATTATGTGAATATTGTAAGTTTGGTACGAGTATTCACATTCACACAACACCTTTTTTATGTTTGCACAACATATCAAAGGAAGGAAGAATGACGGTCTTTCGTCCGCCCCCTTCCATTCCAAGGCCACAAAAAAGCCTGTTTCGATCTTTAATTTTGATCAGGAACCCTGAGAATCTACTTCTGAGCTCTTTCTAATGTGTCCTGCTCTAAAAATCTTCTCAGAATCTCACAGAAGAAAGCAGAGAATGCCAATGGCAGCCAGGCTCCTTTATGTAGCTTCATGGGCAAAAATAGCCCTGTTTTTATGAGGAGACAGAGAACGGCGCTCTCTAACCTGAAGCACTATGGTGCTCCCCTGTCCCCTGTGTGAGTCAGGAACATTTAAGTTCATTTATCACACACAAAAAATAGGGTATATTGAACAAAAGACATGACATAGTTTAGCACAATTAACCAGATCAAATTCAAAATAACTGGGCCTATTGTTTTGCCAAGTCCTCAAGTTTGTTTGCTTTGAAAGTGCTAGAAATGGGCTTAAATTCAATTTACTTGTAGGCTTTTTGTAAAGACATTACATGGCTTTTTCTTTCTTCACTCACATCATAGGTGACTGTGAAAATGGAAAAGTAATGGTTTGATTTTGAAAATTGTGGTCACTTCTTATTGCTATGACCCAAATAACAAAACATTATATGTGGGACTTTCTTATTGTTATTGTTATTGTTGCCCATAAAAAAACAAACATTTTAGGTCTTAGAAACAAACAGACAAAACACAAGAACACAAATCTGAAACCAAATCTGTGTTCTCCAAACCAGCTCAGTTCTGTGCATTTCAATGCATTTATGTTCGGCACGGATCCGTGCCAGAAGCACAACCAATGGTAAATTGTTGTCATATGGCTAAACAGCTCCTTAAATGGAAGTTGCCCCGATTTGTGTTGACTTTACATGTTTGGCTGAGCTTTATTTGGTGTTCCAAAGTAATTGTGATAAAAAACACAGCTGGGGTTTTTAAAACAGTGTCACACGCTAGTGAACATCAAGACCAAAAATGAACAAATTTCTTTTATTTTAGGTCTTACAATAAAACAGAAAAAAGTACAAGATCTTTGAACCTGGAGGAACTTTCAGGATAGTCTTCAGCCACAAGTGTGTGTGTGTGTGTGGGGGGGGGGGGACTGCAGAGGGAGAGGGGGTCCAGAATTTGGAGGCCAAGTCAACACCTTGAACGCTGTCATGCTCCTCAAACCCTTTCTGAACCATTTGCTCTGGCCCAGTCATCTAGCCATCACAGTTTGGCTCTTGTCAAAGTCACTCAGGTCTTAACGCTTGTCCATTTTCTCTGCTTCCAACACATCAGCTTCAACTGTTCTCTTGCTGTCAAATATCTCTTACCTCTTGACAGGCACCATTGCAACAAGATAATCAAAGTTATTCACTTCACTTGTCAGTGGTTTTAATGTTGTGGCTGAACGATATATGGAACCACCTCAGTGGACCAACACAGAGTGGTCCCTTTTCGTTTCCTGGAATAAGGTGAAACTGTCAGGTTTCTGATGAATATGCTTTGGCCTGTGGTCCAGGGGTGCCAAAGAAAGCATAACTCAAACTGAGGGAATTTTTCCACCCGCCCCAGAGCAAGACCTAGAATAATGTGAACAGTGTCTTTCTGACGCTGAGGTATAACACACTGAGCGCTTTGAGATGGGACCCAGCGACAGGTTTAGTAAGATACGTCCCACTTCCCTCTTCTGCTGTAGAGGATTTGAGTGCAAAAGGGCAGATCCAGCCCTTCTTTGCATCCTCCTCCATACATCGCTCTGCTGGGTTGACCACTGAGAAAAACCCACTTGCCCAAAGGGGAGGACAAGGGGAAGTGTGTTAGACGAGACCCTGTTTGGAAGAATGAATGTAATTTCCTATACACAGCATTCTAATGAGATACATTTCTGGGAATGGAATGGTGTTGGTTGATGTGGATGAATGTCTTTTGGCAGGAGAAGTGATTGTACTAAGCGTTGTTGTGATAGAGGGACAGGGTTTAGACCAAATGTACTTCAATGAGCCGATTCAGAAGACCAACTACCCCATGTGCAGTCTGCTCTAGACGTTAAGACATTAGCATCTCAGCTCTTTGCCTGCTAAGAGCAAGAAAGCCACTGAAAGGAATTTCAGAAGAATAAAAGGGGTATTCAAAATGGTGTGCCTGTCGTCCTTGCAGCTTTCATGAGAACAGACCTTAATGATCTCAGTGGTGTGTCAGTGTCTTGTCTTGAGAAAGGAGTATTAGAAAAATGAGCCCAGGTTAAAACTGGGCCACACTGGAGAGCAAGGAAATGAATGCATCAGATAAAAAAGGAGATACTTGAGAGCTAATGAGAATCAGAGTAACTGACTTTGGCACAGACTAGAGAGACTAAGTGCAGTATACACTGCGCTGCCATGTTGACTGCTGTTTGTTAGTCGTTTCTATGGAGCCTGTATCTCTGGCATGTGACAGTTCTACTGAAGATGAAGCAAAGGGCAGAAGCTGCTGCCTTCTGACAGTGACATATCATGGCCAGTTTGATACGGAACAGATGAAACATGCTGTATTCAACCCCCCAGAGCAGTTCTACACTAAAGCCTCATGAGGAAACCAGCATCCTTTGCTTTCAGATCTCAAATGAGGTGGCTTCATTCTGTAAGAGGAAGGTAAAAGGAAGGTAAGAGGAAGGTCAAAAAAGTTTTTGTTACCCAGGTAACAAAAACTAGAGTTAAAAGATCGAAAGAAAATGGGACTTTTAACATCCATGCAAGACGTGCTCGACCAGCAAAACTGCCCCCGTCAGAAAAACAGTACTAAAAGCATTCATCTTCTAGAGGTAGAAATCAAGCTCTGTTCAGATCTGAAAAATAGAGGTTTTTGTTTGCTCTTCCACATTGTGGGCATGAAAGAATGTGCATCTGTTCAAGAAGCCACAAACTAAAAAAGGAAGAGACAAGAAAGAAGAACACCAAAACTGGACATCTGTGTTGTGGAGGATGGTTTCACGGACTGTTGAGTGTAAATCTGTAACTGGACACTTGGATCATGAGAAATAGAAACCGTAGAACATCTTTGGAAGTTTTTACCTTTGTTCCATTTTCCAACCAGCTTCACATGCTGTCACACATCATCAGGATAATGTCACTATGACATACCAGAAATACACTGAGCTACAAAGTCAGCTGCCAAAATGTCCTGCCGTTCCGGAACAGAAAGTGCCGTAACATAACCTTATGTCAACAAAGGTCTTGACATAGATATTAGGTCATCGAAGCTCACAAATAAAAATTAAATGCCAGCTGACATAAGGCTTTATAAATTTACGTTGGTCTAAGTGAGTTTTTTTGAAGAACCGCAGACGTTGTTACCTAATGACCTTATGTGTTACCAAAGATTTTTTTATTGCAATAGAAAGAGTGAGAACAATACATGTTATTGCAACAGTACAGAGTGAGAAAACTATATGTAAGACAGTTAGAGGTGAAGACAAAAGAGAAGAGGATTGTATGTGTATGTGATTGTGTGTGCAATTGTGTGTGCATGGTCTGAGGTGTCATACAGTGTTTGTCTGAAGCATACATCGGTCAGGCATTTATAAGAGGGCTACCATGATTAAAATATATATATATATTTTACCAAAGAGTTATTCATAAAAATGTGACATTTTGAACACAATGGACAACCTATGATTTTCAAAATGCTAATTCTCCACCAGTGCCCATTACATCAGTCTGGAGACTGAAGACTAGTTGTAAATCTAGCTAAACATCTTCAGACTGCACACAGAAATGATCAAATTACTTAGTATGACTTTGAAGAAATGAAATAAAATGCTAAAATGCCTGTTTAGGATGGAAATCATGGACTGAATATTTCAGTTAGTGGGTGAATGACTACCACACTGTGTTCCATTCATAACTCTCCTAGCAGTGGGTTTGGATGCTATTCTGAAAAGATCTTTTGATGCACAGCACCTTACAGAAAATTACATGATGTGAAAAGCATATTAATTGTATTATTCAATGAAATAATTATATTTACAGTACTAGAATTACATTATTTCAAAAACAACAGCCATTAAAAATATGGTTTGTGGTTAAAATTGATAGTTTGTTTTCAAATATAATGCAAAACTAATAACAGAATTTACACCTTTACCATCACCTAGTTTGTGCCTGAAATTGCCTCATATGACTGTTTGTAAACAGTATTTGTTATATTTAAATGAGGGGAAATGTTTATGAAGCTTGTGTGTCAGATATGAATTATGCATTAGAGAACATTGCAGCAGAAGCGTGAACTGTGTTAGTGTGCCTGCAGTCAGAGCGGCTGAGTGTTCGGAAATGTCTAAAGCTTCTTACAAAATGAGCATTGATGATCATGCAAATAAAGAAGATTGGTGCAAAGCTCCTCTGCTATGTCTGCTGCCACAGCACTCCAAATCTGAACTGCTTAACGCTCAGCCCACTTCTTCCAGAGCCTGAAAATCTTACAGATCAAGAACTGAAGCCACCCATTAAGCACCAAGGCTTTAAATGTCCTTCAATTTTCATTATATTACACACTCTCAAACACATCCATACAGCGACTGTGCCCAACTGTTAACAACGAAAGGGGATAGGATCGAGGAGCGCAGATATGGGTGAAATCCAGAGTGTGGGACCTCCTTACCAATGCAGACACCTCATTGTGCAAGATGGTTCTTGGCAATTAATCATATTCAGAGAAAATCTGCAAGGCTATCAGCTATTTTAGACTACAGAATCAGCCATTTTAGACTACAGCAGGATTAATAGCTGTGGGAGAGCTTTTTTATGCAAGGGTATTGGTGCAGAGGATTCTTTATAGCCTAGTAATTTCTTAAAAATAGATGAGTGGCAAAAGTATGGATATGTTTTAATGTATCCATGTTTCTGGACATATTAAATACCTATAAAAAGTTAGTGAATGTAGAATGCTTCATCTTTTGTTAGATATACTCAAGTATCCAGAGGAAAGTTCAATTTCTAAAGGAATTTTTAAAGGGACAGTTTGGCAAAAAAAAGTCATTGTCCACACGCCAGAGATGAAGCCACTCAGTCAAATTCTGCGTCTGTAGTTTAGAACTGGAGATAATATTGCCAACATTACATATCAGTAGTGACCCAAATCTTTTCCTCTACTCTCCTATGGGTAGATATTTTGTCGTGGGCTGTATGTGTTTCTTCTAAGACTAATATTACAAAAAAGTATGTCAAGGGTACTTCCTAAGTGTAGAATAAATGTAAAGTGACCATTTTGTCATATGTGACCACCACAGCACACAGTGAGAACAGCACTAAATTCTTTCTCTTCATTTAACCCATTCACCAAGTGAAGCAGTGGGCAGCCAGGAACACAGCGCCCAGGGAGCAGTGTGTGGGGAGGGTGCCTTGCTCAAAGGTACCTCAGTGGTGCCACTAGCAGTCTTGGGATTCAAACCCACAACTTTCTGATTGCAGAACGCCCTAACCACTAGGCCAGCAGCTAGAGTTTGGAGTTTCATCTTTTCCACTTTCCAGGTTGTTTTTCTGCCATTTGCCCTATGAGGGCTGGGAAAGGCTCCATCACTCCCTGCAACCCCAGTTAAGACTGGCAGCTCAGATAATGGATAGATGGATGGATGGTGGGCTGCTGATGGAATTGAGAGCAACGAGCACAAATCTGGCACCAAATCTGTGTTCTTCAAACCAGCTCAGTTCTGTGCATTTCAATGCATTTATGTTCGGCACGGATCCGTGCCAGAAGCACAACCAATGGTAAATCGTTGTCAACTCCTGAAATGGAAGTTCCCCCGATTTGTGTTGGTGCTCAAGGTGTTAGATGTCATGCTGAGCTTTGTTTGGTGTTCCAAAGTTATTTGAATAAAAAACAGCGACAAACGCTAGTGAACATAAAGATAAAAAATGAACAAATTTCTTTTATTTTAGGCCTTACAAACAAACTTTCAGGATAGTCTCCGCCCACAAGTGGGTGTGGAAAACCCACAGAAGGAGGGGCTCCTGAGAGTGGCGGCACGCCGAGAGAAAGAGCAGCAAACACCAGTGTGTAGGAGAACAAACGCTGGTTCTAGACTGTTTTACACCAGTTACATTTACTGAAATCAGAGTTTACTGATACACTGAGTTCTGAGGGTAAACACCAGTTCTAGACTGTTTTACACCAGTTACATTTACTGAAATCAGAGTTTACTGATAC
>JBBPCX010000154.1:4214962-4229238 GCA_037974365.1 Hydrocynus forskahlii | reverse complement strand
TGTTCCTCAAGACCACATTAAAATACAAGAAAGTCTGGATCTTTGGAAGCAAAATATGAAGAAATGAGGGGTGGCTCGAGATGTCTCGATTACTGTATATAATTAATAAGTAAAAACTAAAAAAATATACAAATAAAATATACAAAAGCGTTAAAAATAATGAACCATATTGCTAATAATAAATATGAAATAATAAAGAAAAAAACAAAAACAAAACATTACCAGGGTACAAATGGTGGTGGTTTTCCCAGTGCCAGGCATTCCTACAATAAGAGTGTAGTCTTTGGACAGCAGCACTTTTTTCATAGCTTGCTTTTGAGGCTTGTTGAGTCCTGAGAGGCAGTATATGACAAATGTCAATGCTGATCAAGTATCCATAATCTCTCCCCGAGGTTAATGACACAGAGAGGGTTTTCCTTAATTTCTCACTTTCTCACATAATTAAAAATGAAAATGGATGTTAGCTTGTAATAGAAATACAAGGACCATTTACTTTACCCAAGTAAAAAAAAACAAAAAACAAAAAAAACCAAAAAAACACCTTTTAGAATGTTGGCTACGGTGTCCTTGGCCTCTCGTGGCAGCACACTGCTGAGGCTGTCGATGAACTGGGGGGGTTTATACTCCACAATCAGCTGCCTCAGCCTCTCACTGCCAAGCACAGCAAAAAATAAAATCAGGAAAACTGTTCATTACTGAAAATTATGCCAAGTCAGGAATCCAATTATTAAATTGAAAAGCATGCTAGGCCAGCGGTCACCAACTTGTTTTTTGGGCATCAGCCCTACAAGGTATAGCTTAGGGCTACACAATATATCATCTGCTAATCATAATCGCGATATCTGTCCCTGCAATACTGATATCCCTAAATACTGCAATATGCAATTAACCTCTAACCAATCACAGTGTTTCTGACAGGGTGACCAATCCCAGCTCCAGGTGAGTTACTGGGTGTTTTGATGAATCGAGTTCTTCATGTAATCCAGCAGAAGTTTAATTATTTTGGCTGACCTATAACCATTAAAGATGTTGACAAATTGCTGCCTGAATGGGTGGGGCTAAAGTGATGAAGACAAAATAGAGAGACATATTTAAATGTGCTGGTTTAGTGACATCGCAGTACTATTTGAAAAAACGTTTTTGTAGCTTATTTTCCATATATATGGACTGTATGGATGGGGGGGTGAATTTACCCTTGAATCCAAAAAATGTTATGTCATGGGCCTTCTAATGTAAAAGTGTCATTGCTATTGCAGTATGTATCAGTAAAAGTGCAATACTTTTGTCCATATCATGCAGCTCTAGTGTAACTCTACTAATCAATCAGTGTGTTTTTTTTAGACGGCATTTACTGGCTAGATAAGCCGATTGGGATTTCTGGGTTGGGTTTTAGCAGGAAAGTAGAAACTCAGGATGCAGGTAAATGACCACTGGGCTCAGTCGTGCAGACCTGGTTGGCGTGTTTTCCATGAGCATGGACAGGTTTCCCAGATGAGTGCTCAACCCTCCAGCACCCTCGTCTTGGTCCAGACGGAAAACCGTATTCGAGGAACACTTGGAGAGATTTCTGAAACATTGAACATATGAAACACTATTGTCAGGTTAAGCAAATCATGAGAGGAATTCAAAAAATAAAAAAATAAAATAGAATATCAATTGTCATTTGTACAATAACCTGAGACTGCATAAAAGAAATGAATAAGTTATTGTTCAAATACAAGGAAAACTGCATTTACTAGGAAGTGTGGATAAGAGGGAAAGGGAGGAGAAATCAGAGGGATTTTGTGACTAAATGTGTTCTACACTTCAATATATTTTACTGTACACTGTTCTATAACACTGTATTCTACAAAGGACAGCTGTACTAAAATGGTTTGTGTTCACACACAGTGGGAAAGCAAGACTTACTTATCTAGAGAACAGGTCACTCTTGTGTTTGTTATCTCAGTGATGTATCCTGTCGCAATGCCGATGGACCTGGAGTCCTGGTCACTGACTGCGATCCTGTCCCCGACGATAAGACTAATGAGAGCGTGTTCTCCCTGTCTGCGCTCAAAGTGGTGCACATACACACCATCGGAGAGAGCCGACACACCGCCTGCCAGCACCATGTTCCCCGCACAGCCACCATTCTTCTCCCTAGAGGGGCAGCAGTGTCAACCGAGCTGTGTACAGGAGAGACTTCCAGCCAAGGCTAACAGGGATCATGACTAATTCAATCATTTACAATAGCTCCCACTTCAGCCACCACCAATTCCACACAGGCACAGTGAAGCAGTTTATTCTGGCAAATTAGTAGTTTCTAAAGTTAACTTCAGTTACTACCTTCTACTGAACACCAAACACACGCTCAAGGTTATGTTACTGTCATCAGCAGCTGTGTACACGCACAGACCACAGTGCAACATATAGCAACACATATATACAGCCATGGAAAAAAAATAAGAGACCACATCATTTGTTTTTCTGGTTATTGCTTGTGTAATGTGTGGGAGTGTGTCTGTGTAAAATGTGCAGGTCACTATTGTTTTACACACTATTGACCAAGACTTGATTCAAAATTCTAAACGAAAAATGTTTGGAGAAAAAGAAAAAATAATACATATAAATAATGTATTATACCATGAAAATGTTAAACTACCAAACAACTGCAACAATTAAAACAGTGATGTTAAGAGCAGAGTGTGTGTGTGTGTGAGACTCTCTTTCATCCATCAGAAACTGAATCAGGAGTGAAGCTGCTGGAATACAGACCATAGAAAAGCTGCCACACACACACACAAACACACACACAAACACACACACAAACACACACACACAAACACACACACACAAACACACACACAAACACACACTCTTCCATGGCTGTATGTACGTGTAGACATTCAAAATTTTCCACACTTTAACTCTATTACAAATTTTAAAAACAAATTACATCTGGCTTGCCAGACAGAACTAGTCACATGACACTCTCAGACACGTCCAATTACTAATCTTCCAGCCTACAACTTTTTGAATGTACTTCGTATATACCCAAATGTATGTGTGTGTACATTATATGTATATAATCCATAAAGTTTTGTGTCAGAACATCCACCTCTCCTGAGCAGACTGCAACCAGATGTTGCGGCGGCCTCCCTTGCTCTCCATAGTCACGGCCTCCAGGCTGCAGAGCAGCAGCCAGTGGCTGAAGTACTGCAAATGGAGCTGGTTCAGATGTTCACTCTCCAGCTGCAGAAACGCTTGATGGTCCTCAGGGGGACACTCACCTGGAGCTCTCTCCAAAGCTCTACACACAAAGATGGGAAGATCGAACATTCTAGCGAAACCACCATAGAACAAAGACAAAAAGTGCATGCTGAATCACTATTGTGGGTACCTGTTGTAAACTGCACAGTTTCTTCTCTGGGGGCAGTACTTGCAGGCCTGCTGGTCAGAGATGACGCCAGGTAAAGGTGCCATTTGGCTTTTACCCTCCATCCTGACAATGCTCTTACCAACGTGATGAGCCAGTGTGTTTCTCAGTTTGATCAACTCTGTGATGACCAAAAGAAACAAGTCAAAACGAGCTGCTAGAAATGAATCCAGCTGTAGCAAAAATGCAACAGAAACCCCCCTTTTTTAAAGATCACTTAAACCCATATATTCATTTAACCTGAATTTCCACATCTGTTTTAGCATGAGTTATGTGTAACATCAAGAATTCTCTCAACACAAACCTCTTCTGTCCATGTGGTTGCCCACTATAGGATGTAGACTGCCAGTCTTCAAGTAGACGAGAAAACCTGCCTCAGCATCTACTCGTCTCTCAGAACTCATGAGAGTATACAAGATAACCTGGGGAATATGGGGGGAAAAAGTTCAGCATACAGATTCATGTTTCAGGCACTGAGTAAAAAAATCTCCCTTTTCTCTTGATTCTTAAGTGTGCACAAGACTTCTACTATACTTTTGTCTGATCCAGAGCTCTGAACGGAGCAGTATGTGAATTTCGGTCTCCATCACTCCTTACCTGGCTGCGATGCTCAATCGAGTTGGATTCCTTGCCAGTCTTCAGCTCCAGAGGCACAATCTTGTCCACGTGTTTCCTCCCACGCCGGTGAATCCTCACTCCTGCAGTCACGTCAATCTTCCCTTTCAGACCAAATCGTGGAGACCAGATGTTCTCCTCGATATCAACAAAGTCAGTGACTGAGACACTGCATGCTGAGTCCTGGCGGCTCAAGGATCCATCGCTTGGGCTGAGAACACAAAGACACATGATGTATTGCATAGACACATTTGACAAAAACAAATATAAAACACCACAAATATCTATTGAATGAATGAATAATGATACAATGTTCTAAACTCCTGCACAAGAAGCAAATCACAGGAATGAGTGATGCTCACAGTTTGAGAGTCAGTTGTTTCTGCCCTGCCTGTGGAGACGTATGCAGGTAGTCTTTGGCCCATTCAGTCAAAGCAGGAAGGTACACCTCTACCTCCTGCTTCATGTCTGCTTGAGTCAGTTTCAAACTGTACCTGAGCAAAAAGAAATAATTGCAATTAACTGTGATGAGAAGTAAAGTGGCCATTTTTGTGCATACCACAGCACAGTGTGAAAATTGTGCAGTTCTTCTGATTTAACCCATTCACCCGAGTGAAGCGATACAGCGCCGGGGGGGAAGTATCTTGCTCAGGGGTACCCCAGTGGTGCCTCTGGTAGTCCTGGGACTTAAACCCACAACCTTCCGATCGCAGGGGCAAGTCCCTAACCACCAGACCAGGAGCCGCCCCAAAGACAGCTTTGAACCCAGACCACTCAGTCTTCAGCCCAACGGCCTAACCACTCAAAACCATGAGAGGGGCATAAAAGATGATGGTGAAAGAATTGCCAACTTTATAAATGATGACAAAGATAGTAGTTTTGCAAAACCAGACACAGAAACCATGAAACTATGGCCATAACTCTTACATTTGTCCAAGGTAGTTCGGGCTGAGCAGTGCTTCACTGGCAAGTTTCTCTAGATTCTCTGAAGAGAAGTCCAAGGACATGGCAGCTTTCTGGAAGATGTCATGAACTATGGTCCCATTCAGCATCTGCTTGCTGCCACCATCAAAGGTCTGTAGAAATCAAAGTTCAACAAGTAGAGCATAGCTGTTTCATGTCATAAAACTAAATAGAAAGTTAAATGATTAACATTTTCGCTCATAGTACCACCCTGAGCACTGCTCATGCTCGGTACTACCTTAAACATCTCCCCAAGGACGGCTCGCCTCATGCAGCGGATGCTGCTAGCAATGCTGGTCCCAGAGATGAGCAAGTCAGGCAGAAGAACCAGGAAACCAGAGTGCCGGTCAATCACCCACGAGCCAGAGATACTTTTCCCTTCCAAGTGAATGATGTCCCCCGCAGCAACAGGAGTGCTCTCCCTTAAACAAGAAGTAATGCAAAGGCCAATCTGACACTAAATCAGCACAAGATCGATTTATTTTATTAATTCAACATATTACCAACCATCCATCTTTCAGAATGCAGGTCTCTGTGGGCTGTGCAGTCTTTGAACAGGTAATGGTTAAATGTTTCTCAGCATAGCCTTGAGATCCAGTAGTTTCTTGCACGTTTAGAACCCAGTACCGGTTATGGAGTCCAGTGGTCAGTACAACAGTTTCCGGAATGCCTACCTTCTTTCTGTAGGTGAAAAAAGAAGACATGTCCTACATAAATAAGGATTCACAACTAAAGTTTCTAAAAGCATGAAACCAAACCAGAGGACATTATTTTAAATAATTCATACTGCATGGCAAGACATACTCAAGTTTGGGCTTCTTTTGTTGTTTTGGCTCTCCAAAACTTTCCTCCATCCCATCCTCAAACCAGCTGTCCTCCAAAACACTGAAGTTCTCCTCGGAGGCTGTGAGAACCTTTCCAGTGACACCACGATTTTTCACTTGGTCTTTAGAAAGTTCCTTGAAAGGTTTCTTTTCAACTGGACAATTGATGGGACTTTTCTGAATGTCAGCGAAGTCATTACTAACCCATGAACTGTAGGACACCACAAGATCTCGCTGATTGTCTCTTAAAAGTTCAGCCACGGCTGTCTTTGGCTCTGCAATGAGAGGAAGTACATTCTCCTTCTCATCTTCACTTGAGCTACTTTTGTGGTGATGACTGGCTCTTGAGAGTTTTGAGGTTGAACCGGTGGTCCGACGTAGCTTCTCTGGGGTCATCTTTCCCAAATTCACCTCTGGCACTCTTGATCCCAACATGATCTCAGACAGAACCTTCTCAACCTTGTAAGGCTTTTTCTCAGCGCTCTTCAAGTTACCTTTCTGTGGTGCATCCTTTTTAAAATCAGAAGAGTCACGAATGATTTGAAGGAAATTGTTGAGGTCATCTCCTGTTGAGCTCAGGTCTTCTTCAGAATCTTTCGAAGGTGGCCTGATTCTAGGCCGCTTGGCTTTATGGAGGTTCTCTGAACCGTGCATCAGTCTTTTCACAGAGCCAAAAGGAACAATACCATTATTCACCTCAAAAACGTCCCCAGGTTTTGGGCTCTTCTTGTCCTGTGGCTGCACTGACTTGATGGCCATCAGGTTAATTCTGCAGCTAGAGCCTCTGGAACATGGGCTTCGAGAGACAGGGGAGCTTGGACCATCTGGGGATGTTCTTATTTGGAACTGTGATTTTGTGTGGCTGTCAGGTGTCTCTGGGATGGTGAAGGGGGACAGTGGGATTCTTCTGCTTTCCTTGGTACATGGCTTCACTACGTCAGGGTCTATGCCTGCGACTGAACATGCGGCTGTGCCCTTTTTAGGGGATTTTGGTGACACCTGTGAAAATAAAGGAAAGTGAGATATGATTGACACTCTTTTTTAACACTTCCACTTCAATTTAGTTTACCAATTAGTTTACTATTTGCAATTTTTCAATGCATACACTGATCATACACTACACTATTTCAATATTTACATACATTCACTATTTATATATATATATATATATATATATATATATATATATATACACACACACTGATTATCTTGTTATAGTAGCACATGTCAAAGGGGTGAGATAAATTGGGCAGCAAGTGTAAAGTCTCAGGGAAAAATGCTCAAGGAAGGACAACCAATGATCCAGCATTAGGGCTGAGTAAGAGAGTTGAGTATTGAGAACCAAATCTAAATTGAACGAGCTGTTCCAGACTTGTCAGTGCCGTAATCTAGCGAATCTCCTATTCAAACTGGGCTGCTGTCAGTGTTTATGCATAGTTAATGCATTTTCAAATGGTGAGTGCTGGATTGGGTCAGTAGAGGGATAGGGGCAAACTAATTTCCAAAAAACATCATCATAAAATAACTGTTGAATCTTTTCAAGTGACTATTTTTGCACCAAATTATGGAGAGTATTCAATAATAGTATCGATAAAGAACAGTATTGAAAAGCTAAATTGGTGCAAGTAAAAACCTTACAATGCCCATATTAAATAGAGTTTGTTCAGGACAGGAGACTTTAACTACAGTATTTGAAGAGTCCTGTGTGAACCCTGGTGTTCAGTCATCATTTTGAAGAGAGCTGATTAAGCTGTAGGCTTAATGTGTCTGGTTACTGCTGGACAGCCTGTTAAAGCGTGAGCAAAATCATTGGATTGCAAGATTTAAAC
This sequence comes from Hydrocynus forskahlii, assembly GCA_037974365.1. Taxonomy (NCBI): domain Eukaryota; kingdom Metazoa; phylum Chordata; class Actinopteri; order Characiformes; family Alestidae; genus Hydrocynus; species Hydrocynus forskahlii. The sequence goes on along the minus strand of JBBPCX010000154.1, from coordinate 4,221,592 downwards.
AATGGACAAAACACAATTGACTGGACTTGAAATGCACAGCAAATTGCACACTGAGCATCATTACTGGCTCCTCTCACTCTCAGCTCTGGGGAGCAACATCAGCTTCTTACCTCTGAGAAGAAAAAGGAAGAAATGTTGGACTGCAGCCCTCTGGTGGCCTGTAAAATAAAGAGCAATAATAGAACACACCTTTTCAGGCCAGATTAAATCTCACCCTTACCTTATTTTATACTTCTTATTGCACTTTGGTTTTCTTTGTTTAACAATGTTTTATGTCCATTGCACTATATGTACACTGTGGAACCTGAGCTTCGCCATTTCATCTTTCTTTATACTTGTACATGTTTGAGATGACAATAAAGTTCACTTTGACTTGACTGACTTTTTTCTTCACGCAGTGTCTCCTCAGTGTAGCCTACAGAGTAGATGGAGCGAATACTGGTGTAAAATAAAGTGATTCTGTTGTGAAGGCATTACTTGATATGGTGATCTCAGTCTATCAAGATGTGCTACCCCATATAATTATACGTACACTATGGGCGGGCCAGAAGTTTGGGCCCACCCTCATACTTTGTGGGTCCAGCTCATCCCTGCAGCTCAGTGGAAGAAAGATCTGGAGATTTAATTCTCAACCTTTTTGCTTTTCTATGGGCTGGGTATAATTTTTTGCACAATTGTAAAGAACGCTTGGGATCACTATCTTGTTGAAGAATGAAATTTTGTCCAAAGATGCATAAACCAGAAGGAATTGTTCTTTTTTCACACAGAAACAAAGTGAATGTCAGCCACTAAAGACAGACCTGAAATGTCTCTTCAGAACACTATAATAGAATATCTATATGTTGTAATATCTATTTGCTGTATTGATATTGTAGAATATTTTATTCATAAAAAGTAAATGGAGTGAACACTGGTGCAATATATCAACTGATTCTGTATCAACTGACATAGGGAAATCAGTCTATTGAGACATTCCACTCCATCTTATTAAACGCTCAGTGCAACAAGAGAGTGTAAAATATCAATGACAGTAGAAAAAATAAAAACAGACAAGTGTCACACAGTGACAAGAATATTAGTGTGACAAATGACATTTTAGCCCAGTGTAACAAATAACAGTGCAACAGTCTAACAAGTTACAGTTTAACACAGTGTAATAAATTAGTGTAAGTGTAATTAGTGCGTACAGTGTAACACTGTAACATTACTGTGTGTAAGATTTAATGAACTGTACCAGCAGATCAGTAGTGCTGAACGGTTTATGAAAATGTCTTAGTGTTAGTGCAATCAAAAAATGCAATTAAATAGCAGCAGATGATAAGGTAATGATATTAACATTCAGTAACATTAGCTCAATTCAAAGACTCCGAGTTGCACATTGCACAAATCAGAACATAACAATGTTTTAAACAGCTTAATCAGTTTAATGTTTTAAACAGCTTAATCGCTCGACGTTACTCACCGAGGTTTTCCTGCACTTGCTTTTCATCATCGTTGAAAGCAGAACAATCCTAATGTAACCAGGAGGTTTTTTTTAGTTTTGTGGCGTTGTTTGTGTTTGACAGCAGGTTTAGAGTCAGTTATTGTTCAAATTCGGCTTCTTCGGCTTCAGCAGAGAAGATTTTACTCCCATTCTCAAACCGCTATGAAAATAAAAAGCTAAACTGGGGGATTTTTAGATGGATTAAGGAGGAAAAGCTAAGTGTCCACACACACTCGACTTTCTCTCATTCATAAATACGCGCCAACGGAAGCAGCCTGTATAAAAACACACAAACACACACACACACACACACACACACACACACACACACACAGACGCACGCACGCACGCACGCACAGAGACACATCGCCCTCTAGTGTCGCACAGCCAGGCTCCACTACTATTTACACCCGATCGCTCCATGCGACTCAGACTTCAAGCTACAGTACATCGACAAAAGTATTGGGACACACCTGTTTTTCAGGGATTGTGCCCCTTACTTCCAGTAAAGGTCAATCTTAATGCTTCAACAGACCAAGACATTTTGGACAGCGGAATGCTTCCAACTTTGTGGACACAGTCTGGGGAAGAACCTTATCTATTCCAGCATGACTGTGACCCAGTGCACAAAGCAAACTCCATAAAGACTTGGCTGGATGAGTTCAGTGTGGAAGAACATGACTGGCTCGCACAGAGCCTTGATCTCAACCCCATTTACACAAGATCACTTGTTGTGTCTTCAGGATCATATCTGGATGTACATTTATGGCATATAGCAGACGCTTTTGTCCAAAGCAACTTCCATTCTCTAACTACAGGGGACAGTCTCCCTGGAGCAACTTGAGATTAAAGGTCTTGCTGAGGAACCCAGTGGTGGTGTGCAAAGGTTGGAGTCAAACACATGACCTCTTGGTCCAGAGTCAAGGATCCTACCCACTAGGCCACCACCACCCCAAGCCACATCACACGCACTACGCATACACATTTAAAACAAAAAAGGAGGATCAGCACAGGCTGTTGTATGTGAGCTAATTTGCATATTCACTACATAATAAGGTGTAACGGGGCAGCTGGTAGCCTAGTGGTTAAGGCATTAACCCTGCAATCAGGAAGCTGTGGGTTCAATTCCCAAGACTGCTAAGCACCTCTGAGGTACCCTTGAACAAGGTATCATCCCCATACGCTGCTCCCCGGGCGCTGTGTTTCTGGCTGCCCACTACTTCACTTGGTGAATGGGTTAAATGCAGAGGAAGAAATTCACACTGTGCGCTGTGGTGTGTTCACAAATGACAGAGTGGTAACTTTCACCATTTTATTTCACATCCAGAACTCAGGAGGCCCTATATTTAGTCATTTTGACATGATAAGTAATTTTGTTCATTTTCTTGAGATCTCAACATATTGAAGCCAATTTCAAAATTTAGTACATGTAGTGTTTATGAAATAAGAATATGATTTTAAGATCTCACAAGCGCAAAGCGAATGTTCCTACTTTTCTTTTTAGTATTGTTGCCTTCAAAAATAAGGTTTTTATTATTTTTTTATTACCATGTGTGTGTGTCAGATCTTATTTATAAGGTCAGACAGCCTTGACACTGTTACCAGCACATCGACACACTTCACACACTGCATTGTGCCTGTGGTTTTAATTCTGAATAACATTAACTATTTAATTATGCATAAAATTGGAAAAATCAATGGAGTTCCCCTTTAAGGTGAGGACTGAATGTTCTGGAGCAGCCACACAAAAGCCTAAGATAAATCCAGTACCTCACAGTTGAGTTGGAGCAGTGTTTGTAACCCAGCAACAGTACCTGATCGCACCAATGCAATCAAATCCTCACAGCACTGATCCAGCATCTAATATAAAGGCCTTCTAAAAGGGGTAAATACTGTTATTTCAGGAAAAGAAGGGACAAACACACTTGATTCCATCGGATGAACATGTGTCCACATATATGTATTTAAAGCTCATTCTGTACTGAAAGCTGATAAAATTCCCAAACCAAGGACACCACACTGAGGATACTACGTGAGAAGATCCATTTAATGGATGTGTTTTGGTGTGGACAGTGGCTTATGATAAATATGGAAAAGTGATCCAGGCATAACACAATAGCATTGAAACCTGAGCTCCAGCTCTAAAACATTCATGGAACTCCAGCGCAGTCCAGTCAGTAGGAGGTCATCTGCAGGAGCTGATATGGAGGCCATAGAGCAAACACTGAGATGTCCCGTCTGTGTGGACCTCTTTACCAACCCCGTACTGCTCCCCTGCGGCCACCACTTCTGCCAGACCTGCATTTGTACTGTGTGGGACATGGATGGTCCTGGAGAAGGTTTAGGTGGACCTCTCTTCTGTCCTGAATGCCAGATCTTCCTTCCATCTGACCTGAAGCTGGAAATCAACATTGATCTTCAGCGAAAAGTGCAGCACTCGAGTGCCTGTGGAGATGAACAAGAGGAAACATCACCACCATCGCCTGTGATGTGTGACCACTGCATTGAGAGAAGTTCTGTGGCTGTGAAAAGCTGTCTGAGCTGTGATGCGGCTCTATGTGCAACCCATACCCTCCATCACCTGGAAAAGGAGGTTCTTAGGGGACATACGCTCATTGACGTGACCGAGAACATTCTTTGCTACAAGTGTGGAGATCATGGTGAGGAGCTGAGGCTGTTCTGTCAGGAGGACCAGGCTGCAGTGTGCTGTCTCTGTGTGGTGGTGGGCCCGCATAAGGGTCACCAGGTAGTCCAGCTTCAGGAAGCCTGTTTGGACATCAAGGTATGAGATGGCCAGTGATGTTGATTACTTTCACTGTAAAATTATTGAACTGTGGCAAATGACAACAAGTAGAAGAAAAAAATAAGCAGCAAAAAAGCAGTGTGTCTTGTGGCCAGTGTTGTTTTACACTACATTACACTCATTTACGGCAGCACCTATACTAAAATTGGAACGACGACATGCAAAATTGTGAAGCGTTCCTTATTTGTTAATCCCAGTCGGTAATCAAACCCAAGAGACAACTGCACTAACCCTTTTTTAATTGTTACAAATATTTATAAGCCTATACTACATAAAACAATTAAGATGGGTCGTTTAACGTGGTCTAATTAAGTGGAATTATATTTGTGCATGCTGATAATTTCATTCAATCATTATTTCTCAAAATACATTCACTTGACAAAATGACTTTGAAATAGTGAAAGTCTGTAGAATAGTAAAAGTGGGTTGAATCTTATCTTATAACGTTCTGAGAAATATTAAATGTCCTGCCTAAATTTAAGATGCTGTCATTCATCAACATAAGATCTTTTGTGTCAGGTCTAGACACACCCTTGTTGTCTTGAAAATAAAAATGAAATAATGAGTGTTATTTTACACTGAACTTTTATTTTTGCTCATATGTATAAATTCACTTCATCTTAACTTTCTCATTCAATGCAGTGTGCTACAGAATAATGCAGACCCAGAGTGTATGCTTATTCTATGTTTCCTTCAGAAAGGGCTGCAGGAACGAGATGTCCGGCTGCTGGAGAGGAGACGTGTGGCTGAAAGAGCAATGGAGGGCCTGCTGGTTTCAGAGGCTTCGGTGAATAATCATGGAATTACAATATTTGAAATGAAAGGTTAACAGAGCTGTCACTTAGTCACTTTTACTACAATGCTTTCGTTTCACACTAAGGGTGCTGTGTGCTTTTCAGTGTACCACAGAGGCCTACAAAGTCCGGATAACAGAGAAATACAGCCAAATGAAGGCCCTGATTGAGAAGGACGAGCAGCTAATGATGGATATTCTAGAAACAGAGGACTTTTACACCAGGAAATGTCTGGAGTCCAGGAAAGAGTCTCTTGAGAGCCATATCAGTGACATTAATGCTCTTCTGAGTGTGAACGCATCTCTCCTGCAAGAAAAAAACAACCTAAAGTTCCTGCAGGTGCACAACTTTATTAATCTTCTATATGATATTTATCTCTGCATATTGATTTTCATATCACTAACATCATATAATCAACATATCATTTTACAGCAAATCAAAAATTGCAGACTTGGGTAAGTGTCACATTCTTACAACAGTAATATTTATGACAAAACTGTTTTTTGTATAAATAAATACGAAAGTATGGCCAGATTGGTTTCACTTTATTTAAAGTTGCTCGGTTTGTCTCTGTGTTATTCAAGCCCATATCCGAAAAAGCCTGAACAATCACCTAAAAACCAAACTTTGAGCAACATGCTGTAAGGAGAGATGGCTCCCTGCTTCCTACATAGTGCAATATGTAGAAATTAAAATACACCCGAACAGATTATAATGTCTAAGAAAGAGCCACTGGTGATTCAGCCCTGTGTTCAGAATGGACAAACTGTGCACTATCTGAGTTTAGAAACTGGAATTTTATAACTTACATAGGGCCCTCTAAGAGGAAGTAGGCAGCCATTTCGCATTTAAAGTGCACCCAGACAAATCTATTATTAAGAGCTTAGTTGTTAAAGAGAGGGAGAAAGATAGTGTCGGACTGGTATCGGTATCAGCAGATACTCACGGTTGGGGTACCTGATAAGTATCGGACATGAAAAGATGGTACCATAGGTATCCGTACACTCAGATCTGATTTTATTATCAGCTTCAGTGTTTTCAGGCTTTCATTATAATACACTGTTGATCTTAGAGTCTAAGGATTGTGTATCATGGTCACAGGGCAAGACAGGAGTTGGGCCCGCTGTCGTCCCCGGAGGGAGGACTCATCACCTCACTGAAGATGGAAACGGTGGAAGGACTGGTCAATAACTTGTATGAAGCTATGTTCCAAAATGTGAGGCGACTGTGGATGAGTACGTACCTTAAAAATGAATTTAAGCATGTTTACAGCCACACATTGTCCTGCTCAGATAAATTCTACACTAATAGCACTTTTCCAGTGACCGTGTCGTACAGCAAACAAATGTTGTTCCATTACAAATAAAGCTATGACGTGCTGTTACGGCCCTGCTCAACATATGACAATGGGAGGAGTTATAGAGTCTGATGGGTGGGTGAGTGATAGGGGGAGTAGTTATAGAGTCTGATGGGTGGGTGTGTGATGGGGGAGGAGTTATAGAGTCTGATGGGTGGGTGTGTTATGGGGAGGAGTTATAGAGTCTGATAGG
>JBBPCX010000154.1:4134560-4145519 GCA_037974365.1 Hydrocynus forskahlii | reverse complement strand
AGCTTTGAGTTGAAACCACCAACCCCCCCCCCCCCCAACCCCCCGAGCTGGCCAGAGGAGCACTGGCTCCGCTCCAGTGGTAAAAGGTTTTGGCCAACCCCCACTCTCTTATTTCCTTACATACTTCAACTCATTCTCTCTCTCTCTCTCTTTCTCTGTCTCTCCCACTCACTCTGCATATAAATATAACATTTTTCATTTCCTGCACGGTCTCTGAACAGTATGATGACTACTATTAGTTTCAGTCAATACTAGCGTATCCGAAAACTTCCATGATTCTTCCTTGTAATGCATTTGAACATGGTCCTAAATATTACTGGAGGAAAAATAATAATAAACACACATGGCAAAGAGATCTCTCCACAGCACTGATGGGGCAGAAGGGAAATATGGTTTTAATTACGACTCAAACTACTGCACTTTAGTAAATGGTGTGCCTTGTCATGTGTCATGTGTCATTATAGCAGGACTTCATAAACTAAAAGCATTTTCTCTCATTGGAGCAACATAAGTAAAAATGTGAGCTGCAAGAAACATGAAAGTGCGGGGAAGAAATAGAGATCTGCAGTCTCAGTAGTAGAAATGTAATCTGTGCAATACCCATGATGCCAATGTCTTATTTGGTTTACATCATTATCATTATCATTATGTGCATTCTTATTATATGCATTTGTCTTACCAGGTGCAGTATCATGCAGTTTTCTTATTGGGTGCTCATTTCATTGTGGAATATCTTATGTGCTATAGTCCCACCATGCAAAATATCACTGTCAATATTACTGATCTACTTCTGATCTCTATTATGTGCAATAACATACCCACGGGTCCTTGAAATCCTTGAAAGTTTGTGAATCTGAACAAATAATTTCAAGGCCCTGGAAAGTTTTTGAAACCAGGCATAAAAAGACACTGTCCTTGAAAGTCCTTGAATATTATTGGGAACTGAAATTTCATGGATGACGACCGCTATCAACGTGTTATTATTTTGCCACCACAAGTTTGTTTAAATTTATGCCTATGCCAACTTTTAATTTGCAAAAGTTCGTTTGTTCTTCTTCTGCAGATTTTCGGCACTACTCCTTTATGTAGTCAACGTAACGTGTGTGTAGCTGCTTGCAGAGCAAGCACACTATTGTTCTTCTTAAGTTTTAACTTTTTTATTCCGTTCATCCGTTTTTTGGCCCCCTACTTCTCCCAGGGCTTCGAGATAGAGACACCGTTCCAACTCTGAAAGTCAGGTCCAATCTGGAATAGTGGGCTTGTTCACAGCTTTTTGCTACATCTTGTCGTTTGTTCGTTATTCCCATTTTCCGGCGAAAAAATTCCCATAGGGAATGAATAAGGCTCAACTTTCGGATCGTCCTGCTTGGACACGCTTTGTCCGAAACCCACCAAACTTCATGTGAGACCTCAGGCCAACTTCCCCGACACACAAACGCCGTCAGTGATGACCTGCACTTTTCCTTGTCTTTCGCTCATCCTTTTTTCCCCCCATTCACTTCCATTCATTTTTAACCCCATTGAAATGAATGCAGTTTCAGAAGAAGAAACTTTCAGGCTCAATACAGTGACCAAACCTTATGAAACTTTATATGAGACCTCAGGCCACGCACCCAAAGACACACCTGTTTAAACTGAACAATGTGGCCAGAAGTATTGGCACAGAGCTGTTTCTGGGTGGTTGCTAAGGCATGAAAGGCAGTTGCTATGGTTTAGGAGATGGTTGCTATGGAGTTTCTAGGGTGTTTCTTGGGGGCAGGCCCATTTCAAAATTTCTTCAGGACACAGCTATGAGACTCGTTAGTCAACCTCAGGCATTTGAGCAAGCACACTTTGCATTTTCTCTGTGGAAATGCGGTCTAGTTTCAACTAAAATTCCATAAAACAGTAATGTACATCCTTATTGTATGTAGCGTGGACATATCCATGCGTTGTGGATATGAATGTAGGCTAGGAATATTATTGACATTAATGTAGGCTATACATTCAGGTCACTTTCTTGCATTGATTTTGTCCCAACAACTTCTGTGCCATTCAGTCTTTTATTGTATTTGCATCTAAAATTGTTTATTGATAACATATTCAGCGGTAGCAGTAGGTAAATGCCGCCGCGTGTGGTCCTTGAATTTGAGGATGTTGGTCCTGGAAAGTCCTTGAAAGGTCCTTCAATTTGATGTTAACCAAGGTGTGGGAACCCTGCATACACCTAACCACTATTTGTGTTAACAGTAATTCACTTAACTGTAAGTTGTTTATCTATAGTATTTATACCCCAGTATTTGTGTACATAGTACAGTGTATTTCATATGGTGTTTTTTTTTCCTGCAGAGTTTTATTGTGTTTATTTAGATTTTATGTCGTTTCTGTCTGTGTTGTAACACCCAGGATCAATAAAGTTTTCTGATTCTGATGCATATCAAGTATGTGAGGCGCATCTGTCCCTCATTTCTCACTTTTATTCTTTTGCAGGTTTCCACCTCAGTGCCACTGTCGTCTCGCCCCAAGCTGGCCAATCAAAGGGTGCCTACAATGTGGCGGTCATGTTCGACCGCTGCCGAATTACTTCATGCAGCTGTACGTGCGGAGCCGGGGCCAAATGGTGTGCTCATGTGGTGGCGCTATGCCTTTTCAGGATTCACAATGTGAGTGCTGGTCCCCTGTATATTCGCATATAGTCTTCAGACACTGATCTGAGCCCAGTTTTTAGTGTGGAGAGTAAGATTATTTTGATTATGGTTGTTATGGTTTGGTCAGATCCCTCAAGACTGCTTTTAGTTAGTCTTTTAAAGAGGATCGCTATACTTATTCTGTATCGCACCTAAACATACACATACTCAATGGCAAAAAACTCATGAACAAACATTAGAGACTATAACCTTCTGGAACTTTCTAATAGATATATCATATTGTTGTACAGCCTAAATAACTTTTCGGTTGTCTTTGATTATTTCTTTGACCCAAATTTTGTGAAAATCTTAGTATTTTTAGCTCATTAGCTGGAATGGAAAGCATAGCTAATGACCTGAAAATCTAAAATATTGATATGTGGTGTCAAAACATTTCAACCTCTAGTGTTCAGACAGATTTTCATGCAGTTATGCCTCTGTAATAAATGTATCCAGTGAATGTTGTTTAGAATTATTTTTAAGCAGTTACACTCACTAACTTTACAGCTTTCCATTTTCTTTTTTTGTGTTTCTGTGTAGATTGTGCCGGTTTGTTTGTTTGTTGGTTTATTAATTTATGTCCTTCCCCAGATAAGGCAAATATAGTTAATCAGAAACGAGACTGTGAGTGTCACAAATACAGTGATAATGTTTTTAGAGGAAAACAAAGAAGTTGTTGTCTACGACTAGCCTATGAGTTGGAGGTCTCTCTATCTGTGAGCGATTGGTGTGGGTGTGAGAGTGCTGAGAGGCTTTTGATTAAGTCTGAAGGCTCCCTGTGGAGCACAGAGGGTGGAGGCAGGGATCTGCTCTGTCCTGATATCCCCCTGTAGGAGGGCCTTGCTCGGCCAGATAGACTCCGCAGCCCAGGTCGTGGGTGGCTTTTAGCATTTGCGTGTTTGTGGGTGGGCTCCCTCTCTTCTGCATGCTTCAGGCGTCGGGAAATTGTAATGAGCTCATTTTTAAATAAACTTCCTCACACTTGCACGCCTTGTTAGCAGTGAACGCATTTTCGGGACAGAAATACAGAGAGAAATGCTTGCTTTTCGTTCCCCAAACAAAGTTCAATAATTCAGTCTTCTAGCTGTAAACAAAAATCATCCATTTCTACCGTGGGGGGCAGGAAACTATTGTTGCTGTACTTTTACTTGTTCATTGCAAAACCTCTGAATAAACAGCTTTAATATTTGCTTCAGGCTCTCCATGTTCAGTGTTCACCTCAGTTTTCTAACTGAAGGTGATCTTTAGAAGACATGCACTGATGGGGCCTCATTGTTTTTCTAAAGCCCTTGTTTATCTGAGCGTATAAAAGAAGAATCGGAAGAAAAAAAAAGCTCGGAAGAATACAGAATCAATAGCTCTTTTATCTCCTGCCTTGGCGCTCCACAGCTTTCTCATTGTGTTCTTTAGTTCTTCACAGCTACAGTGAGAATCTAAGAGACACACAGACTCCTAACTCTTTTTCAAGATTTTATTTCAGCCCCAGCGCTGACCTTTAGTAAACAATATTGTATTGAATCTGGTAGGCAAGCTGAACCCATCAACACCACACAGACCTGGAGGTGTGAGGCTTTCACTGCCATAATCTTCTCTGATCTCAGCGTGATGCTGTATATTGTGGCCTGCTGCTCCATTTTTAAAGACCTTGATCTGTATTTACTGCTCAGTGTGCAGTACAGTGAAAAATGTGTTATAAATTAATAGGTAGTATTTACACCTTACTAAGGAATTACAGGCTGTCTGTGTGTGGGTGTGTTATGTTGATAATCATTTACTATTCATCATAGCAGGAGAGTGGGCTACGGGTGGTTTTCACACTTTGTGGTCTGTCTATAGCATGAGGTGCTGCACTTTCTGCTGACATGCGTGCTGCCCGTAGCCTGGCCTGTGTGGGTTTAAGTGCATGCATGTGCAGTTTGAGGAGACCTACTGATGTGTATTTTCCTAACCTTTTAAGTCCTCGTTTTGTACCTTTACGCAGGCAGGTGCATAAAGATGGGTTTATACCGAGACGGGGCCCCAAAACAGGTTATATAGCTTTAATCTGGAAAATATTTAATCTGTTTTCTTTCTGTTACTTTTTTAATGTACATCAGCCAAGTCCAAATTTTGCTTCTTTAATTGATCTATGAAGTTAGAGATGCTAACAAACACTAGAAGTCAAATCTTTTTCATAAAAACATCCCTAAAACTTCTCCATACCTCCTAAACCACATCCAGGTCTTCTTTGCTGTAAATTAATATACCTGAACAGCACTTCACTGTGTTGCCTAATGTGATGCCAGCAATTTCAGGAAGCAGGGCCTGTTTTCACGAAAACCTAAGTAGCAGGAGTGGATCTCGACTCAGTATTTGTGACAGTGAGTGCTTTGTAAATACCAGCCCTGTTGTCTGAAATGGCTCACTATTGCTGTGTTATTCAGTTTTATAGTAAGTCATACTCAGTCCTAAACCTCATCAACAAGTCTGAGTTACCTGTAGGAGGAGTTGGAGAACTTCGGTTGTATATTTTTATGGAAGCAATTTGGGTGGCTATTGATTCTGGGTGGAGATTGATTTTGGGTGTAGTGTCTGTAAGGTAAATTGGGCTTGTAGCTCCATTGCTGCACTGAAGAAGCAAAATTTGAACACCAAAACATGCCTTGACTGATCGACTGCATCTAGAGTAAGTGGGGAAAAATGGTGTAAATTTGATTCTTCATTTAAAACTAATGACTCCGACCTCGTATGACAGACACTCACATACACACACTCTTTTAGATGTCAGACACTTTCTACATTAGTGGCCTATGGCACAGCCTCTGTAGAACATTCTGTTTTCCCTCTAATGACCTCGCTTTGAGCCAAGAAGAATTAGCTCCTCTCAGCTCAAAGCGTGTCTGTCTTGGCCTCATTACACATGGGTTATTGTAAATAAGCAAGTTTCAAGTTTACACTGAAGACTGAAAGTGGGGGAGGGCAGCTAAGTGACATTCTGCCTTTTAAAGCTGCTCCATATATCAGCAAACCACAAACCACAGTACCCTGCCGTGTGCTTTAATTAAAGAAACTTAGTAACGTAGCACTATAAAATTAATCAGAATGCTCAAGACTTATCTAAAGGTGTAGATGAATCACATCTAAACATTTTGAATGCTTTTGCTGACGGCTAGCTATGTATGCACTAAACTAAAATATTATGCATAGTGCAGAATTGACCTTTGGTTGTCATAAAATTTGTCATTAATGTAGTCATTTGATATGAGCGTGTCTTGAAACCTTTGCACCAGGTTGGTTCTTGCATTTAATTGTGATTTAGCAACTTATGGCTGGAGTGCTATTATCGCTTTTGTGTTGTTTTTTTTTCATTTTTAAAATTATTACTTCCATTTACAACATGTCTTTACTATTTTGTTTATTACTCTTAAAGCAGAGTGACCCATTTTAGCTGGTTAGTTGATTAGAGTATCAATCAAACAAAGGCATAAAAACTGTAAAATATAAATGCATACATCATTTGATCATGGCTGTTTACTAAGACTTTCCTACTCTGATAGATAGCTTTTTACTTCCTATCATAGTGTACTTCATATCCACAGGCAGGAATACATTCAATTTTTTAAATAATTTGTGACATTTTAATGGAAAGTCAAATGTACTGAGGTGAAAATGGTTTGCAGACCTGGTTTTGAAACCTTAGGGAGATCAGGCATCGCAAAAGTATAATAATGAGCCTCATTAACTATTCCTGATCAAATCTGTATCAAAGATGAGTCTAAAATTAATCAGCATAGGTATTGTGTGAAGTCAGTCAGACTGAAATTCGGAAATGAAATGTTTTCCTAATAAATGTATCTTTTCTTCCTCGGTTTTATTGATGTGTTTGAGATTAAATGTCAGAATTTTCTGTTTGTCCTTATAGGCGTCCGCTGTGTGTCTGCGAGCCCCAGTATCAGAGTCCCTGTCCAGGCTACAGAGGGACCAACTTCAGAAGTTTGCACAGTACCTCATCAGTGAGCTTCCACAGCAGGTGAGTGAGTGTGGGAATGTTTTGGTAACCTGGCTGGTTTTGCCTGTGACATATCTGATGTTCAACCATACGGAACCAAGTTATGCAGAATTATGTTTTATGTTGTAGTCATTTCTGTAATGTCATTTAAGTGATATATTTAGGAATGTTAAGAACATTTTATCCTGTTTTTTTTCTACACATTAATGGATCTTGACCAGGTTCAGCAAAATCAATTTAGTGACAGAAAGGTTATACAGCACTACAGCAGTTATCGCACTTCAGCAGTTATTGCACATTGTCTGTGAGTGGTAATGGTATGAGTTTGTGTGTATTTAGTGCAGTGATGGCTTGTGGAGGAAAGACTGTCTCTGAGCCTGTTGGTCCTAGTTCTGATGGACCTGTAGCGCCTACCAGAGGGCAGAAGGTTGAACAGGTCATGAGCAGGATGGGTACTGTGCTGTCTTGACTACTCTCTGCAGTCTCTTCTGGTCTGACTCTGTGCAGTGGGAGAGCCATACTTGGATGCAGTATGTCAGTATGGTCTTGATGCTGGAGCAGTAGGTCACCAGCAGCTTCTCACTGATGTTATTCTTCCTGAGCACTCTCAGGAAGTGCAGATGCTGCTGTGCCTTTTTCATGACCGCCGTGGTGTTAGCAGTCCAGGAGAGGTCGGCGGAGATCGTGATGCCCAGGAAGGTGAGGGTGTGCACCCTCTCCATACAGTCACCCTTGATGTAGAGGGGGGTGGATCTGCCCTGTTCATCCTGAAGTCCAGGATGATCTCTTTAGTTTTTTTAGTGTTCAGAGCCAGATTGTTTGCTGAGCACCACTCAGACAGCCTCAGGACCTCGTCCCTATAGGCAGACACCCTTGTGGGGAGCCTGTGCTCAGTGTCCGGGTAGAGAAGAGGTGGGGTCCCAGTCTTATTGTCTGGGGCCGGTTTGTGAGACAGTCCTCGATCCAGGAGCAGGGGAGTTGTGAGATTCCCAGGTCAGACAGTTTGCTGACCAAGATGTTGGGGATGATGGTGTTAAAGACTGAGCTGGAATCGATGAAGAGCATTCTAACATAACTCTCCCGATGCTCCAGATGGCTCAGCGCAGTGTGAAGTGGTGGCATTGGCATCCTCGGTTGACCTGTTTGCTCTGTAGGTAGACTAGTGAGGGTCAAAGGAGGGAGGGAGGCAGGCAGGCTTTAATGTGGTTTAGGACTAGCCGCTCAAAGCACTTGGTGATGATGGGTGAGAGTGCAACGGGCCGGTAGTCATTTAGACTATTTGTGGCTGACTTTTTTAATATTGGGATGATGGTGACAGACTTCAGACAGGCTAGGATGATGAGCCTGTATCAGGGAGAGATTGAAAATTGTGGTGAAGACTTGTGAGAGGTGGTCGGCACAGGCTCTGAGTACCTTCCCCGGGACTCCATCCGGTCCGGTCGCTTTCCTGGGGTTCACCCTGCTAAGCATCTGTTTAACATCCTGTACCTGTACAGTCAGTGAAAGGGAGCTGGAAAGTGGTTGATGCTGGGATGGTGTCGCTGCTGGCTGTGGGAGTTGAGTCTCGAAGCGTGTGAAGAAGGTGCTCAGCTCTTCTGCTAGCGCAATGCTCGAGTCCACAGCTGCGTTGGTCTGCCCTCTGAAGTTGGTACTCTGCTGAATACCCTGCCACATCTGCCAAGTGTTGTCCAGGAGGTGATTTTCTATGTTCCTTCTTTAGTCAGATTTAGCTTTCTTGATTGTCCTTATCAGATCCGCTCTGGCAGCACTGTACAGTTCTTTGTTTCCTGACCTGAAGGCAGAGTTCCGAATTGTTTGCGGACGTGGCTGGTCATCCAGGACTTCTGGTTGGGAAACACCCGGATACGTTTGTTTACAGTACCGTTCCCCACCTAGGACGTGATGCAGGAATGGACGGCTTCTGTGTGTGCAGCCCGGTCCTGGTGTTCAAAAACGCTCCATTCGGTCTGAGTGAAGCAGTCTTGAAGCTGAAGAAGTGAATCTTCCGGGCATGTAGAGAAGGACTTGATCACAGGAGTAAGTACTTCTTACTCCTGTGTAAGAAGAGGAAGCTGTGTGGCCCTGTATGCATGTTTAATGTTAGTGTAGACGTGATCGAATGTGTTCTGCTTTCTGATCGGGCACTTAACGTTCTGATAGGTCTTAGGACAGACTTTACGTTTGCCTCATTAAAATCACCGGCTATAATATGTACTCCATTGGGATGAGCCTGCTGTAGCTTGTTGATGGTGATTGATTGTTTTATGTTGCAGCCTATGTCCAGTAACTCCTGGCGACAGTATTGGTAGTTAACGTGCGCGAGGACGTATGAAAAACACAAAAGTAACACCAGAAAAGAGGAGCTGCAAGCCTCTGCGCCCGTACGCACCGCCATGTTGGTCACTATGGCACTGTGGTCACTATATTCTTTTAAAACGTTGTGTTCTGTGCCACCAGATTTTACCCACAGCCCAGCGTCTCCTGGATGAGCTTCTTTCATCACAGTCCACCGCTATTAACACAGTATGTGGAGCTCCAGGTATGGAAACCTTTATTATGATCAGTGCTCTGCTCTAGATATCAGAATTGTTTGTAGTGCCTCTAACCGAAACTGGTCAAAAATGGGTAAAACCGTGCTTAGAACCGGTCCTGACTTAACAAACAATACACTAGTCTGTTTTGCTTTGTTAGTAAAGATATGTATTAGAATTATTATTCTGGCCGGCAATTATCAGAAATTCTTAATTTGGTCTTTAAGCTGTTTTTCAGTCATTGTATTACTGAGAATGAATTTAATTTTCTAAGTTTCTTAGTGGTTGCTGGAGTATAAAATGACAATGAATATGCATGTGTGCACAACTAAATGACTAAATTCAGCACAGCATAGATGTGTGATGTGCGAACAGTATTTTTGTATTCACATTTGTAGCTGCAGGACTGGTGATGTTTGATTTAAAGGGACAAACATCATGAGCAGAATAACAAACAGTATCACTGTGAAAGCTCATCATTTTGATTTGATTACTTGTATATTTTACACAGACTGAAATTTTGCTTCTGATATAAATGCACGCCAGATGTGTTGCAGTCTTAGTGGTGTGAAAACTACTAAAGCTCCTGTTACGACAAGTGTTACCGCAAAGAGCACAGTGTGGAAAAAGTTGTGGTGGGTGTTGACCCTGTAGAATGGCTGCAAATGAACTCAGTGACTCTTTTACAGACCCTACTGCTGGACCTTCAGCCTCTGACCAGAGCACCTGGTACCTGGATGAATCCACCCTCAGTGACAACATTAAGAAAACACTGCACAAGTTCTGTGGCCCCTCACCTGTAGTGTTCAGGTATGTACAGTCAAACCATAAAAGGTAATAAGGGCACAGTGTGAGCATCGGCTGTTTATCTAGTGTTGCTCCCGTTCCGGGAGGTTTTACGTTACCACAGTATATTATAGTATCACAGTAGAAAATGAGGGTTTCAGGATTTAAGTTTGTCACATACAGATACCAATGGAACATCATTATCAGTTATGACATTCCTGGATTCAGAGCTTATTACACAGGTATAATAAAACAATTAATTAATTAATTAATTAAATAAAAAAGGAGAGGTATTCTTGTAATAAAACAAATAGTAAAATAATAAGGTGCATAGTAGACAGTGTTTAACATTTGGAAGTATTTATAAAATGTCAGTAGTGTAGCAGTGTAGTGTGTACACGTACATGTTTACATACATTCCTGCTTATGTATAGAGGTTACGTTTAGTTAAGGAGGTCAAGATCATAAATAAGTAATTAGATAAATTGATCATTATCAGTAACATCCATGTAAACGAAAAGTTGTTTATTTATGATCCTTACCACCTTGACTAAACTTCCCATCTGTGGCTGCACAGGATTGTATGTAAACATGGACACACTACACTCCTGCGCTACTGCCATTTTATAAATACATGCAAATGTTTAACACTGTGTATGGGCACTCTTATTTCATTTTTTTTCCCCTTTTCCTGTGACCAAGAGCACAGATGCTCTAATGAGTGATCCGATTTTTTCAACTTAATTGCTGTTTAAACTTCAGAGATGCTCCAAACCTGTCCTAGGTTTTATTAAATGTCAAACTTTCCTAGGTTTTACTGAATGTTACTTTAATGTAGGGTGGCAGTAGTCTAGTCTTGCCTGTCAACGCAATGACCACAAAGTCCTAGGCACAAAGTCCTGAGGGTTAATTGTCTCCAGGGGGACTGTCCCTGTAACTAATGACT
Organism: Hydrocynus forskahlii; assembly: GCA_037974365.1. Lineage (NCBI taxonomy): Eukaryota > Metazoa > Chordata > Actinopteri > Characiformes > Alestidae > Hydrocynus > Hydrocynus forskahlii. The sequence goes on along the minus strand of JBBPCX010000154.1, from coordinate 4,134,602 downwards.
GTAAGACTGTCCCTGTAACTAATGACTGTAAGACTGTCCCTG
>JBBPCX010000154.1:4120952-4134460 GCA_037974365.1 Hydrocynus forskahlii | reverse complement strand
TAGGACTGTCCCTGTAACTAGTGACTATAGGACTGTCCCTGTAACTAGTGACTGTAGGACTGTCCCTGTAACTAGCGACTGTAGGACTGTCCCTGTAACTAATGATTGTGAGTCGCTCTTGATAAGGGTGTTAGTCGAATGCCCCCTTTACTTTTAAGACAGTATTACTGTTTTAATTATTGAAAATTCAACATTTATTGATAATTTGGTTTCATATTTGCATATTTTCTCATTCCTACAGCACTTAATTAATCTGATAAGCCTACTATTGAAAAGCCTATATAACTTGCCTTTTTTTCCATCCATCTTCTCATTAAGCCTGTCACTTTTTTATTTAGCGGTAAACCCCAACATATTTCCATTACTAAGTGGTGGTTGAATGTATTTATTCGGTCACTCCTCAGCACTTATCGCAGTCTTGTCCTATATTGTGCCCTGTGCATTAGCATCTGTGTTCTGCATGTGCATCTCGCTGTGCGTGGGAATATTCATTCATGAAACATTGTAAAATAGCTAAGCTACCAGTGGGGGTGCTCTCTTTTCCTTCCCAGTGATGTGAACTCCATGTATCTGTCCTCCACGGAGCCCCCGGCTGCAGCTGAATGGGCCTGCTTACTGAGGCCCCTGAGGGGCAGAGAGCCTGAGGGCATCTGGAACCTTCTGTCCATCGTCAGGGAGATGTTCAAGAGGAGAGACAGCAACGCTGCCCCGCTGCTAGAGATCCTCACTGAGCAGTGCCTCACCTACGAACAAGTATAGAACACACACTCATTTGTTGCATTACATCTTGATACGTTTTTATACCTATGTCACCCCAGTGTGTGATGCTGGTGTCTTGTGTATGGAAACCCACATCACACGCTGAGGTATTGATATAATATGGAACCTAATGTTATATTTCATCTTATGTACATATTTGTGTTAAATGGATTAGCTTGAGTAATTGGACGTAATCAGCGAATGGATAAATGACTGAAGTTGTCCACATGCAGAGCTTGTGTACAAGTATCACGGAGATGTAGATCAGCATAAGATATTTATTTTCATTCTCTCTCTCTGTCCTTCCCTCTTTCTCTTTCCCTTTCTCCCTCTTGCTCTCACTTTTCTGTTTCTCTCTCTCTGTCCTGTATCTGTCTCTCTTTCATGTCTCTCTCTTTTTCTCACTCTCTCTCTCTCTTTCTTTCTCCCTGTCCCTCTTTTCCTTCTTCCCTCCCTGCCGCTCTCTCCAGATCATTGGTTGGTGGTACAGTGTACGAACGTCTGCGTCTCACAGCAGTGCCAGTGGGCACACAGGTCGCAGTAATGGCCAGACAGAGGTGGCAGCTCATGCGTGTGCCAGCATGTGTGATGAGATGGTGGTGCTGTGGAGGCTGGCAGTGCTTGACCCCACCATGAGCCCTCAGAGGTGAGGCCGCTCCAAGTTCATCAATCCCACACCTTCCATCTCCTCTTTTTTTCTGTGTTTGAGTATTTTTTCATTTGTCACCAGCTGTGAAATCGTGCTCACGTGCAGACACATGGATAACCTGCCAATCATGGCAATTTTGTTGAAATGAAAAAGGAAAACGCTTTTGTCCTCGATTAGATGCCAGGTATGGAAGCGTATAAAATGCAAGATGACCACAAAGATGAGTTTTGACTTAAAAGGATTGTTAGTCTTCAGTACATACATATTTACCATATTTACCAACCTTTTTGACTGCAGAAACATGTATTTGGGGCAGCTGGTAGTCTGGTGGTTAGGGAGTTGCCCCTGTGATCAGAAGGTCATGGGTTCGAATCCCAGCACTGTTAGTGGCACCACTGAGGTACCCTTGAGCAAGGGAACCTCCCCACACACTGCTCCTTTTCTTGGTGGATGGGTTCAGTTGTTCACACTGTGCTGTGCTGTGTTCACGCATGACTATAAGGGACCACTTTACTTTGCTTTACTGTGCTTTCTCTTTTTTTTTTTTTTTTTTTAGACGTTTGGAACTTGCTGCCCAGCTCAAGCAGTGGCACCTCAAGGTGATAGAGATCGTGAAGCGTGGACAACACCGGAAGTCGCTCGACAAGCTATTCCAGGGCTTCAAACCAGCCGTTGAGTCCTGCTACTTCAACTGGGAGGTAGCTTACCCTCTGCCTGGCATTACCTACTGCAGCACAGACAAGAAGAGCGCCTCCTTCTGTTGGGCCAGGGCAGTGCAGCAGCAGAGGGGGGCCAAGGTAGGATTAAGTGGGGAACCTTTAGAGTCTGGAGGAGCAGGAGGGAGTTTTCGCAGTGGGCAGTCTGATTTAGGACCTTCAGAACACAAATCTCGTGGCAGCTCTCACACTCCTCAGCAAGAGGTGGCTGTGCGGCCTAAGGAGACGATTGGAAGCAAGAGGAAAGGCATGTCCGGCGTGAGCAGTGGGGGTATGCTGGTGCGGTTAGGTGGTGGAATGTCCCTGTCACTAGATGAAGGTACAAAGGGCACATATAAAGCTAGTGGGTCTTCTTCCTCTACTAGCAGCAAAGCCAAGCTGACTCAGAGCGGTAAGAGCTCGTGTGGAGGTTCTAGTGCCGTTGGAGGGAAGCATCCTAGCGCTAAGCGACGCACCAGTAGCGAGGACAGTTCTCTAGAGCCGGACATGGCCGAGCTGAGTCTGGACGATGGTTCCAGCCTGGCTTTGGGTGCAGAAGCAAGCAACACCTTTGACTTTCTGCCTCCACCGCCAGAAATGCTTCCTTCGCCCAGCCCTCTACTCCGAGAACCTCGCAAGTACGGCAGTGGCGGCAGCAGTATTCCTAAGGACCGTGCGTTTGATGGTAAACGCGTCACCCACTCAGCGATACCAATGGCAGCAGACACACCTCACTGCTTCCCCAAAGAGAGCCCCATGGTAGTATCAGTAGAAAAAGAAGTAGACGTGGAAGCAGAACTTGAAGAAAACGGAGCAGATGAAGACCCAGTCCAGGAAGCTCGGCCTTCTACGTCAGCTATGGCAGTCCCGGTTACAGCCAAGCCTCCTCGAAACCGGAGAGAAGGCGAAGGGAGCAGCACGGCAGGGACTCCTGGACCACAAGACCCAGAGGCAGCAACAGCTGGTGGGGACCCAGTTGGTGAAGATGATTATCAGGTATGGGTGTGACAGTCCAAACATTTTTCAGTTTTCCCTTTCAGTTTTTTATGTCATTCAGTTCACACTATTTGTGATGTTTTTGCCTATTTGAAAAATATTGGGTACAATACCACTCTTTATAAATATTTAGAAATAATTTAACTAAACTCAGTTGCATTGTAGATAACATGGACATTGTAGACAACTCCAGAATACTTCATTAACGGAAAAAATTCAGTATGTGTTTCCATCTTTGAATTTTTCATAATTTTGCTATACCAGGCCTATTACCTCAGTGCTGCCTCTGAGGAGGGGGCAGAAAGAGGAGTACCGGACAGCAACCATGAGGAGGAACCAGACATCTTCGCTGGGATCAAACCTCTGGAGCAGGAAGGGCGGATGGAGGTGAAGCTGTACTCGGCTTTAATTTTCTTCAGTTATGATACTTTATCTCAATCCTCACATAATTAAATCTGTGCATTGTGTAAACATCTCCTGCTGTGTCCAGGTGCTGTTTGCATGCGCAGAGGCCCTCTACGCTCATGGGTACAGTAATGAAGCATGTCGTCTGGCCGTGGAGCTCGCGAGAGATCTGCTGGCCAACCCTCCTGACCTCAAAGTTGAGCAGCCACAGACCAAGGTATCACATTTTTTGGCACTCCTGTCATCTTTTAATTTTAAATTCGTTATATGCACTCCAAGTAAGTGCTTAAAAACAATAGAGTGTTAAACACATCATGCTTTGTCTCTTTAACACAGTGATGGGAAACAGCAAATGTTAAAGTCCTATATTGAAAGGCTTGTCTTTTATTGTTTTAAATTTGCCAATCATTTCTCTTTATTAGGGTAAAAAGAGTAAGGTATCGACCACCAAGCAGACTCAAGTGGCTACCAACACCTTGTCTAAAGCAGCCTTCCTGCTGACAGTCCTGAGTGAGAGGCTGGAGTTCCATAATCTGGCTTTCAGTACTGGCATGTTCTCCCTGGAACTTCAGAGACCTCCAGCTTCTACCAAGGCCCTAGAGGTACACAGTCAGGAGCATCGATTGTTTTATTGATCTTACATTCCAACCTTAGCACAGCTACATTGTTATATTTTACATAGTATGCTGATGTCTTGGGGAAGCCCACACTACCAGACCTTGATGTTTCTTCTGTCTGTCTTTGGATGTTTATCTCTGGATCCTTATTTCTGTTTTAAGGTGAAACTGGCTTATCAGGAGTCCGAAGTGGTTGCTTTGCTGAAGAAGATTCCTCTGGGTCTGGTGGAGATGACCGCTATAAGGGACAGGGCTGAGCAGCTGCGTGATGGAAACTTCTGTGATTATCGTCCAGTTCTGCCCCTCATGCTTGCCAGTTTCATATTTGACGTTTTGTGCACCCCTGGTGAGTCTGGTGGAATTGCAAACTTGTGTTTAGGCCCATAGTGCCTGCAGAACTGGAAGCTTCAGGGTGCGGCGGAGTTCAGATTGATTCATTAGTGTTTGGTCTTTCACAGGCTAAAGTAGTTCTGAGCAGTGCTGACAAAGTCCAATATCATCAATCCAGTATATTTTTCTTGTATATCACAGTGTCACAGGTATTAGAGGGTATTTGCAGTAATAAAGATCAATGAAAACAATATTCCTAGAGTATTTATAGTCAATGTTTACTGAATGTGTGATTAGCCCAGCAGAGGTTTTGTTCTGCTTACTTAAAAGGACCATACACAGCAATGTAAATGTTAATGGTGTGTTTCCAGATTTTGAATTCATTTTGAACTGTTATTTGAAAACATCCACTGCAGTAACAATTGCTATTTGACAAAATTATATATATTATTATGTGACACAATTACTTTTATAGTGACACAGATAATATATTTCCCAGTATTGGGAAGTTTATTGCTTGATGTAATTCAATACAGAAGGTTATGTAATTCACAGGAATTTAGCTGAAGCAAGAAATTAAATAAACAAGCATAACTTTTCAAATCTGTAATTTACCCATACAATGATTCATTATTGTGATGTTAAGAAATATTCACGGAAACTTGCAAATATGTTTTTTCACCTCTCCTCCCGTCTATTTTGCAATAGTGGTCTCTCCAACTGGGTCTCGCCCACCCAGTCGAAACCGCAACAACGAGATGCCAGGTGATGAGGAGCTTGGTTTTGAGGCCGCAGTTGCAGCACTAGGTAAGAATGGGTTTGCAGTCCTGTGTGTTTCTGAAACATCTGCAAATAAATCATGATGTCAAGACAAGTCATGTCTTGAAACAAGTCTTATTTTTCTTTTTTCCCCTATCAGGTATGAAGACGACGGTTAGTGAGGCGGAACATCCTTTGCTGTGTGAGGGCACTAGAAGGGAGAAGGGAGACCTCGCTTTGGCCCTCATGATAACCTATAAGGACGACCAGAGCAAGCTGAAGAAGGCATGTAAACTTGGACAGTCTAATAATCTATCTTAAATATCCCTGCTGTCTATATACTAATCCTAGTTCTGCTGTTAAATGCATTTCAAATTTTAATTAATTAAGGCGGAAAATGTCTTAACATTATATTTGGAGATAAAGCAAATAGCCCTGAGAGGCTAAGCTGCACACATTACTGCAACGCTCAGTTTTGTTATTGTTTTGTAATTAGACCTCTCTGATATTTAACATTAATGTGAATGTCTTTGAACTCCTCTCTCTGCAGATTTTAGACAAGCTTCTTGACCGTGAGAGTCAGACCCATAAGCCCCAAACCCTGAGCTCGTTCTACTCCAGTAAACCAGCTGCTGGCAGCCAGAAGAGCCCATCCAAACACACCACCCACGGGACTGGCGGAGCTACAGGGGGTGTGTCCAAACACTCAGCACCTACTGCAACGGGGAGTTCAACCTCTGTGCAGGGTGTGGCCAGTGGAGGAGCAACCGGGCAGCAGGGCGGGCTGACGGGCAGCGGCGTCCAAAGCACAGCAGCAGGAGAAGCGATTTCCGAGAACAGAGAACAAGGTGAGCCAAAACCCACGCTTGTAAAGAAGCACGAAGCACTTGAGGAATGTTCAGCAGGAAATCAGAGCTAGATGAATTAGCAGTGTAGAAGAATTTGTGAGACTTTACACTGCAGCCTGAAAATGCAGCACTGTGGAGATGGGCCGTGAGATACAAACTACATTCTGTAAATTATGTCCTTTAATGAAGTTGCCTTAATTAAACACTGAAAGGTCACTTACACCCACACCACTACATTCAGTGCCTTATGTGTCATATGTGACACTTCCAGTTTCAGCCTAGCCCACACTCGTGTGATCAGTGCCATCTGTGACCCTCCCAGTTTCAACTTAAACAGCACACTTCCAGTTTCAGCTTAACCCACACCAGCATGGTCGGTGTCACATGTTACGTGCTGGATCCAGACCTCCAGTTTACCTCTAGCCCCAATAGTAGGTTGTGCAATGTTGTGGATACAGTCATTGTATTTCTTTTCTCTGATTTTCAGAATATCACAAGGATATGAAATTGCATGTTTGTTGTGGTGTATTGTTAAATAACTTTTGTTTACTGATATTGGACCCTACTACCCAGTAGAGCTGCACTGTGATTACACAGCTGCTTATTACAATTGTGATGCCTTTACAAATATTAAAGGGCTGATATAACCCCATTTCTAGAATTAAAACAGCTTAAAGTCTGTAAATATTGTTTCAAATGTTACATTTATTCCTCCCATCCATACAGTCGATATATATGGGAAAATAAGCTACAAAACAGCCTGTTTTCAAATCACAGTTTTTGTGATGTCACAAAACCAGTTAAAATATATCTCCTTTTTCTGGCTACAGCGGTTTACCCCCGCCCATTTATGCACAGATAACACCTTTAATGGTTGAAAATGAGACTTTAGTTGGATTACATGAAGACCATTACATGAAGACCTTGGTTCATCAAAACACCCAATATCTCACCGGGAGCTGTGATTGGTCGCCCTGTCAGAAACACTGTGATTAGTTAGAGGCTCCTTTGCACATAATTATTAACAGACGATATATTTGTGCAGTTCTACCTCCCAGTATCAGTTTTAAAGCTTTAAAATGTCCTTTTCTTTGAAGAATTGTGCAGTACAAGCTACCCCCTGTTTGTGTGTTTGTGGCAGATACAACTCAGTCATCCTCCTGTGAGCAGCAGAATGAGGTGGCACCTTTTAAGCCTGAGGGAACAGTGCCCAGTCGCTTAGCACTCGGTGGGCGTGGACCCTATGGAACGCGCTGCTGGGGCTCACCTGTACGGCAGAAGAAGAAGCACACAGGTAAAAAAAAACACAATACTGTAGTGTCTGAGTTCTTCATTTGTAGCTAAGGTTGCTTTACATTTACAGTCATTTACCTTTACTTTATTGACAGATGCTGTTATCCAGAGCAATGTACATGTGTAATTTGTCTATAAAGAAAACAGGTTCCTCACGATAGTAAAACTAGGCTTAAATTAAGAGCTGCTCGGAGACTAAGATTCTGTGAGAGATCAACTTAAAACTCCACCAGGGCCCTATGAAGACAGTGATGGTCTCAGCAATTCTGTTGTTCCACCACTTAAGGCCAAAACGGAGATGAGTTTTGATGCAAGACTTTACCCCTTTCAGTAAACAAAACACGAAAAACAAAGCCTTCATGTTTTACGTTGTTGTTCCGCTTTAGTATGTTTACAACTCTTCACTGATATGTATCTTATCAGTGTTCCTTTCTGACTTTCTGCCCTCTTAGGCATGGCGAGCATTGACAGTAGTGCCCCTGAAACCACCTCCGACAGCTCCCCTACGCTCAGTCGACGCCCACTGCGAGGGGGTTGGACAGCTGCATCTTGGGGGAGGGGTCAGGACAGTGACAGCATCAGCAGCTCGTCTTCGGACTCACTGGGCTCCTCATCATCCAGTGGGTCACGCAGAGCTGGTGGAGGAGCCCGAGCGAAGAGCACTGACACCAGCAGGTGATTCAGAAGTAGAATAAATTGAATGAATAGGTCTTACATTTATTTGACATATTGATGGAAATTTGATATTTCAAAGCAGTGTGAAAGGTGATTCGCCAGTGTGGATTCAGTCCTCTTTTATGTAGATTCTGTAGATGTTTTGTAGCACAAATAAAAACATTCAGATTGAATCTGGGAGCCATACACATTTGGGTAACGGTGGTCTTTTGCCTGTTTGTAAACACATTAAGAACTCCTCTTTAAAAAATCAGTAGTGGTGAAAAGTGATATGCAATATGGCAATATTTGTTGTTATTAATTATGTCACAATATTCTTTTAGAGCATGTAGGGAACATCCATATATACTAGAAAACATTGACCAACAGCTTGTTTCATTGTAAGGAGAGCATAATTAGTGATAGGATGATACATGTCACGTGCTTGAAAGAGTGATTTGAAGTCAAATAATGTAGGTTAAACATGGCAGGCAAGGAAAAAAGCTCACATTAAGTGAACGGTGATGTAACAGTAATTAACCTTAATCCGTGTCAGAACAACAACAGTGTGCTCAAGAAAGCACACTGGGGGGGGGGCAGGCAATGTGTCTGACAGTGGCAATGTGTCTGACAGTGAATATGAAGCTAGCAGGGCTTCAAAGGCCTGTATTTACACTTTTCATTTGTAGCTGTGTTAGGATTTTAGTCAGACTGTCCTTTAACAGTTATCTTCTGCTTTATTTTACAGGTATAAAGGCCGTCGTCCTGAATGCCATGCTCCACACGTGCCCAATCAGCCGTCAGAGGCGGCTGCTCATTTCTACTTTGAGCTGGCCAAGACGGTGCTGGTGAAGGCCGGCGGAAACAGCTCAACCTCCATCTTCACCCAGCCTTCTGCCAGCGGGGGCCACCAAGGGCCCCACCGCAATCTGCACCTGTGTGCCTTCGAGATCGGCCTGTACGCGTTGGGCTTGCACAACTTTGTGTCCCCCAACTGGCTGTCCAGGACGTACTCTTCTCATGTGTCCTGGATCACAGGTGAGTAAAAGGAGTGTAAGATTTATTAAGACTGAATTTTTTTTTTTTTAATTAGGCTTTTATTCTTTTGGTTCACACTGGTGTCAGTCTTATTTCTGTTCTGATGTTTGCACTCTGTCTCCCTCCCATGTCTCTCTCTCTCTCTCTCTCTCTCTCTCTCTCTCTCTCTCTCTCTCTCTCTCTCTCTCGCATTGTCTGTCTGTCTCATTGTCTGTCTGTCTCTTTCTCTGTCTCTCTCTCATTATCTGTCTCTTTATGTCTCTCTTTCTCTCGTTGTCTGTCTCTCTCTCTTTCTCTCATTGTCTCTCTCTCTCTCTCTCCCCCTTTGTCTCTGTCTCTCTTTCTATCATTGTCTGTCTCTGTCTCTGTCTCTCTCTCTCTTTCTCTCTCTATCTCTCTCTCTCTCTCTCTCTCTCTCTCTCTCCCCACTTTCTGTCTTGCTGTCTTCCTGTCTTTCTGCTGTTCTGTCTCTCAGGCCAGGCTATGGAGATTGGCAGTGCTGCCCTTAACATCCTTGTAGAGTGCTGGGATGGTCACCTCACCCCTCCGGAGGTGGCATCACTTGCAGATCGCGCATCGAGGGCACGGGACCCCAACATGGTGCGGGCTGCAGCAGAGCTTGCATTGAGCTGCCTACCTCACGCTCATGCCCTCAACCCTAACGAGATTCAGAGAGCACTGGTGCAGTGCAAGGAGCAGGTGGAGTAACCACTGATTTCTACATACTATTGTGGACAGACTGATTCTACTGTAAAACACTTATCAGGTTTTGTTAGGGGTGCATAATGTATTGTTTTTAAGTCAGTAACACTGTATTTGCAATACTGATGAGATGAAACGCCATAATATATTGGCAGAAAGCTTTCTTACTGAAAAAGAAGTATTCTAATCAAACATATTCCAAAATTGCCCTCCCTCCCCCCAGGATAATGTGATGCTGGAGAAGGCCTGTATGGCAGTAGAAGAAGCAGCGAAGGGTGGAGGAGTGTACCCTGAGGTGCTGTTTGAGGTGGCCCACCAGTGGTACTGGTTGTATGAACAGACTGTGGGTGGGGGCTCCTCTGCACAGAGAGAAGGTCCGAGCCGCTGTGGAGCGAACGGCGGGGCGGGCAGGAGGCCTCCGGAGGGCAACTGTGGTGTGCTGGACAGCGCTGGGGCCATGGACTCGTCCGGTGTAGCAGCAGTGACTGCATCCGTGACTGCAGCTGCTGTGGTGCCCGTCATCTCTGTGGGCTCTACCATCTACCAGTCCCATACTATTCCCGGCTCAGCCATGGCTCATACGCCGGGCCTGCACCCCTACACCACCATTCAGGCCCATTTACCCACTGTCTGCACCCCGCAGTACCTGGGCCACCAGCTCCCGCACGTGCCCCGCCCTGCTGTCTTCCCTGTGTCTGGTTCCACCTATCCACAAGTAAGAGTGCTCTGTTGTTTTTCTCCTAGAGTCACTTTTATTTTTCTCCACATTTAAAATTCATTATTATTGTACATTAGATTACTGTAAGAATTGGAATTAAAATTTTTGCTTGTAAGAATAAACCATAAAATACAGATATGGAAGATAGATATCGGCCAAGAAAAGTTTATTTGTGTAGCACGTTATCATACAGAGGTCATTCAGTGTGCTTTACAGAGATAAAGTATGCATAAAAACATACAAGGAAAAATAAGCTAGAAAGGTAACCATAATTTAATATGAAATGAAAGTAGGATTTAACACAAAGGTAAATAAAGCAGTGTAAAAGAATACAGATAAAAGTGCATGAATTTTTTGCAGATCTTACTGGTATCTGAAAGCAGTGGAACACAGGTCAGTTTTAAGTTTCTTTTTAAAACCAGCAACAGTCAGGGCAGAGCTTCTTGGGGAGCTTGTTCCAGCAGTGGGCAGCATAATGATTTAACGCCATTTCACCCTATTATTCTGAAAACCACTGGTGTATTCATATTACATATTGCATGAGAAATGGCTAAGAATGATAAAATTACATATACTTGTAGTTTTTATTAAAGCTTAGGAACAAAATGTGACCGTATTGGGGTACATGTGTCCATCTTTCTGAGCCACAGCACTGCAGATCTCAGCGTTCTGCCTCATTTAACACACCTGATTCAGCAATTCAGCTAATTATCAAGGTAGTCATTAATTGAGCTTTCTAGATGGGGGAAGTTGCTAATCTCAGCAGAGCTGTGGCCCAGAAGGAATTCAAATTCCAAGTTATGACCAAGTTATGGTCCGATAACTGGGTTTTTCTGGTATTTTGGTAGAGAGCTGTGTCTGTGTGATTGTAAACATGTCTGTGTGTTCTCTCAGGGAATGCACCCTGCCTTTATTGGTGCCCAGTACCCATTCTCTGTGGCCTCTGGTCCTCATCCCCCCATGGCTGCCACTGCAGTCACCTTCCCAGGAGTTCCCGTACCGTCCATGACTCAGATTGCCGTCCACCCCTACCACACCGCAGAGGCGGCCTTGCCCCTCAGCACTACTGTGGCAGGTAAGGGGAAATGGAGTAGATAAGATAAGAGAACCATTTTTTAGTCCCACGGGAAATTTGCATTGTTACAACAGAAATAAAACCCATACCAATATATATAAAAAGAACGAAGGTGAATCTAGTGTGTGTATGTATATATGTATATACATATAGCGTCTAACCAGAGGGGCTGAAGCATAATACATATATTTTACAAGTAAATTGCAGATAAAGAGCAGCGTAGCAATGCTAGATGTGGAGGTACTGAGATGTGGAGGAACTGCAACAAGCTGGTGCTATGTCAAAAAGTATGCACAGAATTAGGCCAAATCTATAATGGAAGCAAATAGATTGAAGCAGATGCCAAGTTGAAGCAAAATTAGACTTAATTTGAAGCATTTGCTTGACAGTCTCAAGGCATTCGCGTCAGTTTGGCAGTTTCTGTATTTGTTTGGTACAATAATAAAGACACATCTGAAATAGTACATGCAATACAGAGGTCCAAACAGCAGGGCAGAACAGAATTTATTCCTGTTAGAGGAAGGTAAATAGTAGGAGCTAGCCTATTTTCATTCACAACCAATTTTAACATGTGGGACCAGAAGCACTTTGGTCTGAAACAAATTGAAAAAATGTCCCCCATAAAACTCATTAGTGCGCTTTAAAGCCTGCATTCTACAGAGATTTAGAGCTGAGCAGTGTCTCAAAACTGGGCCATTAAGAGTAGGGAGTGAGGCACCTTGGCTTCTTTTGCTATTTAGTGAGATCAGTGGGGCTTTCATTACTTTTTTTTTTTCTTTTTCTGAGATCCTACATCAACTGAAAAGGGTAGGATCTGATCATCAGTTTAGGTAATTAGGGAAATTAACGTTTATGCAGGTGTTTTCATTGATAAATTGAGTTCTGAATTGCAGCGAAATTGGATTGCTAGTTGTTATGGCAAGGTCATTGACTTTGTTTCTTAATAATTAATTTCCCATGCATTTTCTGGCGTCGTAATTCTTAGAGGCCATCTGTCTGCTTCTCTTCAGTAGGCGGGGTTCACTCAGGCTCCACCATCCAGGCCATACAGGGGGCTTCTCTTCCGGGCCTTTCCTCTCAGCCAGCCTCGTTGGTCAGCACGCCTTTCCCCGTGGAAGATGAACAACACAGCCAGCCTATCAGCCAGCAGGGGCTTCACTACCTGCATTCGGCCTACAGAGTTGGTAAGGAAGGCAAATTGTTAATCACTGGTAGCCCTTAAGGCATGACCTTCCTGTGGTTATGTCACCATTTGGCCCCATTAGAGTCCATCTGGTGCTGAATTATGTGCTGAATATTAAATAGAGGTGACTCTGAGGTCGGCGGAGTCCATGTTGTGTCCGTGACACGGGCATTTAGCTCTGAGAAATATTACATTTACCCATGACAGCTGTTTTATTACCATCTGATGGCAAAGTTCACTCTATTAGAAGGCTTAATAGTCTTTAAGTGTTGAAATAAATGGGAGTTGGAGTATTGCTGCCGCCAGTGGTTTAATAGTTCCTGTCCTCACACAGGCATGCTGGCTCTGGAGATGTTGGGCAGGAGGGCTCACAACGACCATCCTAATAACTTTTCCCGAAGCCCCCCGTACACGGAGGATGTCAAATGGCTGCTCAGCCTCGCTGCTCGACTCGGTAACTCCTGTCAATTGGACACGTGGCTTTCACATAGATTAAAAAAAAGATTTCGCTCTTGCTCTCTCTTTTTCTCTGTGTCTCTTGGCCTCTATCTGTGTCTCTCTCTCATTCCCTCTCTCTCTCTCTCTCTCTCTCTCTCTCTCTCTCTAGCTCTCTCTGTCACTCTCTCTAGCTCTCTGTCTCTCTCTTGCTCCCTCTTTCACGATCTCTCTTGCTCCCTCTTTCACGATCTCTCTCGCTCCCTCTTTCACGATCTCTCTCGCTCCCTCTTTCACGGTCTCTCTCGATCCCTCTTTCACGGTCTCTCTCGATCCCTCTTTCACGGTCTCT
>JBBPCX010000154.1:4102295-4115825 GCA_037974365.1 Hydrocynus forskahlii | reverse complement strand
TTCGTTCAGATTCGAGTGAAACCACTAAATGTCTGACTCATACTGCAACATTCCTCTGCCTCGGAGGAGTGAGCCTCCACCGGTCATGAAAGATTTCAACTTTGGATATTTACACCGTGTATAAACGAGGGAAAACAACGACGAAAAAAAAAAAAGTTTGTTAAAATAATTAAACGGACGTTTAATATGAAACAATAATCTGAGTACGGGTGAGGATTCTTCTATGTTTTGTTAATTCTTTTTGTTTTTTTGGTTTTGTTTTTGATATTTTGTATAGTACTGTGTGTCTGCAGAGAGCGGTTTGAGGATTGAGAGAGTGTTCAGTGACTGCTGTGTGAGTTCCCGTTTCCAGTTGAGCTGTTGGAGGCCGAGGCTTGAGCTGTTGGAACACAGAGGTCTGGCTGGACCAGATTTTCTTTCTTTTTAATGACTTTTTATGTTTCAGACGTTCAGTGATGAGTCCACTGCCAGGTAGGCCCTCTGTGTGTCTCTGTATCCAGTCCCTAAAGCCTAAATATGTTTGGGTTTTCTGTTTGTGTACTTACTACCAGCAAGTATTTTTTGCATACAAACACAAAAAATAGCAGTATTCCTTTATATTGACCTCAGTCTCTCTGTCAGTCAGTCTGTCTCTCGCTCTTTCTCTCTCGCGCTCTCTGGTTTTCTCACCCACTTTAGCTGAGTCCAGACAGGCGGTCTGTCGTTGCCTCCTCCCTGTGTTCCACTCTTAAGTCCGGTTCCAGCTCCGGAGCTCACCAGCAGGGGAGTGACTGTGTAGAAAATGTACTGTGATATTTTTGTATTCTTCGAAGTGTAGCTTGGTTGGGAAAAAAAATAAGATATATAAATATATATGAATATATAAACTGTGCTGATTGCAAAAGGCTGTAATCTAGACTAAAGGAGAAAAAACTAAAAAAAAAATGAAACAGACAAAAAGCAATATTGAAAATGTAGAGTTTACTTAATAAAGATAACTCAAAACACTAAGCCTGTGGTTTTTATGATTGCAGTCCTGTAACCAGATCCTACAGATCTCTCGTGCCCACGAAGGAGAAGTGCCCTAAAAGGAGTGAAGAGAAAAGATTATAAAACTAAAAGTTGTTTAAGTGACCGTTTGTCATACGTGAACACACCACAGCACACTGTGAAATTCTTTCTCTGTATTTAATCCATTCACCAAGTGAAGCGGCGGAGAGCCAGGAACACAGCACCCCGGGGAGCAGTGTGTGGGGACGGTACCTTACTCAAGGGAACCTCAGTGGTGACACTAGCAGAACTGGGAATCAAACCCATGGCCTTCTGATGACAGCCCCAACCACTAGGCCCTCAGAGAATGTCAGTGAAACAGGCAAAAAATAACTTTGCTTTACTAAAAAGCTCGTAATGTCTTACTGCAGATTTTTGATCTGAAACGCTGGAAAGCTGTTGAGTGAAAATATGTCAAATAAAACCAGTTTCCTTTATAGAATGAAAGCATCTGTAACAGTGCAGGTCTGACTCCCATTAACTGGTTGTGTGATGATGCAGAGTCAAACTCTCAACTGTCCTTTAACTTCAAATGCAAATGTTTCATCACTTAATAGTCCATCAAATATCTTAAGTTGTCTGGTGATCCACATTATAACCATTATATTAGGTCAGTAGGGTTGAATAAAAAAATGACATTCTCTGACTAATAAAGGCACTCAGACGGTGAACAGACTGTAAATGTACTTGTTATTAAAGAATGTTCGGTGTATTTTTAGTGCATATTAAATGACTAACCTGCAAATGTAGAATATCTTAGTGTGCCAAAACTCCTGACTGGTTTCGTGTCTGTATATAATTACTTTTATTATTGTAATTTTATTATATTATATATAAATATATATTATACATATCAAAGCATGTAGGAGTAATAACGATAATGAGAAATGAGCCACTCTGAAACGGTATGTGTATTTTAGTCGACCACCAGGTGGCGCAATAGGGCGGCTTTTCAGCAAATTTGTTGGTCCACTGGGGAAATCTGATCAAGCCATGGGTGTTTTATCATATGGGTGCGTTAAAATCACATTCGGTTTTTTAAATGTTGGTTTTAGAGTCGGGCCAGTGTTTTCAAATGTGACAGTATAGTAACACAGTAGCGCGCTGTAATTCTGTACACAGGTTTTTGGTCTGTACAGCGCTGTGGACGGAGGGTCCATATCAGTGGACCACGTGCTGACCTTCAGGTAGAGGGCCTGGAGATAACAGCTCAGGACACAACGTGTGACTGGAGATATGCAACATGGGATATATTCACAAAGCTGGATTTCTTAGTTTTGCATGACTTGAATTGAAAGCCAGTGTCCGGTTTATGTTGTATGAAAAGGGCTAAGAGGCCTGTCTTAGTTTTGCATCACAATTCGAGCCCAAAATCAGGCTTAATCAATAGTCGAGTTTATTCTGTCGTAGTTTAGCATGATAAAAGTAGATCTTATCCAATAGTAAATGAGCTTAGGGGCCCTTAATTAGTTTAGCGTGATAAGTTAAGGCCAAAGTTAGGCTTGTCAAATAAGAAAAGAGTAAATGGCCCTTTTGGATAAAAAAAGTGTAGTTTAAAAATGATCGTGTAGTTTAACACGATCATTTTTATCCAATAGGCAAAGATCTGAGTAGCTCTGTTGCTCCTATTGGACGGTCCTTATCTCGGGGTTTAATTATGTGTCTAAATGAGAAAACCTGGATTGCCAGTTCTTTAAATTTGCATTGTTGATAAACAAACACTAATTAAACTCTAATTAAACACTAATATGTAAAGTCCCTGCACGCGCCCCCTTATTGAGCCCCTCACCTGGGACAAAAAAGGGGCTGTGAGGAGGAGCTTTCATCTGGGATCCTCCATTAGAGCTTTTCGTGCTGTTGTAAGAGGGGGTGGTCGGGCTGTATTTTGGACAACCACGCACGCACAGCAT
This sequence comes from Hydrocynus forskahlii, assembly GCA_037974365.1. Classification (NCBI taxonomy): domain Eukaryota; kingdom Metazoa; phylum Chordata; class Actinopteri; order Characiformes; family Alestidae; genus Hydrocynus; species Hydrocynus forskahlii. The sequence goes on along the minus strand of JBBPCX010000154.1, from coordinate 4,112,886 downwards.
ACGTATATATTACGGTCTTTATAATCTAATGCGTATCTATTAGTTATAAAAACACGGCTTACCTTTAAAACGTGCAGGTACTATCCATTTATCACTCATTGCGTGTCTAGATGACCCAAAGTGTCCCCATTTCATGGGCTAAGTTGGTTCAGTCCGGAGTTTTGGAGAGGAGCAGAGCCTTAGCAGCAGCAGATCTCGATGAAGATGGCGGCGGTGGGGGTGGTGCTCTCAACAATACTTTGATTTTTGCTTTTAATAAAAAAAACCCGAGAACTCTCGGAACGCTGGGGTCTCCGTTTCGGATAGGTGTTCTAAGTGGAATTTTTGTAGGTGAGTACAGTTTGTTGAGCTGCTTATATTCCCCTGTTTTCCCTCCGTTTGTCCTCAGTCCGGTAGCCGGCTCGGCTAACTTGTTGTTTCCAAACAAACATCCACCGAGGTTTAAACATGCCTTAAACGTAAATACGTATTTACAGCACGGTCTGATCGAAAACAAAGGCCCCAGAGCTGTTGCTGGAAATAAATCTCATTTCAGTGGCGGGTTAGAGTCGGATGCGCCGGGTCCTGAACTAAAGTTGTCTTGTCTTTTAACGTAGTTTTTGCACTCGGTTTGTTCTTAAAAATGTATATCAAGCACTTTTTAAAGTTTTTAGGTTTAGCTGGAGTCGATTTAAGGCGATGTAAAAGTATTTGTAGGCTCCAGAGCTGTTCCTGGAGGGAAATCTCAGTTCACGAGTGGACTAGTTTTGATGCTCTGGCTGAGATTTGGAACTGAAGTTGTGATTTTAGGTTTGACACTGTTTCCCACACTTTTAACTCTTAGAAACACCCGTTAAATATTTTAAAAGTTGCTAAAACACCTCTTAAAACCTTTCTAATGTATTTAGAGTTTTTGGATTCGATTAAATGTGATTTAGAAGCTCCAGAGCTGCAACTGGAGGGAAATCTTATTTCAATACTGGGTGAGATTTGGTACTCAAGTTGTGAATCCGCCAGATTCCTCAGGTTTAACCCCGTTTCTCCACTCTGCTCTTTAAAAAGACTTTAGGCGTGACTGGAGTCGGTTAAAGGCCATTTAGAGGTATTTGACTCCACAGCTGTTAATAAAGAGAAATTTCAGTTCGGGACTGGACTACTTTTGATGCTCCGAATTTTTGAAGTTGTGAATCCACCAGATTCTTCAGGTTTAACCTCGTTTTCCCACTCTCTTTACTCTTAGAAACACCTGTTAAGCACTTTAACCAGGATTTGGGCTTTGTTGGATTCTAAAGGCAAATTAGAGGTATTTTAAGGCACCAGGACTGTTCCTGGAGGAAAATCTCAGTTCGGGAGTTTTTTCAGGACTAGTTTTGGTGCTCTGTCTGAGATTTGGAACTGAAGTTGTGGATCCATCAGATATTTCAGATTCAATCTTGTTTTTTCACTCTTAAGTTTTCGCACCCACACCCCTTATGGACTTTTTGATTAGAGTCGATTTAGACGTATGTAGATGTTCTAGGTCTGTTACTGGAGGGGAAACTCAGTTCAGGAGTGGACTAGTTTGGGCTGAGATTTGGAACTGAACCGCTCCAGCTCCAGAAATGAAGTTGTGAATCCACAAGATTCTTTAGGTTTATTGTTTTTCCCCCACTCAGTTTGTTCTTAAAACACCCATGAAGCACTTTTTAAAAGTTAAGGCTTTACTGGAGTTGATTTAAAACTCCATTTAGAAGCTCCATGGTTGTTACTGGAGGGAAATCTCAGCTCAGGATTGGACAGGAGCAACTTTGTAGCAAAGTTGACGCGCTAAATGTGTAAACAATTAGTGCACCATCATAACAAGTGAATGAACATGTGTTTGGGACACAGCATAAGTTTAATGGAGGCAAGTTCTATATTAAATGTGTGTGTATAGATAGACAGATTGACAGACACACAGACCTACACATTTGTTTGCAATCTGTTTAGTGGTAACACAGGGTATTATAAAAATACTGGATTTAAAAATAGTTACAGACTGATCTCTCAACTCAACTTTGCTGCTGAAAATACATTTATTTAAATATATGTAAAAAAAAAATATATATATATATAAATAATATATATGTGTGTATATATATATATATAAAAATAATATATATGTATATATATATATATATATATATATGTGTATATATGTATATGTATGTGTGTATATATATATATGTACACACTAGTTTTATAAACTGAATTACTGTAAACAAAGCATATGTAAATTTCCATTTTGGAACTTGGTCTGTTCTCTTTTTAACATGTGGGTCTTGTTTATCCTCAGCATGTAAAGCTGTTTTATTCTGTGTCATTAACTCTCCGCTGCTGCTCTTTCTTTCACAAAGTGAGACTTCTAAAGTAAGACTACTAACATTTTGAGCAGTAACCATTTCAATCTTATATAATTTCATAACTTGTTGAAAACTGATATTCAGAAGATTAAGTACAGGGGGTCCTTGGGTTGCAACAGTCCTGACGTACAATGTTTCGAGTTTACGATGCTCCCACTCCCATTCGGCTTACACCGTTAGCCTCGTACTTGCGGACTACGTGGGTGAACTAGTTTGGTTGTGTGCGGTGGAAGAAAACACAGTAACGCGGCGTATGAGTGAGCTTTTTCTGTGGCGTAGTTGTGTTTTTATGATTTTACAGCTGTGTTAGGATCGGTAAGTGACGCATCTGTCGAAGGAACGCATCTGTGCCGTAACTAATGGACCCCCTGTAGTCTGTTTTAAAGTGCCACTATTAAGCTGCATGCAAGGTTATCTACCATCATTTTCGTAATTTAATGTTTTCTTTATTCAAATGTAATTTGTGAAGCCTTTAAAATAGGAAGGACTCATTATATTTGGGATTGAAACTATTTGAACGGTGCAATGTTTCCACAGCTCAGTGCCGACTAAGAACACTGGGCCTGTTTCATTACTGTGGTTCTGTCTGTGACATTATAAGAATAACAATATGCTGCTGTAATATAAAAATTGAAAGGTGTGATTGAATACATTCAAAAGGTTTTGTATGCTTGTTACAGCCCAATTTTTCGAAATATAGTTGCCTAGATTACATTATTTCAGCTTCCACATAAACCCTGCACTCTGCCTCCATCCGTTCAGCATCTCTCAGCTCAGCTGGATCCGTTACATCACACACTGCTGCTCCTCTCCGTCATCTCTTACTGAACTTGTATTTCAGGGGTATTGAGGGCAACGTGGAAATCTTCAGAGGGTCAGAATTACAGAGCCTATTTCATTTCTTAACCCGTAGTTTGAAGATCTGGGCGCTCTGCGAAAAAATGAGCTTTGCGTTTGCAAATTAGGGTGGACGGTGCAAAATGTGGCACAAGATCCACTTTGATCGTCAAACTAGGGCGTGTGTTGCATTGCATGTAAGGAAACTGCATATGCAAAGCAACCAAATACAGGAACAACTGGACATGACACCAAAAAACTGAGATATTTCCTAAAAATGGCGTCTTTCATGTTTGTGGACCGAAGAACTACTCAATAATGTCGTGCCAAGCTGAAAAAACAGCATGTTCAGAGTTTGAAGGTAAATCTGGCATCTCACAAGACAAAGAGGACAAAGTCGTGAGGGGTGTGGTGACAACTTTAACCTTTCACCGTTTAGCATCACACGGTTGCACCGCCTGACTATTTTCCATGTAAGCAAACCGCCACATTTGTGTTGTGGAACATTTAAACTTGTTCTAACTGCTGGCCAACACTGCAGGTAAATGGAGATTCAGGATTACAGCTGATATGCCGTCATCCTTACACTTAGAGTTTTATATTCATACTTGTGTGCACCTGACAGTTGATCCATAACTAAATTGCACCGAACTCAAGCTGCGTTCGGACAGCTGACGCACCAACTGACGGACGGAGCGCCGTGCAGAACGAGCACAACACGTGCAATGAAGACACTTGCTGTTTTGGCTTCATGCCTTTATTAAACATCCTAATGGAATATTTATTATACCTTAATATTCATTCATAATTACAGACATTCGATCCTTAACTGTACCACTCTTGCACTGATGGACAGACTGAGCACCATGCAGGACGCTCAAGAGCACAACACACTACGAAGAAACTTGACATTTGACGCTGTAAGACATTCTTTTTTTTTTGCACAGCTATTGTGCCACCTGACATGCGTAAGATTTACATCAGCAAACGACACTGCAGAGCTGTTGGTTTTACTACAAAACTTTATAAACCCCATATGCTCTACAGAATGAATGGGCTCAAATGCCTACAGAAACTCCTAAATCTTGTGGAAAGCCTTCCAAGAAGAGTGGCAGCTGTTATAGCTGTAAAAGGGGACGAACTTCATATTAAACTGTATGTATTTGAGTGCTGTCATTAAATTCCCTGTTGGTGTAATGGCCAATACTTTTGTCCATATAGTGTAAAGTGATTGACAGTAAAAAGTAAATTTCACATTTTGCTTTGACAGTTTCTGAAATTTGTATACAACTTGCCCATTGTGTGTTCCCTTGTTTTGCTTGGGGTTTGTTTATAGATTATAAACCGATGTGGGGGAACTAATGAAGGTGTTATCAGCAGATTTGCATAATAAAGCACGCCGTCGGTTATGAATGTCACCATGGCTTTATGGGTTCCAGATGATTGCCAGAGGCGAAATAAAGCACGGAGACGTGGCGTGTACCTGTGCGCAGGTAGAGATCTTACACCAACAAAGTCATGCAGTGACATGAAGCGTTAGGCAGCCAGTAATGCAAAAAATATCCCGCTCATGGAAGACGGCCCCTCGGGAATCACCTCACGGAATCTTAATGGCTGACGGCTCTGGTAGTCATTTGGAACTCATCGAACCACACTTTAATTTGTAAGCATTGAAGCATGGTGGATGAGTAATGCCACTGAATGAATGAAGTTCACCTCACCTCTCCTCAGAGAAGAAATTTTCAAAACATCTGCTGTATTCAGCCATTGAGATGTAGCAGAAGGCTGGAATATGCAAATGAGCCTCTGACCAATAACACTTTCAGATTATTTACTGGGTGTTTAGATGAAGGTATTTACTAAATCCAACAAAATAGAATTAATTTTGGTCGATCTTTAACTCTTAAACCATGTTTTAAAAGGTCTATCTTCCTCTATTTCATTTTTGCCCCAACAGATTGACCTAATATATTTCATAATTCATCATAGTTCATTCTTACATGACCATTTTTTCAGCCTCTGTTTGCCCCTTAGAATTAAACAGTGGTGCTGAAAGGAACTGTGTGTACACAGATATACCCATTTTCATTTATCATTTAAAATGACAAGTGAACAAACGTATATGTAAAGTGATTATCAGTAAAATAAAAAGAATCATTAAAAGGTGCATTTTGTTTGTTTGGACTGCTTGGAAGTGTCTGCAGTGAATGGGTTTATTTAAAAAAAAAAAATCTACCAAAGCCTCCAAAAAACAATATCTCAGGGATCATCCAGCATATTCATAAGCATTTCGAGAAATATGAGGGAGGTGTTAAAGACTTTTTCATTTACCACCGTTTCTTCTTTTTTTTTTGTTTACATATCTTGCAGACGTGTATCTGTGTAGCACCAAAGACAGTTTAGTAACATACCATTAACCCTTTTTTGATGCTTTATAAAGATACTTTTTCACTATACATTCACAATAAAACCATAAATAGCGTGTTCTCCACCGTTTAAGACTTCAAGTGGTTCTTTGAGGTGTCCTGGGTTCTGTACATAACCGTTTTCTTTATTAAAGAGCTCGTGACGAACTCTGTTTTTAAAGTGTTAAGTGAAGCCGGGGGAGCCTCAGGATATTCCCACCAAACTCACTGCATGAGAGGAGGCCCCATCGACTCTGCTGAACCCGGAGAAGGTGCGAAGTGATGATTAAGCAGCTGTAGCAGAAGAGGAGAGCCGCCGAATAAAGCCCAGAAATGCTGGACTCTGGCCGTACTCCCTGTGTGAAAATGTGCTGGAGGCAGAAAGCTCACACATTGCTGCTCCAGTGCCTCCTTAGCAGCACTGAACCTCCGGCCTCATAGACAGACACCTCAGGATGTTCCTGCAAGTCTCAGGCAGCGATGGCCACAGGCCAGAAGAGCCGCAAGCTTGCCACTGTCTCTGGCACTAACTCGGTGCCTAATGGGTGGAAGTGGCTATGATGGAACCAGATCCCTTCTCTTTTATTAGTGTTCTACTATATAGGAGTGAATGACATTCTAACTACCAATGAAACGTGTGAATTCTGTATTTTTATTCATCACCTTGCATCACTATTCACTAACATACAAACAAATAAGTACACAGTAAGCAGAAATGGTCAAATAATATATTTTTAATGGCTCAGCAGCCACCATTAACACATCGTTCCTGTGACAGTTGCTTAGTAACAACAGACTCCCATTGCATGTTGGTATACAAACATCTAGTAGTGATCTTAGAAATTACAAGCCCATTGTTGGGGACAGTAGTGCTCTCAAAATCATTCTGGAGTTCCGCTTTACGATTCAGGTGCAGAGAGATAAAGCAGAAAATGGTCCATTTCAGTCAGTGAATGATGAAAGGTCTTAGTTTGTCTCCGCATTGGTGTTTTTTGTGCAGACTGTAAAAAAAATAATGACCCCTTTCCATGACATTTCAACCAATCAGAAAGCAGTGATGCTGGTGGCGTAGCTGCGGCCCACTTTTAGCCCTGCCATTTATTTGTAAATGGAAAAACGTTTGTTTGCGGTACAGCATGGTTCCTTGTCCCAGAGTAAAAGTACCAATAGCGATCTTAGAAATACAAGTCCATTGGAGATAATATTGCTCTCAAAATTGCTCTGGAGTTCCACTTTAAGATTCAGACTCCGAAGAAAAAGCAACAGGGATCCATAACAGTCAGTCTAAAAGTTCCCTTTGTGCTGGGTTTACATCAGCAGATTGGAGCAGTTCTGAACGGTAAACTGAGTTTAGCTTGTGGTCTGTCATGCTGCAGTCCCATACGCACCATCTGTGCATCTGTATTGTACTTTCCAGCAGCGTAAACTGGGGCTCAGGCACTCATGCGGGGAAACCACCGCAGATATTGGCGGGGACATGCCTTCCATGCTGTAACGACCAGGCTGAGCTGTGGTTGTGAATACTTTAGGTGTTACGCTACGCTCTTCATGCGAAATCGAGGCTCTATACACGTTAGTAAGTAGTACACTCCTGTACGTATTCTCTAAAGGAAGGAATAGCGAACTCTGAGTCGAGCAGGTTTATTATTTCAGCAACATACACACACAACAATGAAATGAAACAACGTTCCTCCAGGACCATGACGCAACAAAAACAGACCCACAAAGAACAAAGACGGAACACCACAGGACTACATAAGTGCAGACCGCAAGAAAAACTCAAGAGCAAAACAGGACAAGACAACCTTTAGTTAATAGTAGGACAGATATTGTGTGCCAAGTCATTTCATTTTGTGCAATATCTAATGTGCAGCAGTCTTACCCTGTGAATTTCACTGCTTATGTCAATATTACTAATAGACTACTGCACTCCATTACGTGCAATAGCACTTTCGTGTTATTAGTAATTCACTTTATATTATGGTTTTACTTGTCTTTGTGTCTGTGTCTGTGCAGTCGTAAAATAAGCAATTTCTTCCTGGATCAATACGTTTTTCCGATTCCGATTCTAGCAGCGCCGTAGAAGAGACCTCAGGATCTTGTAAGAAGTAAATCCCTGGGTTTGGAGGCTCAGGAAGGAGTACTTTATCCAGGCCTGAAGTAGTTAGGGAGCACAGAAATAGAAGAGGAACTGCTGCGCTGGACATCAGAGAGGACAGACTGGTGGTAGAATCCTTATGGAGTCCTCAAGTTGTGAGAGGTCAGGCAAGGGCAGGTATCCTTCCATGGACTACTCGCAAGGGTTTCTAAAAAGGGAAACAATCATGGATACAGAGAAGACAGTTGTGTTGGGAATTAGTGAAGTTCTTTTATGCTGGGCTAGCTACTTACATGGCCCATAAACAGTCATGGTTGAAGTTAAAACAGAAGATCCAGGTTGTAGTCACGAGTCACAGCTATGTGGTTTAATATCAGCATCAGACTGAGCTATACTGGCCAAGTACGTGTATACACACAAGCTATGATTTCCATTGCTCTAAATACAGAATATACTAAACAGTAATAAACAAAGTTTGTTCTGTACTGTAGTGCAGTGACGAACTAGAGACTGGATTATATCAGCTGACATAATTTAATGTGGTCGAATCAGACTGGTGGTTTTTGTTCAGCCCTGTTTTACAGGCTGAGATCATTGTCAGAATCAGAAAACCTTATTGATCCGGAAGGAAATTGCTTTTGTTATGACTGTATAGACACACAGAGACAAGAACAATATAAAATATAAAGTTTAAATATATCCAATAAAAACTGCAGAAAATACACTGTGCTATACGGACTAATGCTGGGGTATAAAAGCGATAGATAAATAACTTGCGGTTAAGTGAATTTCTAATAACAAACATAGAGGTTTGGAGCTGTTCTCTATATTGAGTTTGTTACTGTATGTTATAGAGATCAGTAGATCAGTAATACTGACGTAAGTAGTGATATTTCACTATTGCACATAATGATTTAGCACCCAACAAGAAAACTGCCTAATATTGCCGATTGTAAGATTATTGAACATCATCGTCATAAGATAAAAATGCACTTAATGATAATGATTTAAACCCATGTCATGTTTGACATTATTGGCCATTATACTCGCGCATTCTTGACGATGGATCTAACCTTCGTGCCAGGGCCGTGGATGAAGATTTCACTCATTTTTTTTTCAGGTCCTTGTTTGACATGGCATGCTTCTAAGCTTCTTTAAGAAAGATTAGTGTCTCAGCTTGGCGGGAGGCCTCAAGATGCTTCCGCCTCTGGGATACAGGAGGGTCATATTTTGTGTGATCAGAATGTACCTCATGTAACCTCAACTGAAGCACACAGGGCTCATCATGTGTATAAATTACAGTAACTTTGGCTCTGTGTGACATAGGAACACCAAACAAGGCTCAGCATGATGGCTGACACCCCGAGTATCAACACAAACCAGGGGAACTACCATATAAGGAGTTGTTTTGCTGTATGGCAACGAATTACCATTTGTTACCCTTTCGATGCGGATTCCTGCTGCTTGCATTCTAAGGGTTAAAGTGTTTGGGGGGTTATTTCCCAGTAAAGAAAGTCCTGGACATTTACTTTGAGTAGATTACTTTGATATTTGTTTATTTATCTACCACTATGATTGCAGAAGGTTTGAACCCAGTCTCACATGGATGATCCTCAAAGTCCACACTTTGATGTCAGCAATGTCCAGAAGTACAGAAGAAACCTCAAGGTTGCCAGGTTCCCACAATTGCATTTAGAGCCAGCTCATGTGTGTTGTGGAGCTTCTTCGCGCGCTACATCCATTGTATTGTTTAGTCAGTTTCGTAAAAATGCTCTAATATGCTTATTTAACTACTATTTGCACAATGTTGTGCAGACAACTGTAAATATATCTCGAGGAGTTTGGGGTATTGGGTCTCTGAGTCTGCATTGTTGTGCAAGTGTGCTATTTGGGCATATTCTTTGATTTTACTTGGTAAAGAACAACCAAAACTACAGAGTGCTGCTGACAGATTTTCCAGTCGTCAGTAGTATATAAATATTATATATCAGTAGTTCCCAAGCGTAATGGTAAACTTCTAGGTTAGGATGTTGGAGCTACATGCTGCTGTTCATAGAAGTACGCTCATAAGTTAAGATGAGCGTACTTCTAGAGTGCTGTAAAGATTTTATATGGGGAAAACTACTCATCATTCATTATGAAAGTGGAGCACAAATTAATCTAAAAATGGAAGAAATAAAACGGATTTTTTTTTTTTTTTTACAGAAAATGTGCTTCCATGGACAGTAAACAGCCTGTCTCTGTGTTGTATGCTGGGTATGAATGTTTGGTTTATGAAGCGTAGGTTTATAAATAGAGATCTTTCATAGTAACATAGATGCAAATGGCACCACCACTTGCTACAAATGGTGAAAACAGTACTTGGTAAGAAAATTAGTGATATCTGTAATGTAACCCAATGACTATTGGATTGCCCAAGAATGCCTTTCCTAATAGTTTGGTATCGTTATGCAACTCTTGCTGCAATGCAGTTACATGTCTGTGCAGACGGACACAAAAGGACTCGCAGTTTCATTTTGATGAATAGTAAGGAAGACATAAGGCCTCTGTCCATCTTAAGTTGAGGGTTTCTTTTGCAGGTTCCAGGTTCTTCGTATACTGTATGGACTAAAGGATTGGGACACACCTCTTAATTATTGAATTCAAGTGTTTCAATCATACCCACTGTCACAGGTGTATAAAGTCAAGCATACCAAGAGGCTATGCCTCCAACTTTTCACGCACAGTTTGCAGAGGAACCTTTTCTATTCCAGCATGACTGTGTCCCAGTGCACAAAGCGATCTCCGTAAAGACATGGCTGGATGGAAGAACTCGACTGGTCCACACAGAGCCCTGACCTCAACCCCATCCAGCACCTTTGGGATGAACTGGAACGGAGATTGTGATCCAG
>JBBPCX010000154.1:4064641-4080333 GCA_037974365.1 Hydrocynus forskahlii | reverse complement strand
TGTGTGATGGTGTGTGTGAAGGTGTGTAGATGTATGATGGTGTGTGTGAAGGTGTGTAGATGTATGATGGTGTGTATCATGTTTCGTTTCTCCTCCATGCTGTTTGGATTTTTGTTGATAAATAAGTCGTTTCATGCTGTGTTTGGATTGGTCAGTCAGTAGATGTAGGTTGTAGCACCACACACTCTGTGAGATGGTCAGAGGAGCACCGTTTAGGAGCCACGACCAAAGAACACAATTGGCATCTTTCGTCTGGGACAGAGCAAAATCGTACTGTGTCAACCGGACATTAGAATATGTGAAATGTTTTTAACCCTTCATTAAAGGACATACTGTTCTATACTGTGCACCTCTGATGGTCGTGGATTGTTTTAATGTGCTGTTTTCAGGAGGCATGTGGTTTGGAAGTCAGCCTTACTTACATTAACTTACATTGACAAATGATTTCCATTTATTTGGTTGTTTTATTTATTTATTTTTAAACAAAACACACAGACCCTGGTTTAGGGAAGAGAAACGGACATAAACAGTGTTTTTTGTTAGAGGGATCATTTGAATATTCTCAGCCTTGTGTGATACCACATCATTATTACCACTGAGGCAAGTGTCAGTGCCATCAAAGCTCAAGTGTGCTTCAGGCTGCTTCCATAGGAGACCTTCGGGTATACAATTACAGGGAGAAGCTAAGGCTGAGGAAATGCACGCACGCACGCAATAGGGCTGTCACACACCTTTTTGTATGCACACATAAGTACACTAGGGTTGTCACAATACTAGATTTTTTTCCCCTGATACTCCTTGGGTAGATGCTTTTATCCAAAATAACAGATGTGTGTATCACAGATGTAGGCAAATGTTGTATTGGGAGTCTTACTCCAGGACTCTTTTTTGTGTAGTGTGTGTGGCCTGGGGTAGGACCCCACTCTCTTGCTGGGAAGGCTGTGACATTAAACTACAACTACACTGCACTCAGCCGTCCACATGGTGTGCAGGAAACCGTGCCTCATCAGACATTTACGGCATTTATCAGACGCTTTTATCCAGAGCGACTTCCATTCCCTAACAACAGGGGGCAGTCTCCCTGGAGCAACTTGGGGTTAAGGGTCTTGCTCAGGTGGTATACTAAAGGTAGGATTCGAACCCATGACCTCTTGGTCCAGAGGCAAGGATCCTACCCACTTTGCCGCCACCCCCAGACCAGACCATCTTATTTTTCTGCTCCATGGTCCAGTTCTGATATTCCCTTCCCCACCATAGACACTTTCAGAGGTGGACAGGGGTCAGCATGGGTGCTCTGACCGGTCTGCAGCTCCATACGCAGCAAACTGTGACGATGTCTACTGAGACCTTTTCTATCAGAGCAGCATGGCCTTTTTTTTGTCCTACAGAGGCTCTTCTGTGGGATCAGACCAGACAGACTAACCATCAGTTTTGCTCTTATAAAAGTTGCTCAGATCATTACGCTTTAATTATTTGAATTATTGTTCGACAGTATTATTAAACTTTAAATTTAAAAATGTACTCTAAATACAATGTGCTGTCGACGACCGTGAGACCCAGTGTCCTTTACTACAAAGTTTTAGGCACGTTTACTTATTTTTGAGCAAATTAACTGATTCTCAGCTTCAGAAGTTATGACGGCGGCTACTTTATTTAAGACTCAAGAGTGTACTTCATTTGAAGTCAGTTTGCAAACAAATGAAACAAATTAGTTAAATGATGGCTTAATTTACACTCTTCTAAGTGCACAATTAAAGCATTTAAAGTTTAGTGTGTGAACATGTAGCTTCTTTTAAATGAAGAACTGAAAGTGTTGAAACTTGTATACTTGTTTCCTGTGATTTGAGTTTATTTTTTGTTGTTTTTTTTTATATTATTGCGACATGCATGCACATCCCCTCTTGAGTGTGAGTCACCGTGACCATGTTCCTTCACTGAAAGGGTTATTTAATAGCTTCAAATTATTAACAAGTTACAAAGGCTACTATTTAATTTAAGAATTGAGTTTACTTCATTTAATATCAGACTCCAAATGAAGCTAATTAGGTAATTATTGCTTAAAGACTAGATTGTAGGAACCTGTAGCTTTTTTGTTTTTAATAAAGTACTGAAAGTGTTGTAACTTGACCATTTGTTTACTGCATGTTGCTTGTTTATTTTTACTAAGCAGATTGAACTTTCAGTGCATTGCGACACACGTATTCCCGCCATTCCTTCTTGAGTGCGAGTCCTTTATTTATCGCTTTAAGTTACTGATGCTTAGCTTTGGAAGTTATATAGGCTACTTTTTTTTATTTAAGAATTGAGAGTTCACTTCATTTGAAATCTGTTTGCAGACTCCAAATGAAAACAATTAGTTAAGTTTAAAGAAATGGAAGTTTCTAGTGTATACACTTGTCAGTTTTTTTATTTGAAGAACTGAAAGTATTGAAACTTGAGCATTTGTTTCCTGCATTTTGAAATTTTGGTACACACATGCGCGTGCGCGCGCACACACGCTCACCCTCTCAGCCCCACTTGAGTGTGAGTCACTGCCTGTGACCATGTGCACTCACAGAGATGAAGTTATTTAATAGCTTTAAATTATGCATGTTTTAAGATGTGTTCTTGAGGAGAGCCTGCTGGAATTCCTGCTGGGCAGAATGTACAGAACTCCTCCGCCTTCATTAAAAAGACATGGGACTGTACGGAGTGTCGCGGCCACGCGCTGAGTCACCGCAGGTCTCCTGCTGGATCGATCCCTCCCCGGTGAGCGGCCTGCTGGTGTTCAGGGGCTGTATCGGAGCCCCTCTCCCCGGGGTCTCTGTTTTGGATGGGGTTGTACAGCCTTGACGCACAAATCCTTATAGCGACACGGGCGGCAGTATCTATGTGAAAGATCTGTCAGTGTTATTACTGCGGGACTGCAGAGCTCCTCTCCTATCAGATATCCTGCTCTGGAATCCGGCTCTTTACCCACACTGGAAATACAAAGTGGGCTGTGAGCTTTTGAATTCCTCAGTTTGTTCTTTGGCTTCTTTATTAAGAATCCCACTACTGATGCTTTTAGACGTGTCCGCTTGCAGCACAGCCGCACCGATTTGAGAATCAGAAAACTGTGATGATCGCAGGGGTGCTAATGCTGCACACAGACAAAAACAGGATCAAATATAAAGTCCGAAAACAAGTCAAATAAAACTCTGCAGAAAATACACCGAAAAACACTAAGAATTACACAGTGCGTAAAGCACATATTGTGGCAATGCTTGACACAAATAGTGGTAAGTCTGTTACACACAATATTGAAGTATTGATGTTTCACATGGGAAGATATTGCATATAAAGATTTAATAAAACTCCAGAAAATCCTCTGAAAATACTCTGTACTAAATACTGTGGTCAGTAAGAGAGGTGGATAGGAATACTATAGCTAAGTAAATAAATTTACTGCTTGTTATTTGCTAGTGACACAAATAGTGGTTTGAAGTTGTTCTCTGTACTAAGTCTAATATTACCCGCAATATTGATATAAGTAGTGATATTTCAACTTGAAAGACTATTGCATGTAAGATATTGCGTATAATGACAATGACGATAAAACACTCTGTACTAAATACACTGTACTATATAGACAAAATGCTGTGGTCAGTAAAAGAGGTGGATAAATACTACTAGATAAATAAATGAAATTACTAAAGTAGTTTACTAGTATCACAAATGGTGGTTTGGAGTTCTTCTCCATATTGAATCTGTTATTTGCCCATAAATAGTGATGTTGCACGTAAGTGAGCTGCTGCAGGCTTGTCCACAGGTTGGTCTCCGGCGCTCCTTCTCCAGTCCGCGCCCGTCCCGGTCCCATTACGCCGTCGTCCGCGAGGCCGGCGGAGATACAAGCATCTCCGCACATCCTTTCTCCCCCTGCGGAATAATGAAGAGCCGAGTCGAGTGGGGTCCTGCGCGCAGTGAGGGATGAGGGTGCCACTCGCGTCTGGCTGTTCTAATAGATTCCCAACCCAGCATGCAAAAACGCTTGCAGGAGCCGAATATGCCGTGGCATTCTCTTTTTTCCCGTTTTTTTTTCTTTTCTGTTCAATTTGCATTCTGTTGGCGAGCCCCCTCCTCCCGGAGTGAGAGACAGGTCAAGGTACGGCTGTTATTCCGCACGCCGCGAGCTGCAGAGAGGGAGCCACAATAGCGAAAGCCGCGAGGAGCGCGAATGCATTCATTATAAGCTTTGAGTCCCGTGGAAAAGGGTGCGTTTCTGTTCTGTAGGCTGGAGCCGACACACAAAAGGCCACTCTATATGTGCTGCTTGCTCTTTCTGAAGCCTCCCTTTAGCTTTGCCCAGTGAATGGAGGGACATACGCAGGCTCGGAGTGACCTTTACTGTTGACGTGTGTGTGTGTGGTGGGGGGTGGATATTAATTGCATATTGTTGCGTTAGTATGAAGGTCCAGCTTGCAAATGTCACCCAGTGAACCTATTATGTGCTGGATGAATTCCTTCACCATGCAGGTGCCCGCAGATTATTTTCCCTAATTTGACCCCGGGTTGTCTTCCAAGATCTTCCAGTCTTGGTGCTCTCTTAGATGAGGATCTCTCATTTTTTCATCTCGCAAAACTAACATCAACTAACTTGCAAGTATCTTCTTTCTAGCATGAGGAAATTCATCCTTTCCTCACCATTGAAGACACCTCTATAGACAATTCAGAACGTTCTAACACAACACTCTACTACTGCAGACCTTCATTGGCTTCCTGTGGTTCTCCATTAGATTTAAAACTCTCAACACTCACCTACAAAGCCCAAAGTGGTCCAGCTGTGTCGTGTCAACCCTGATCAGACCACGGGTCTCAGTTTGGCTTCTTATGGCATTTCCACCTAATTTAATCTACGAAATAAAATGAACCAACCCAGGTATTTGATAGAGCTACAAGTAATATTGGTCTTCCATGAAGAAAATTGTCTGGAAATAGTAAAAAGAACACTTTGACATACATAAATCCACTATTTGCTGTATTAGTTATTTGTCTTTGTAGTAATATTAGAGTTTTAACACTAACTTAACACTGCTGCCCAGTAGTGAAACAGCGTTTATGTGTAATTTTCTGAGGTGCCTAAGCACTGTAGGTCTAAGTTTACTAGTGTGAGGGACGGATTTTCTTCTGGACTGAAATACTCGTGTACGTCGTTTTGGATAAGAGCGTCTGCCAAATGCTGTAAATGTTTTGTCTCCCTCTTTCCTCCAGGAGCAGCTTAAAGAGGTGAAGGACAGGAACGCCTGAGCGCTGCATGCTCCCTTTCCTTTATCTTGAACTCGCGGAGGGCTGTGTGTGAGAGGCGGTGAAGGAGAGCCAGAGAGGCTGTACTGCAGGTTTGTGTCTGCTCTCTGTGAAACAGCCTTGTGTTGTGACTCTGGAGTTTTTGCTGAAGAATATCTTCACCCACAGCCCATTAGAGCAGCGCAGGCTTCAGGATGTTAATTAATCAGAGCCTGCACCTTCAAATCGATGTGCGATACACAGAAATGATCCTGTTTGGATCCACATAAATAAAAGAAATGCCTTTGGGGAAAAATTATTGAATTCACACGGTTCTCCACTCACACCCGATCTGGTCAGCGGGCCTAAATTGTGCTGCTTTAGTTTGGCTTTGAAGCTGTGAGGCTCACTTTCCTAACAAACACTAGAATATATCTTCTCTCAGCTTGTTCAGACCTCATCCAACTCTTCATTAAGGTGGAGCAGATTTGTTGATGGGGTTTAGAGCACAGAATGACTTAATGTGAGCTGTAAAAATGGACAAAACTTGGAGTGCTGAGGCCAAGACAGACGTTTTAGACAACCGGGTCTGTTTTCAGCAGTCGGAAACTGCATCGACAAGTCTGTGCCACACTAATGAATCCGGATTTTAGGTGACGATTGATTATTATAATGTTTATCACCATTATTCTGTCTGTTAAAGAGCAAAAATGTAATTTTCTGATCGACTACATCTAGGGTAATTGGAATATTTTATTTATATATTTATTTTTCCAGAACTTGCCTACAAACGAAACAACTTTCTGTCCTTTCGCAAGTTTTTTTTTTTTTTTTTTTACTCTTCTTGTGTCTTTTGCCCATATGTCATGTTTGAATCCTCTGTCTTGGTACACTGGGTCTCATATTTTTCTAAAAACACTGACTGCGAGAGACTAGAGGTGCATGAAATGGACAAAATATCTTATCTGAGGTGCTCAGAATGTGCTTGTATTTCTTCTATCTTCTACTATGTGCTTGTATTTCTTTCTTTTCCATTTTATACTTGAATAGTGTTAAGGCAGCAGCATTTTTAGTTGCCATTCTCAGACTCTGAAATAGAGTTAGTAATGTAGCCCTGCGGTGGAGCTGCCTGCTATTCTTTTGGATGCTGTTTTCTGTTAATTGGTTGTTTTTTTTTTCATTTGTCATTGTTTGTTCTTTTCAACTTGGTGCAGTTTAAAAGATGTTATTCTAGTCATGGTGTTCTCGTTTGGCCTGTGTTGTCAAAGTTAAAGAGGAGAACACTCTCATGGTTCCCCCGTGGCTCTGCTGTTTCTACCTGTTTTCCAAGGTCTTGATTTCAAATCCTGTCTGTTCCTCAATCTACAAAATTCACTCCTAATTGACACATTGACGTCATAATTTCCGTCCATATCGCTGAAACTGCAGGACCTCGATAACGGCTGCTGTCAGGCGAACCCCACATCAGTCAGACTCCGAGAGCAATTCAGCAACTTCAGTAACTGGCCCGAATCATCCGCCTGCTAAATTCCCATCAGAAGCCCCCCGAGGTGTCTGACATTTTCATAAGCAGTTCAGGCTGTAGTGAGTGTCGCCGAGTGCCACCTCCTTCGCCACACGCAGGTGAATCCTGTTACGATAGAGTACTAATCTTCCCTCGCCGCCAGACTGACGTCTCTCTTCATTGCTCTCATCCTTTCTACTCTTTCCTCCTTCCACTTTCTTCTTTTCTTTTGTTGCCATCATTTTCTTTCTCTCTCTATTATTATTTCCCCCCCCCTCTCTCTCCATCTCTCGCTCTCATTTCGTGCCTGAAAAAGCGTGAGGCAGCAGCATAAATAGGATTAAAAATTCCATCTCCGGACGGAGAAAATTGTTTGTGCTTTGTGCCTCCGCAGGCTAGGTTAATCGATATGGAAGGAGTGTTAAGCTGTATAAGATTTGCAGTGTCATAAGCCTAAGTGATTGCAGTATCTGAGGAGCTGTTCCTTTTACCTTGGCCCGGTACCGATGATGTGCTGGGACTCGGAATCAGAATCAGGAACCTTTATTGATTGCTTATGTTGCGACTGCACAGACAGAGATACAGAGACAAGAACAATATAATCAAAGATAAAACTCACCAGAAAATACTATGACAATTACTTGTGTCCTCTGCATTTAACCCATTCACCTGAGTGAAGCAGTGGGCTGCCAACAGTGGCCATAGGTTTGAATCCCAGGACTGCCAATGGCACCACTGAGGTGCCCTTAAGCAAGGTACCCCCACCGCCCCACTGGGCGCCATTGTCAGCAGCCCACTGCTTCACTTGATGCAGTGTTCAGTATAGTATGTAAAAAAATATATATATACTCTATACGAAATACTTTTTGCTTTATACACAAAATACTGGGATTTTAATCCTACTGATAAGTAACTTACTGTTAAGAAATGTACTAGTAACACTAATAGTGGTTTGGAGTCTGTTGAATGTAATAGAGATCAGTAATATTGATGTAAGTAGTGATATTTCACATGGCAAGACTGTTGCACGTAGTAATAAAATAGGTCACGTAATAATCACTCAATTAGAAATCTGAGTAGCCGCAGGTCATTGCACAGATTGTGTGGGTATGTGACAGGGAGGAGTTATAGAGTCTGATGTGTGGGTGTGTGATAGGGGAGGAGTTATAAAGTCTGATTGGTGTGTGTGACGGGGGAAGAGTTCAAGAGTCTGAGATTGAGTTATAGAGATTGAAGGCCTTTGAAATGTAATAGTAAATGCTGTCTGTGTGGATGAATCAGTGTTTCTTCAGAAGCAGTGCTGCATTATTTAATCTCAGCTAATTGAGCAGTCAGTCCTTAATGAGCCGAGTTTGAAAGTAAGTGGACTCCTGCTATAAGAAGTACCGGAGGCCCTGAACGTGCCAAACTCCAGCAGACTGGAAGCGGTGAGTGTGTTTGTCTCAGTATAGAACCTGGTGTGTATCTACGAATGAACTATTGAATGTGAAGAACATTGCCATCACGCTGCTATTGAGTCACCGCAGCAAGCGCAGCAAGAAAATGAGCTTTCATTAGTGGCAAATAGATGTTCCAGTAAAGAGTAAGACGCTCAAATTAGTCAGCCGAACCACCCGTGAAATTTCCTTACCTCTGTAATATCTGAGTTAAGTGACAAACAAGATGCGCAGTGTGAGTTTAAGCCGTGTGGACGTTTCTGTAGTGTTGCTTGATCCAGTGGAAGAAGTAAATGGACCCTTTATAAAAGTACATATGGGCTGTGGAGTGTCTGTTTCCCTCCACGACCTCAATATCACACCTCTGATGTGAATCACCTCCTAATATCGGTTTGTTCATGGGGGTTCGGGCCACGGTTCCTGTTGCTTTATGGCGCGGTGTGTTGGAATATGTTGATGTAAACTGGATCTGAATGGTGGCGGCTGCAGAGATGGCTCAGGTGCTGTGAACTTACCACCAGCTCCTTTCTGGTTCTGCTGAGTGAAATTGTGCAGTTTCCCGCTGAGTCTGTTCCACGTACCTGGCCAGTCTATTTGTGTTTGTTTTTGCCTCAGAAGTTTAGGTTCTGCTTCCGAAATGAATATATTTACTCAGTGAAGTGCTGCATATTGAGGACAAGATTACACGAAGTCATCACCAGGGCTGGTATCTTTCAGAATATTTTGATTTTCCAATATTGTTGGCTTTTGGCCCAAGAGACACACACAAACCACCTCCAAGCTATAGTCTGGACCGTCTGTTGCCTTAGTTTTGTGCTCTTGCCTGCTGTGAGTTGTGTATTGTAGTTATTGTGTAATTCATTGCTTGTATGTGTTTTGTAAATAGCTCAAAGGCGTCTGTTGGTAAGTTGCACTTGGGAGTTAGTAGGAAGTTGATTGACTATTTGAGTTTTGGTTGAGTTGGTTTTCTCCTGGTTTTCGTCAGTACGGGTGTTTAGGTTTCTTTTGTGTTTGTATTCAGGTTAGGTGGATTAACTGTGAGATTTAGCTAGTTTTTTGTTTTTGTTTATTTTGGCCTGGTTGGCTTCTGATATTCAAATCACTTTAAAATGAATAAATACAAAGCAAATGCACGTTTGGGGCTTTTGCACTATTCTTTCTTTGTACCTGGCCAGAACATCAACAGTCACGGTACCTTGACATTGATACTCGTTTCAGTATCCTCTTTTAAAGCGACAGACTAGAGGTGGGTGTGGCTTGAGTTTGAGGTGTTGGAAGTGGGTGTGGTTTACTGACCTCAGAAGATTATAGGCTAATCAAGTTAAATTGATCAAATGTTAAAACTGATGAAGTGCAATTTAGACAGCCAATCACAGCTATTGAACTTGGGACAAGCATTCTTTTTGGCTCATTGATGAAATGACAGCATTCTAATTTCAAGACTCAAGATTCTTTATTTGTCACATGCATAATTTCTCATCTGCATTAAAAAAAAAAATGTGAGCCATGCAGTTTAATCGTGGCCAATTTAATTTGAGCATTAAGAGTGTGATTTATACAAAATATGAATCTGCAGCATTGAAACTGAACCACTTGATCATTAATAGCAAGCATGTTTGCAGAGCAGAAGCTGAGAAAGTTTGGCTCCCCCCAGCCACTGCTGTTTGGACTTGGACTTCTTGATTGTTATTTATTACATGATTAAAAGTGGGCATCTGTTGCTTAATGAAACATTTCCTCATTTCGAAAGTGCTTTGATTTGTATTAGTTATCCAATATTTGTCTTAAGCCTTTGATATTTAAAACAGGCTTTATACGTCTTGCCAACTATATAATATAATAATGAAATCGCCAAATGGTTTCTCCCTCTTGTCTTTTGCATTTTCCGAATGACTCAGCTTTCATCCTTTCCATCTTTCATGCCCACTCACCACCAGCGCCCTGTTATTACTTCTTGCTTTTATTCTTTTCTGCTTTGCTTTGGCCTCCTCTCTCCCTTTTTCTCTCGTCTTGTTCTGTTCATTCTAAAGTAACTGAATCAAATCATTTTGCCCATTTTAGTTTTATGTTCGTAACCAGCTGGCTCTCCTGACCTGACCTTCCTGCTGGTGTTGCCTGGGTGATGCTACAGCCACGCCCACTACATATTTAACAGATATTTGCAATATAAAAAACTTTGTAATATAACATTTGGAAGCAACTAAAACAATTGCATAAGTCAACATGTCATGACGGGACATTCATGCACTAATAAAAATGAATGCACAAATTATTTTGCATGATTCGTATTGACTTACTGAGTTGATACCTTCAACAACTGCAGTGAGTAAAGTGGGATTTATACACTTATTTTCCATGGGAACACTCTACTTTAGCCTTTCACGTCTGAACCATTTTCAAGTATGAGCAGCAGAATCAGCTCTAGAATGAAGATTTATGATCCAGTGCTGTTATTTGGGTTTGGAGAACTGGTTCTGAACCGATACTGGAAATCTGGAGAGTCTCCTGTTCATACGGGGCTGCTGTGAGTGTTAATACTTTCTCACACAGCTGCGTTTCCAAATGGCAGATGCTGGATTGGATCAGTGGAGGGACGGAGCGGCACTCTGTTGATCAGAGCATTTGTAGCGACGCTCCTCCCTCATTATAGACACAGAAACTCAGGACACAGTTTAGATCCTTATTTCTCCAAAACATCACAATTAAACCACTTTCAGTTTTTCATGTGAGGTCTTTATTTTTTGCAGCAAATTATGGAGATCAGTAGCATGGGCTCAATAATGGGTTCCGGTGGGTTGCTAGGGCATTGCCAGGTGGTTGCTCAGGTGTTGGAGGCGGTTGCTATGGAGTTTCTAGGTGGTTTCTAGGCAGCAGGCCCATCTCAGCATTTCTTCAGGAATTTTCTCTCTGGGTGTTAATAAGAAGCATCAATATCAGCTCTAACCACACTCATCCCTCCTTGTCATTACTGTCTATTTTATGATTTATGCTGCCACTTTTAAATACTCGTTTTGAATCGCAGTGAGTTAGAACAGCTTACACACCTCATGTCAGGAGAATCTAGACGTCTAGGAAATGGTACATGATGGCAAGTCTTTTGTTTTTATACTCCAACACAAACAAAAGCATAATTAGAGAAGACGGATATGAAATAGTTGACTTTCCCATATCACAGACTGAAGGGCCTTCGCAGTTCAGCAGCACACATGTTCAGAAAACATGCCCTGCTGTAGCGGAGCTGCCTGTCCATCCGCTGTCCGGGCCTCTGTTGAAACACGTCTGCAGTCAGGCTGCCTCACTTCGCTTTAACTTCGCTTTCGTTGGAAATGAATGACCTCTGGCTATTTTAACACATCACATCGCTGCCAGTGTGCTCAAAGGGTCATGCTGTTTCTTTCCTTCTTTGGTCTCCTGTCCTAGTTGCATTCTCTTCTTCTTTCTCTTTCTCTTGCAGTCTCTCTCTTATTGAAGGAAATACACTTTAATTGATGTAATCAGTCCTCCTGTCCTTTATAAGAAATCCAGGGACCTCCACAGCAGAGTACGGTCAGTCATCCAAGGCAGTAATTTCCATTTTTTTTAATTAAAATGTGGCTCAGTTTTTAAGTTATTTTCTGTCATTTGAACTCCCCTGGCTGTTAAGAAATGCGGACGTGCTGGTGGGACTGCGAACAGGACTTTGGTGTGTTTTGCTATAATTTGCATATTGACCATTTTTCAATCGTGAAGTCAGACTAGATTTTTTTTTCTCTCAAATTTTCAAGCACTTTTGATTCCTTATACTGTTTTCAGTACCCAGTATTTCAGGGTATCGTTAGTTATACTGTATAATGTAACTGTATGGACTGAGGAGTGCGCAGTGAAGAGTAAGGGTTAGGGCTGCACAATATATTGCCTGTTAATGATCATAATATCGGTCTCTGGAATAGTGATATTGCAGAAGGCTTCAATATGTAAATGAGCCTCTAACCAATCACAGGATCTCTGACAGGGTGACCAATCACAGCTCCCGGTGAGTTACTGGTTGTTCTCATGCATCGAGGTCTTCATGTAATCCATCAAAAGTCTCATTTTTAACCGTCAAAGGTGTTGGTGAATTGGTGCGTGAATGAGTGGAGCTAAACTGCTGTAGCCAGAATAAGGTGATATAGTTCAATGTGATTTGAATTCCGTATATGGACTATTTGGATAGGGAGTAAATGTAACATTTGAAATAATATTTACAGAGTTTAAACCTTTCTAACTCCAGAAAAATGATATCGGCCCTTTAATATCTTGAAAGCCATCACGATCGCTAGAAGCTGTAGCTGTAAAATCGCAGAGCTGACATTGTATCCGTATCATGCAGCTCTAGTAAGGGCCCCATATATTGACCCACACTTCAATTCCTCACTCTCATAACTACATGTTTTACCATTAAATGTGCAGTTTAAGGGGTTAATCATTTGCGTAATACATCGTTTTGCTTCTACAATGTTGAGTCCTCTGTCATACAGGCCCTTTAAAACTGAAAAGCGGGTTTTGTAAGAAAGCACTTGACAGACAGGAGCACTTTGTTGAAGGTTATTCCTGCTTTTCTGTCTTTTATTCGAACTCGAGATATTTGTCTCTTTTACTCTCTCCATTGTCACACACTGACTCTCGCATGCTCTCTTACTTTTCTCTCCGACTCCCTCTTCGCTCATTATGTCCGTTTTTCACACACACACACACACACACGCGCGCGATTCCTTTTTTCTTCCATCCAAGTATGACGTATGTCTCGCGCTCTCACAAAGCCCTGCTATCTCGGCGGCTCCGCCGCTGTCTCTCACTCGTACTGCTCTATTGTCTCCATATGGTCGTGTGCTAATAAGCTGCTTTGGTGTTCGAGAGCCGAGCCCGTCGGGGCCCATCTGTCCCAGCCAGCTAATGGCCTAAGTGAATTAGAGCGTCTCCACATGGGCTCTGGTCCGAGCTCGCGATGCTGATCACCTCCATTGATCCGATTGATCGGGGCCTGCTGAGACTGCTGCGCCGGGGCTGCTGTGGACTCGCCCCCTCCGTGATGTTCTCAGATAATTTCTCCTGAGGGAGAGCAGAGGAACCAGAGCCGGTCCGCTTCTGCCTCAGCAGGGCTCCGATGGACCACCTGAGGAAGCTCACTAGTGTGAATCAATCTGTACATTAGTGTGTGTGTGAGGGAGAGAGGGGGAGAGAGAGAGGGAGAGAGAGAGAGAGAAGGAGGGAGAGAGGGAGAGAGAGAGGGAGAGAGAGACAGAAAGAGAGAGAGAGGGAGAGAGAGAGGGAGAGAGGGAGAGAGAGGTGGTCTAGAAGGTAGGATACTTGCAAGAGGGAAAGAGAGAGTGGGGGAAATGAGATGGAGAAAGAGAAAAAGAAATAGACATACAGAATGAGATAAAGGGGGGAAGAGAGAGAGAGAGATGGGATGAGAGTGAGATAAGAGAGGCAGAATGAGAGAGGGCAAGACAGAGAGAGAGATGGAGTGAAAGTGAGAGAATAGAGAGAGATAGAGAGAGAGATAGAGAGGGGGGGAGAGAGTCAGAGTGAGAGGAAAGACCATTAATTAGTGTTCTGTGATTTAAAAAATCTCAGAGGTATTAGAGCAGAGACTTGTGGAGAGATTACAGCAAGAGTCAGCTCATCTGATTAACCACACACACACACACACACACACACACACCTCAGTACATCCTCATATCCTTGTTATACTCCAGGCCAGGCCCTCCCATTAGTCCTGAGGTCTAAACACACAAAGACATTTTGCTCCTCAGTAAAGACTGAACCAATAAAAGGCCCTTAATTATAAAAAAAGCCATTTGTATACAAGTAAACAATGCTCAAAACAGACCATGTATAACTCTGTCCATATATATTCTTAAACAGATAACTGTGAAAGCAAGATATCTAACTATCTACTTATCTATCTACATATACATGTATGCATATATGTAAATATAAACTAAACAGAATAAATACAAACACCATTCTACAGTAAACAGTGATGTTATGTTCAGTATTTCAGTGTGTTCTTGTGGAAGTCCAGTATTACTGCAGTTTCACTAGAAACCTGGTTTGACTGGAGTTTCACAATCCAAACAACGGCTGGAGGAACCGAGGAGGAATCTGGAACCGAACCTGTGTTCTCCTCACCAGCTCACACACTATCAACTACTTTTACACAAACAAAACAAACAAACCAGATTATTTTTACTACTTTCTTGTTTGTTTACCCTTATTCTAATGTTAACTTTGCTAAGACATTTTATCACACTATGGGAAAAATGGCTTTAAACAATTTGCAAAGGTGTCTAAGACTTTCGCACAGCACTGAATGTTTCTCCTTGCATGTAGATACCTAATTAGGATTCATCTCTTTAATCGTTGTTGGAACAAACTTGATGATGAGCTATTAATCACTCATTAATGCCCTTTTTCTGTACTCTTGGTTTATGTATCATTTATATTTAATAACCTCCTTAAGTAAGGAGTGTTATCTTACATAATGCACTATATTTACATTGTGTTTACATTCGATGCAGTTTGGTTCGATTCTACACTTCTGTGTGTCTGGAAATGAGACAAAACATAGTTTTACACCCCCGAACTGCGTGACTGGTCCATGTTTGAGAGTAGTGTTTATTCGTATCTGTGCAGTCAGTGGCCTGAAGACATTCCTTTAATTCTTATTCAGACTCATCACAATAATCTTTTTTCTTTTTTAAACCGAAGACCAGAACACAGCAAAGCAAGACGAGTTATCTCTCTGCGTTCAGCACGACTGTGTGGAATCCAGCTCCAGCTCTTTAAAAGCTCTTTGTGCCATTTATTTATCACAGACAAAAATTCTATGTGTGTGTGTGTGTGTGTGTGTGAGGGTGTATTTACCACTTGGTGAGGACCAAATGTCCCCATAATGATTCAAATAATGGAAAGTAGAATTGAGGCCATTTTGCTTAAATGTGCCTTTTTTCACAACAAATTCAAAATTTTCTTAAGAAAAACTAAAAGAGCCAAAAGAGTCTTTTGGTCAGAGAGGTTAAGATCAGGGTCGGAAAGGTTAAGATTTAGGTTTAGGTGTTGGAATCCTGAGATGGGATCACACGTCAATGCAATGTCCCCATAAATGTAATCTTACCAATGCGCATGTGTGTGTTTGTGTGTGGAGTGCTCTAAGAAAGAACATGTTTTTCAACCTTTGCTCTACAGTCAGCAGTACGAAATGTGTTCTTCATTAAAATGAGGCCACCACCAGTTTGTTCAATACTGATCAATACTGACCTTCAGACCTTAATTTTAGAGGGTCTTTTATCTGCATTTTTCCTGTCTCCCCCTCCCCCGGGTCTTTTTATGATGTACATGAATCTTTCAGATGAGTTTTTTTACTGACTGCTCTTGGGTTTTGCTGAATCACTCCTTATAACTCCGGCATCAGTGGGCGGGGCTAGACTGATGTAGGCTGGTGGTTGTGACATCACAGTAAACAGTGTTTCAGAAAATATATACATACA
>JBBPCX010000154.1:4046862-4062909 GCA_037974365.1 Hydrocynus forskahlii | reverse complement strand
GGGGGTACACTTGATGTGAAGTTGATTGTGAGCTGCTGAAAAGCGGAGCTGGCTCGTCGCCAGGAGAGCTGAATTGAGAGGCTCGGCGTGAGCCGAAATCAAACCCACAACAGACTCCTCCGAAAACTCTCTCTCCTTTCACTCCTTAAACACGGCATCGTCTGCTCTGTGAGAGCCAGGAGGACTCGTCCAGCTCCGACACCCTGCTGCGAGACGTTCCGCCCCCCACGCACGCGTTACGTGACGGTGTGGTCCGGAGCATATCCCCTCAGTGGAGGAGTTTTCACTTTTCTTCCTGTTGCTACAGGAGTTTTCTGGCTCGCGTGCCATCATTCCACTCTAAAATTCGACAGTCTGTTACTTTATGTAGCGAATTGTTGTTGTATTCGCTTTGGTTTCGCCACCTGACCTCAGAGCAGCCAAACCTCTCCTCGTCAGTGAGACGACATTCACCTCGATGCTGGTATCACTTGTTTGACTTTGACTCATGCAACAGGTTGTACCACAGCAAAAGCTGTGCTCACTGTTGTTACCGTGCTGTAGTAGTTATGAATGAATATTGGGAGGCGTTAAAGATGGTTTATACCAAAACAACAGCTTGTCAGGATCGTTTGCTGGAATTACTTTGACACGTATCGAGAGGCTCAATAGTTGCACAAAATGTAAAGATTCGTTTTACATCATCAGTGTGTGTGTGTTTATTGGTTGTGTGTGTTGTGCTCTTGAGTGTCCTGCACGGCGCTCCGTCCGTCAGTTGTTGCGTCACCGGGTTGGATGCTGCCCGAGTTTAGTGTGATTTAGTTACGGATCGACTGTCAGATATAAAAAAAAAAAGGTATGAATATAAAACTCTGAAGTTGAGATGAAGGCATATTGACTGTAATCTTGAATCTCCAATAACCTGCAGTGCTGCTCATCAGTCTGAACACATTTTGAATGTTCGTCGTTAAATGTTCCAAGCCACACCAGTGTGATGCAACACAGTCGTCAGATGGCACAGTCGTGTGATGCTACGTGCTGAAGGGTTAATGTGGAGGTGTTGAGTGGAGAGATCACAGATGCTGTAGAGCGGGACGTGGACAGTGGATCCCACTGGAGTCTGGAGATAATGCCTGGTATGTGATATGAGAGGCAGGGCTTTAAGATCAGATGTTCATAGTGCAGAACAGAGACTATATGCAGTTTTATTATAAAAGGTAATGCGTGGCAGACACATGCAGGCATGCTTCTTAAGCTAACAGAAATACTTCCCTTAACCCTAATGTAATTGATCAGCCAAGACATGCAAGATTTGGTATCCAGTAATTGTACTGTTGTGCACTGGAGCTGAGGCAAAAAAAAGCTAAGAGGCTTAGCCACTGTGCGAACTACACACCAAAACTATCACACACTTCCTATAAGTACATCAAATTGTAATTAAGTCTCAGACTGGTATACAGGAGGTCCGTGAGTTACGACACAGTTCCATTCCTGCAACTGTAACCCGAATTTTGGTGTTAGTAAAAAAAAAAAAACACCCTAGACTGAGTCACTTACGGATCCTAACACAGCCGTAAAGTCATAAAAACACAACTAAGCCATAGAAAAAGGAAAAGGATAAGTCTCTCACTCATATGTCGCATTACTGCGTATTCTTCCGCCACGTGCAACCGAACTAGTTCGCCCACATAGTCCGTAAGTTTTAGACTAACGGCATAAACCGAAACACTCATGTCTCAGTTTTTTAAAAGTTTTTATAGGAGTGAGTGCTGTAAACACAAAACGTATTATGTTGCAACCCAAGGACCCCCTGTATGTGTGTTCTGACACTGTGAGATACCGTTAACTATGAAACCAGACAAAAATGCAGTCAAACTTAGTGGCTCTTGGGTTCTTGGATCTTCTGCTGCTTTTAATTATGTGTAAAATTATATGTAAACATAATTTTATAGATAAGTATGTTGGAGCATGTCAGACAAAATGCATTTGAGGCGCCTCTATTGCACGTGTGACAGTTTTGCATGATGCTACATTTGCCTCTTAGCTCCACTGGAGAAACGAGGAAGCCACATCAGAAGAGACTTGACTGATCGACTGCGTTTGATGTAATGGCTGGAATTGTGTGAATGTTGCATTCTGCCAGACTTCCCCTTCACTTGGACCAGGACCAATCAGACGGCGGCAGGACAAGTGTTCGGGCTGTTCTCTGTGTGCAGGCTTTGATGCGGTGAATGCGAGTGTACGGCACAGTGTGATCTGCGTGTTCGTGGCAATTGGAGCCGGATTCCCTGCTGGATTCCTTCGGAGCTGATCTGCTGTTAGAGCTGCACGCAGTTTAGCTCCAATCACGCAGCTGCTCTGAGAGAGAGGAACAGAAAGGCACTGTTTTGTCTTTCAATTTCTTGCTCTGGTTCCCTTTCACTCCTTTACAGACTCTCTTCCCCTTTGTATTTCCCGCTTCGTATTTCTCTTCGTCTATATCTATCTATCTATCTATCTATAAATATAAATATATATATATATATACAAACACACACACACACACACACACACACACACACACACGTGTGTGTATATATAGTATTTCTATGAAATTGCACTGTTAGAATGTAATAACGACCCTGACAAATAAACCGTACTGAGAATAAGCCACTTCTGTCCAGTCCGTTTAGTGAGATCCATATCAGTGCTCTATAACGTCCCTGTGGATGCTGTATGTCTGGCACCTGGCGTGGAGAGAGTGAGGGAGAGAGAGGCGGAGGGTTCCTATAGGTGTTAAATGCTCTGTCTGCGTTTGGCACGCTGTGCTGAGAAGTGACAGCCTGCGATTTGTGCCTTCAGTTTAATTGTGTGAAGTAATGACACAGAAGGGAGTTGGTGCTTTAGATGAAGACAGCAGAGGGTGCGAGACATTGTCAGTAGCATTTGAAGAGCGAGAAGATCACGTCTGATGGTGCGGAATGTACATAGCAGAATGCTTTTTATGTAATAAGCTCACTTTCTTGAGCCTTTGTGGTGTGGTCTGTGTGTGGTGACGTGATTGGCTTCAGGCCTGCTATTAGAGGAGTGAGGAGAGATGACAAGAGAAGAAAGAGGAAGCATTAATGTGCTCAGAGAGAGAGAGGGAGGCAGGGGGTGTATATATGTGCTCATTCACCCTCATTCAGACAGGTAAGAACAGTGTAATGGAAAATGCGGCACCGAGGCGCTATTGGGAAATGATTAGTTCTGCAGGGGTTTGAGGGGGTGTAATTTTTACTCAGATTCTGAGTGATGGATTTCCATTACCTTTTTGCTGCATTAGCCTCATAGTTTCAAAAAAGCAAACTTTGCATACCAGACATGTTTGGGCTGGGGGATTACAGTTAGGCTGAGGGGGAAAAGGGTGTAAATGTGAACAGTTCCTTCAAATAAGCTACACTTTTGGGTTTTTAACCCTACCGGCTTACTCTTTGACTTTTGGACTGTGAACACACTATGAGCTAATATATACTTAGTGTATGTATACCTAAATACTGTATGGACAAAAGTATTGGGACGCCTGACCATTACACCCACAAGGATCTTTAATGATATTGCATTCATATCCATACACCTTAAAATGGAGCTGGTCCCCCTTTGCACCTATAACAGCTTCCACTCTTCTTTGAAGACTTTCCACAAGATTTTGGAGTTTCTGTGGGAATTTGTGTCTATTCACTCTGTAGAGCATTTGTAAGGTCAGACACTGATGTTGGACGAGAAGGTCTGGATCACAATCTCTGTTCCAGTTCATCCCAAAGGTACTGGATGGGGTTGAGGTCAGGGCTCGGCGTGGCCAGTCAAGTTCTTCCACAATGAACTCCTTTAGCCATTCAGTCCACTCACTCAGTCATGCTGGAATAGAAAAGGTTCTTCCCCAAACTGGGTGCACAAAGTTGGAAGCGTGGCGTTGTCCAAAATGTCTTGGTCTGCTGAAGCATTAAGATTGACCTTCACTGGAAGTAAGCGGCCTAGAGCAAACCCTTAAAAACAGGTGTGTCCCAGTAATTTTCTGTATATTTATTTATTATATACCAGAGTTTTTCCGAGTAGTTTGTTATCCATGCTGGTTGTAAAAGCTAATAAAACCTGATCTTTGTGTAAAGTGAACTCTTTAAAGTATGAGTCTGTTTCTGAACAGGGTTTAGAGGTCCTTGATGAAACTATTTTTTGAATGATTCTCCTTTAAAAGATGATGAGGTTCAGGACTGGGCCTGTCTGGGAAGCCGACCCTGGGAAGAATTATTCTGTGAGCTCTGAGGAGCTGCTATGTGCGGTATGTTTGAGGAACTGAAGCCTGAGACGTTAAGGCGATAAGAGCTTTGTGAAAGGGCTGTAATGAAGCTCTGTTATCAGGGCTCTGTTTTGTCTTTGTGAGACACATCACACAAAGATCCTCAACAAACCATCACATAATGATCTAAACAGATAGATCACCAGTGCCTGTCATTGTTCCAGCATATTGCAAGAATCACTCATAGGCCTCGTTCACACACGCAGCTCAAATCTGATTTCTCTGCATGTTTGATTTTCTGCCATCTCACAAAAAACCACACAAAATCAAACTTTTTTTTTTCCTGTCAGACTAAGACACATTTGATTAGTTTCAAATCTGATTTCTGGACAAGTGACTCAGTTTGACCAGTCAGATCAGATTTCATGTGTTTTCTGACATTCTGGAGCTGTTGACAGCGAAACATGAAACGAGAAAGTCTGAGTCACTTTTGTTTAACCTTGAAGAGTTGAATCTAAGTAACATTTTACTGTTTGTGCTGTAGTTCAGATAAAGACCAAATGTCCTGCTAGTTAAGGTCACTATGAAACTTTACACATCAAGGTTTAAGCTCATTTTAGGTTTGTATAGTCAAACATAAAATCTTTACTATGGAAATCAATGTGTGTATATGAACAAATACTAATGGAAGTTTGAACTGGAATGACCCCCTAAAGTCACTAACCCCAGTCTGAACCTCACTAACCCAACCTCAAAATCCAAGATGGCAGTTCCATCCATCAGCATTAGTGAAATCTGCAGTGAAGACTATATTAGCATTTCTGTCTTGTTTGTGGTATATTAAACCTGTCATACAGACCGTCCTGTCCAGCTTCTATCTGTATATGTGTAGCTGTTGTGTAACACTTAGGGGTGTCAAATAAATCTGCACTCGGCGTCCCGCGTGTTTCACTCATACACATTGCTGGGTGCATAAATAGGGGGACGAAACAAATGATTTTTAAAAGTGATATAAAAGTTAATATAAAAGTTCCGGCACCCAGCATACAGGGCATCTCAAAATAAACTCTGCTCTGGGATCGGGGGCTGTTCTGGCTTGGACCGCCGGGTTCACTGCTAAACGCTTTGCGTTGAGGTGATATTTTAGACCTGATGTTCTCCAATGATATCAAAATTCCTTATTGCATGAATTGCAGTGAATGACACTCCTATCATTCGTTCCATCTTCCAGTTTTGAAACGTAAACTTTCCACTCACTGGGCTGAGCTGCGCGCTCTCGTCTGCGTCCTTCATTTTACAGAGCACCTGTGGCCAGAAACTGACCAGGCCATAAACCAGTTATTTATTTTTTTTAAGGCGTCATTTTTTCTGTGATTAATTGATAAAAATATATGCGTTAATTTGACACTTCGAATAAAAATACAGTGTAATTTCTTGTCATCAACTGGTTTCCCATTTGTACTGGAACATACTCCACTGGTGTGACGTCATTCCCAGCTCCAAGCTCCCGCTTCCGAGGTAAATGGAAAGCAGAATATGACTATATACTGAAATCTAAAAATCTAATTCAGGAAGTAAATCTGAGTCCCTCTGCCGTGTGAGTGAAGCCTCCTTCACAGAAATGAAGTGAGTCCTTGGTGGTTGAGGTCTGATTGTATTTGTTAGTGTTCCTGCCTGTCATTTTCTGTCTTCCTGTCGAGCTCCTTTATCCGCCTCCCTCTGCCGTCTCCGAGTTGGAGATCTGTGTGAGATCTCAAGGTTGTTTAGTGGTAATTGTGGTCATCCATTCTCGTTTGAGCCGAGCGAGGGACGGAGTGAATGTCAGGGGGAAGGTGGTGGAGAGGCAGTGATTTGTGGGGCGGAAACCCTCCATAAGCAGAGAGATCGTGGAGGAGAGCCCATCTCAGCTCTGATTTGTGTTGCTGCAGGTATGTGGACGTGTTTGGGAAAGTAAAAATATTTTCGGTGTGTTGTGATCATGATGCATCACTCTGGGTGCCTTCAACTGATTCTGGGACATCCCCTTCATTTATTATCTGTCTTATAAAATCAAAGTAGGTTCTCAATTCTGTCTCATCCTATTTTACACTGAATACAAACATATTTTTGTTGTCTGCGTTTCACTACCATGTAAATAGTAGCGACGGATATGAAGAACCAGTTCTAAATTAGGACCGGCGCCTGACTGGTCAGTACTGAACTCTGGAGAGTCTTCTGTTCAGACGGTGCTTCTGTGGGTGTTAATACTTTCTCACACAGCTGCGTTTCCAAATGGATTGGATCAGTGGCGCTCTTTTGATCAGAACATTTGTAGCGACGCTCCTCCCTTATTTTAGAAACAGAAACTCAGTTTAGATCCATTTATATAGATTCTGGAGAGTAGGAACGATAATATCAATAAACATCAGGATCAGTAAGCAGTAGCAGTATCGATATCAGTAAAATCCCAACCATACGCACCCCTGGTACAGTGGCTTCTCACATTTTTGTATTCATTAGGGCTGCACAATACATCATTTAATTTTTTTTCCAGTATTTGTCTCTGCATTACTAATATCACAGAAGGCTGCACTATATGCCTGTATCCAGTCACAGTGTTTCTGACAGGGTGACCAATCACAGCTCCAGGTGAGTTACTGGGTGTTCTGATGAATTGAGGTCTTCATGTAATCCAACAAAAGTTTAATTTTAACCGTTAAAGGTGCTGGTGAATCGGTGTATGAATGGGCGGAGCTAAACTGCTAAAGTCAGTATAGGAGATATATTTAAATGTATTAGTTTTATGACATCACATAAAATTGTGATTTTAAAATGTGGTATTTCAGGTGTATTTACAGCCTGGGTCTGTTATATGGGTCCTTTAAAATCTAATCACAATCACAGTCATCACAATCATCAATATGTAGCAGTAAAATTGCGATAATCATATTTTGCCGATATCGTGCAGCTCTCGTATTCAGCACATTATTTTATTTATTTTATACATTTTTGGAACCATCTGAGAACACTCAGTGTTTGTATTGCTTGGCCTTTTTATGCAAATACTGATTACCCACATGATCATCCAAATAATCTGTAGTTTTCCTGGTTACTAATACACTTGACACTGGAAGCCCTGCTAATTCTGCAACCTCAGAGAATTAAAGCTTCTCTACTCCCTCTTCTACTCGGGTAGGTGGGACGGTATATGACATCTCACAGTAGCTGCAAGATATCCTCCATTCAGCCTGTCCTCCAAACTGTAATCGATGCAAACTGAGAGAGCAGGAGACGGAGATAGCAAATGTGTGTGTAAACATGAGAAGAATGAGTGGTGGTGGTGTGTTGCTGAGCCCCATATCTACTGACAAGTGCCACTGGAAGGAGATGGAGAGTCGTCATGCTGTGAAAAAGACGAATGCAGGGCCTCTCACAGCGGACGGTGTCTGGGATTGTGCCTGTAATTGGGGACAGGGGTTCCGCGTCCAGGTTCCTCTGCCATTTATATCTGCGATTAGGCTCCATTCACAACACAGGGCTGAGGTGTCAGTCTCTGTAAGGGTATTTTTTTAGTATCTTATCTTTTCTCTGGCTGTGAACAGAAAATCAGATCTGAGCAATAAGCTTATGGGTTCCTTTCTTGATGAACTAAATGCTTTAACCCTTAGAAACCGGAGTGTTTTTTTTTTCCATTTCCCATTACTTGTTCTTTTCTAATATTTAAAGCCCAAACCATTGTGTAACGGACAAATGTCTCAGGTTGTCTCAGAAGAACAACCCAGCCAATATGATACAGATTGTTTGTATAGTTTTACAAACTATTTGGACACAACTAACCCCCAAAAAATCACAAAATCCACATATTTGGATTTTTCTTCATTTTACACACGCATTAGTATTATAATAAGAGATGTTTTTAAAAAATGTCCAAATATTTCAAATCGCAAGTCAGTCTGGCCCAAGGTGGAGTTTGTGTATTTACAGTTCCTCCCTGTCTGCACTGCTTTTAAACAGTCAACACAACACACACACACACACACACACACACACACACACATACTCCTTCCACCCACCTCCACACTAATGCACGCACACCTGTCTGGGCTTCTCACATTTCTAATATTAAAATATTTCATAAATTTCATGGTTTTTTTGTTTCAAGTGCGAGAGCTCCCATTCTACATGACTTACACAAAACGAAGCTTCCTGTGACGTCTGAAGCTCCACTGCCGACCCAAACACACAGAAGCTCCAAATAAGGATGTACTCTTGTAAATGACGATAGTGTGCTTGTGGTGCAGGTCATTTGTGGTCCTGAGGGTTGAATGAAGAACACGTTTCCGTCCGCGTTTGTAAGGGCTGTGGCTGGAGGGGCTGTAACACTGTGGCTCTTTCTGCTGCAGGTTTGCGTGAGTGATGCGGCGTTCGGCAGGAGCCCTGACTGTTTTCACTCTGGGCTCCGACTGTGTCAGCAGCACGTCACATGAAGAGTAATGACCGCGCCGTAATGAGCGAGCACATTCCCCTCCTCCCCCTTCGATCAATTTTTCTCTAATTAGTGTTAATTTAACGCCAAGAAACCCCTCGGATTCTCTCCATCACTGCCAGCCCCCGCCGGCCCGGCCGTCGCCGAAACATCTCCATCACGTCTGTGCAGTGAACCCGGGGGAGTGCTGCTGGAGGTGCGGCACTGTGGCCAGGGTATGAGCTCAGGGCCTCGTTCTGCTTAGGTAAATGACTCGCCCTCAGAACACCCGGATGGCCCATTACTGCTGTCACGCGCAGGGACTGTGTTTTATTGTGAATTATGGGAGCTGAGCAGAAATGAAGCAGAACTTTCTCCTCCACTCGAGCGTCATTATTAACGTTACAGATTGCGACTTGATTGTTTTCATGTTTACTTAGTGTGCTGTTTAAATGGCCCTGAGAGAGAGGGGGAGTGTGTGTGTGGGAGTGTGTGTGTGTGGGAGTGTGTGTGTGTGGGAGTGTGTGTGTGTGGGAGTGTGTGTGAGAGTTAGTGTTGTTTTTGGCGGCCTGTCTTAATTTTAGTTTTAGTCTAGTCTTTGCCTCAAGCTGTCATTTTAGTTTTTATTAGTCTTAGTCACGTCCATACTCTTTTTAGTCTAGTCAAGTTTCAGTCGACTAAGTCTGAGCATTTTAGTCTTGTTTTAGTCAGAATTATCCACGACTATTTTTGTCTAGTTTTAGTCAATGAAAACTGATGACATTTTAGTCTAGTTTTAGTCAATGAAAGTTGTATTTTAGTCTCTTGTTTTAGTAATGCAATTCTATTTAACCCAGTCAAGTACCTAGTAGAAATAGACAAAATCTAAATTTTCATTTAGTCAAACCTATTTCACAATTCAAACAAGGTTATCTTATTATTATATTATTGTTACTTTATAGACTCAAGAATACTGTACATCCATTCCAGACACGGAAGACATTCGGATTTGAATTTACGGCATTTATTTTGCCAACCAAACATGTTAGAACTTAGAAGTACACACACATATTTAAATAAATAAATAAAATAACATCACATCAAATAAAAGTGCAAATAAAATGAAAATCGGCACTTTAATGGCCCGATTTAGTGTCCCAATACTTTTGTCCATTCTATATAGATTTAACTCACAGTGCCTCTCAATGGACAAATGTATTGGGACGCAATGCTGTTCAACACTAAGGTCGAATGTCCCAATACTTTTCCTCCCTATCGTACAGGAAATAAATGAATGTTCATATTTTTAAGGTGGATTTAAACAAAGTAGCCAACAATGTGAGAGGTTTGTAAAATGCTGTTAAAGGTCAGCCGGGCTAAATGTGTTATTTTAAATCAAATAAGAAAACTTCAGACTTATATCTTGGAAGTAAAAGGTATGTTTAGATGTTAATGGCTTATATCAGGGACTTTGTATTCTGTATTTATTCACTTGTCCATTTATTTATCCAGTTAACTACCTTACTTTACCTCATTCACCGCTTTTCAAATACGAGGCGTCTGAGGCATTAGAACTGCAGCATTTTCAGCATTCTTGGAATCATCTGCACTTTTCATTATTGTGGACACATTTCTGTTCTTTTCAGCGTTTATTTGAGAGCTGTAAGGTTGCACAGGTCTAGCATACTGAATTAACTTTAGATATTTATTTAAAACAATTTTTGGTTATTATTGAAAAGATTAAGGCTGGCTTGAATAACTGAAGGACTTGAATTTGTTGTTTTTGTTGGTCTTATCTAGTGTTTGGAAGCTTCATCTCAACCTGTAACCTGTGGGTTTTTTTTGTTTCACGGGTCGTTCTTTCTTTCTGAAAGACTTCAGTGAAAGAAAGGAAAACTGCAAGTTTAATTAAAGGAAAAACGACCAAAAGCGCATTTTGTTTGGAGCCTCTTCTGACTATTGAAGGATTGAAGAATTCAAGTCTGCCTTCAGTCACTAGCTGAATGGTTGTGGAGCTTCTTTTTGAGTTTGGTGTAAATCACTACAATAACCTGCCTCAAGATTTATGTTTGCCTATCAGTTATTTTGCTCGTGACGGATCTTGAACTGGGAATTAAGCTCTAGAACATGACCTCGGAAGTGTCTATCTTTTGTATTAAAGGAGACATATTATGTAAAACACTCTTTTTGCATCCTTTTGTATTTCCATTTGGGTCTCTACTGCTCCTATAAACACTCCAAGCGTGACAAAAAAACATCCATCCATTTTCTTTGAGTCAACTGAAAGATTTTGATGTCAGGAATCATATGCTTTTATAAGCCGTTTGGACGGCTCCCCTAATGTGACGTAATAATGTGGAAATTTACATAGAACCACCCGTCACCTGTCAAGCCCCACCCACTAGATTAGTTAAAGATCCACCATTTTTGTCTACTGGTTTTGCGCCGAGCACTACGGCTACAGGCAAAGGCAAGTCACTTATGAAGTGTTGTGTTCATCTCGCTCTGGGTCCGACCGGGATCCAACATATAGGGCTGGATAGCGCCTCTGTTTCATGTGTGGTAAACGCTCAGCATAAGCATGGGATGGGTAGGGCGTGGCCAGCGACAGCTTATTTGCATAAAAGTGACAGAGCCCTGAAATGGCTCATTTTGAAAGGGACTGAAACTGTGAAGAATAGAGCTGGTGAGACTCTTTATGTGAGAGTGATTTTGGACAAAGAACTTCATGATCATGTTTTGTAGCCCATAGACCTGTTATAACTAAAGTGAGTTTTGCATAATATGTCCCCTTTTTTTGTTCCTTTTGTTACAAAGGAAAAACTGGAGTGGTTTAAGTAGAGAACAAAGAAATAAAGTAAAGTGGGCCCTTATAGTTACACACCACAGCACAGGACACAGTTTGAACAGTGTGAAATTCTAAACCCATTTTACCCATTTAAACCCTTCACCAAGTGAGGCGTGGGGCTGCCACCAACGAGGGGCGCCCAGGGAGCAGTGTGTGGGGACAGTACCTTGCTCGAGGGAACCTCAGTGGTGGCGCTAGCAGTGCTGGGATTCGAACCCACAACCTTCTGTTTGCAGGGGCAACTCCCTAACCACCAGGCCACCGCTAGTGGTTAGGGTGTTAAAAATCCTTATACGCAACCATAAAAATGATAGTTAGATAAAACAGGTCAAAATCATCAGAGATACTTTTATGTGGGTTTTGTAGTGTTTTTCTGATTTTTCTGATTTCAAATCTGTGTTTAGTTTTTCCCGCTCGTACAGGTTTTGTGATGAAGCTAGTTATATATTGCATGATAGTGGTATAATTAGCATATAACAATCATATTATAAGTGTTTTTGAAGAAACAGTGGTAGCTGACGGACACTGATCATTATATCTATGCCACGGTGGGCGCCTATCTGACTTCGCACTGAACATATTGAAACCATTACTTGATTGGTGCCTGCGGTTGAATAAAAAATGTATACATGTCTATTGCAAACTAATAATTTACTCATAATTCAAAAAGTTGATGTGACTGAAAGCAGATCTGAAAGCAGATCTGAAATCAGCATGAAAAACTGGTTTAGAAAAGTGTGTTGTGGTTTCTGATGATTACAAAAAATATTCTTGCTGTTGACCTGTGTAATTATAGATAGTATTGTCTTTAAGGGTAGTTTTAAGAACAAGTATTTGTTCAGAGCTGGTGCTCCATGGCTGTGATGCCCCAGCTGTGTGTCCTCGGGGTTTTGAGCTGGACTGACAGTAAATGAGGTTCGGTGTGACACGCAGAGGCCTTCTGGTACAACACCAGGAGAGAACCAGTCCCTTCTAATCAACTGACATTAACTTGGCATGTCGGAGCGAAGGCCGGAGTCAGGACCTCAGAGTGACACTTAAATGAAGGATTTGACCGCCACATGTCAAAGTCTCCACAGAGACCCAGAGGCTCCCACTCACTGTCATGTAATTGCCAAAGGCCAGCGGTTCTCAGTTGGTGGCCCCTTTTTATGTTCCTCACTCTAATGAAAGTCACAAAGGACTTCCTAATTACCTGGTGAGTTAATCAGGTGAGTTACTCTGTGGCACAGTCAGGGGCGTTGTGTGAATTAACCAGATTTAGCCCGGCCTGATGCAGCAGTTTCTTAATTATATTGCTAGTTCATCAAGAACGTGCATTTTAATCAATTCATTTTTTTTCCCCAGTCGAGTGACTGGTTTGTATCGTGACATGCCTCATATTTTCATATCAGCCTCATTCAGATGAATCTCGCAGAAGCCGCCATAGTCCCACTGTAATGGAACAAAGTACATCATATTACAGAATTCAATTTG
Source organism: Hydrocynus forskahlii (assembly GCA_037974365.1). Lineage (NCBI taxonomy): Eukaryota > Metazoa > Chordata > Actinopteri > Characiformes > Alestidae > Hydrocynus > Hydrocynus forskahlii. The sequence goes on along the minus strand of JBBPCX010000154.1, from coordinate 4,049,928 downwards.
CAGTAGATTTTTAGATCAGAAGATCCGTGGTACCTTTAGCTGAAACTGTCTCATCATTTTTCATCTAATTATCTGAACGTCCTGTCAGCTATAGAGACAGCCCCCCCACCCCCCCACACCTCTCTCTCTCTCTCTCTCTCCCTCTCTCTCTCCCCTGTCTCTACCGCTCACTTTACCCCGGTACTATCAGTGTGAATTATCGCCCTACTCTGGAACATCTCAATATGTTCAGTCTTGAATGCCAAACACTCCATCTCAATTTTTTTTCTCTCCTCCGGTGTCTAGAACAGCGGTAGTTCACCTCAGCTGTTATGACACTCCTCCTGCAGGCTTAATTGGAGACTGAAAGGACTGGAGACGTATTACACCAAGGCAGGAAACGCTCGAGTATCGCTCCACTGTTAGTAGGTTCTGGAATGGGAAATGAAAGCTGAATTTGCTTCAAGCCTACAGAGGATTCAAATGGTGTGTCTGAGTGAATGTTAACGAGAGAGTGGGCGCGCGAGCCGGTGAGGACGGGTGATAACAGATTTTTAGACGATCTGATCAGCACCAGATATTATGCACTAAGTCACAGATCCATATGTAGGATCATCCAGTGAGGAAGGGCGGGAGGGACTGAAACTCAAAATGGGCCAAAATTGTCCGTCGTCAATAAAGCTGCACAGTTTTAATTAGCATGATGGTATTGACTGGTATCAGTACTGGAGTTTAGGAGAATTACTGCAGAATGAACGGGTTTGTAGCTGAAACCGAAGGTGGGTGCATTTGACATACAGTTGTAAACAGACTAATGAATTGCAGGCTAATCCATTAGAATGTAAAATCCAAATTTACAGGAGGTAATTTAGGCGGCCGGGCAGCTTTAAGTGCGTGTATTGCCTCACAGGTGCTTAAATGGACTTTCTTAAGAAAACCCTTTAATAGTCCCACAGGTGGGAAATTTGTGTTACAGCAGCAAAGTAAACAGAACAAGAGAAGAAAGTGGAGCAGCAGAATAAAAATAACTGTATATTATAAAGAAACTGTACACTGTAAAAAATACTATATATAGTATATAAAAATGCCTATTTTTATAGTGCAAACCCTAAATATGACCCCAAATACGCTCCCAAAACACTTTAATTACATTTTAAACACAATAACCTTAAAGAAAATGTAAAGGTAAACCCATGTCTGTACTGTACAGTTTACACTCCTGCAGTGTTAGAATGTAAATATCAATGTTACCCCTGTACAGACTGGACTGTAATTCATGCACGGGCGTTTTCTTTGGTGTAAGCAGGTAAATACAGTCATAAATTAATTTAATTTACAGTAATAAAAATACAGGGCTTTAAGAAGAATAAAATGAAAAACACGAGAACTCTCGAGACGCTCCACGGGGGAAATTCTGGACTGCAGCGTTACAGGGCAACAGCCGATCAGCAGCAAGGAGAAATAAATAACATTCTCGTATTGGCTACTTTCAAACCGACCGGGCCCTGTCTGGGCCTCGTGTGCTGTGCCCCCTCGTCCTTGTGCTGGTTGTTTGTTTGGGCCACGCCCCTTCGTCCTCAGGCTGGTTGTTTGTTTGGGCCATGCCCCCTCGTCATCATGCTGGTTGTTTATGTTTGAGCCACGCCCCCTCGTCCTTGTGCTGGTTGTTTGTTTGAGCCACGCCCCCTCGTCCTTGTGCTGGTTATTTGTTTGAGCCACGCCCCCTCGTCCTCGTGCTGGTTGTTTATGTTTGGGCCACGCCCCCTCGTCCCCGTGCTGGTTGCTTATGTTTGAGCCACGCCCCCTCGTGCTGGTTGTTTATGTTTGGGCCATGCCCCCTCGTCTTCGTGCTGGTTGTTTATGTTTGGGCCATGCCCCCTCGTCTTCGTGCTGGTTGTTTATGTTTGGGCCACGCCCACTCGTCCTCGTGCTGGTTGTTTATGTTTGGGGCGGTGCTGAGTAGCAGAGCTTCATTCCGTTCAGGTATCTTGTTGCCTTGGTAACCGCCGCGTGGCGCATGAGGCCCGGACGTCACAGTCAGCTGTTCTCAGAGGAGGGAGGGTCGAGAATCTGCAATGGACTGAAATGCGACTGCTGATCCGGGGGTTGGGGGTTACTGAGTATATATACAAAATATATATATTTGTGTGTGTATATGTATGTGTGTGTGTGTGTGTGTGTGTGTGTGTGTGTATATATATATATATATTAATTAGTGTGTATATATGTATGTATATGTGTGTGTGTTCTCAGAAAAAATTTGCTATGGACTCATGTGTATTTATGTGTATGTGTGTATATGTATGTAGGTACATATGTATGTATGTCGGTATGTGCATTCCCTAATATATCAGTGCATCCCTTAGCAGTGATATTGAAGTATGGGCCATGAAGGTATTGGGTTTTGATACTCAGCCCTAATCTTGACTGGTCACAGTTCCAGTTTCAGTGATGATGGAGATATTTATGTAAAAAATCATGTTGCGGATGTGTTAAATTACACTGCGTGTAGAAATCTAATCAGAAAAGCAGCATTTTCGCCTGGATGGTGCGGCACTAATAGACGTTCACAGATGACTTGTAACAGGACACTCAGCCTGCGCTGATGTCTTGGTTTCCAGGAACTCTGCTGATCATCTGTGCCAGAAATTTGCTTTAAAGTTCGCTTTGACGAGAATCTTTCTGACACGCTCTGGACTTGTTACCGAACACGTAATCGGAAGCTTAAATAGATGTTTGAGAATAGACTCTTACATCACCAGCTCCTGCCTTCAGTACACTTCTAAACTTTTTTTTTTTCAGGAAACATCTATATTTTTCTATCATGCACTGCAGTGGCACAATGTGGGGTATGTCTCATTTAACACTGTGAAAAGACAGAGATTTGCCCTCAGCAATCATCTATCTTCTCTCTCTCTCACACACTCCCCTCTACCTCTCTCACTCTCTCTGACTCTCTCTCTTTCACACACTCCCCTCTACCTCTCTCACTCTCTCTGTCTCTCTCTCTGACTCACTCTCTCACACACACTCCCCTCTACCTCTCTCACTCTCTCTGTCTCTCTCTCTGACTCACTCTCTCACACA
>JBBPCX010000154.1:3861911-3888417 GCA_037974365.1 Hydrocynus forskahlii | reverse complement strand
GGGGGTTACGTGTGCGTGTTAGTGTGTGTTTGTTGGTGTGTGTGTGTGTGTCTTAGTCTGTGAGTTGGTCTGTGTGTGTGTTTTGAGTGGATGTAAAATGGTTGTTTTCTGCTTGATCAGTTGTTTCACATGTCAGATTACAGATCAGCCTTGTTGTTTTCGGCCTTCGTCAGAACAAGCCCCTTGTAGACGGACCGTTCTCCCAGCCTGTGTGTGAGCAGGTGTATCAAAATGCCATATTAATGGACCCGGATGGGCCGAGGGGGGCTGCCTGGTGCCCAGTCTGCCATGAGGAACACACACCAAGAAGCCGACGGCCAAGATTAGAGATTCGATTTGATTTACACGTCTGAATGCCAGCCCAGAGTATTTTTAGCCTGATCACTAAACTCTTTTACAATAGCCACCATGTGATGAGGGAGAAAGCGGAGCGCTGAGGGAGATCTTTACAGTCCCTGGTTTGGGAAAATGTCGCGGTCAGAGCTGACCTTATCATCTTAAGTGTGTTTTGGTGATGCCAACTGGAGCGCGGCTCTGAGAGCTGCCCTCTCTTGGCTGGCATTTTAATGTCTGAGTGTGTGGCACAAACAGTCCTGATGATCACAACCTGACTGTGCTGTTTTCCGACTGCACTTTTACTTCAGTGCGCTCAGGAAACTCCACAAGCTGCAGATGTTTGCAAAAGGATGTTTGCAAAAGAATTTTTTTTAGTTTGCATTCAGGTAAACTTTTTAAATGAGTTTTAAATTCAAGTTTTACTTTTTAAACTGAAATGTTTTCAATTTACCTTTACATTCTATATTTAAATCCCCCCAAAATTACACTCAGTACATTTGCAAATGTTTGCAAAAGGGTAGAAATGTGGACCGTATTGACACTATGTTCATTTTCTGAATGATTTAATAAGGCAGGAAGAACTGAGTTTACAGAAAATTGCCAGTGAGGAGATAATTAAGCCTATATAAATACGGGACTTCTCTAATGATATTGTTCACCTGGCTTTCTTGCCTTCATAATGTTTGAATGATTAATTTGGTTAATTCCAGTTCACTGTAGAGGTACTGATTAAGAGGTACAGTCACACGACTGTACCATAAGAAAGATTAAAAAAACAACTTAAAATGAAAAACCACATTGTTTGTTCATGTTTGTGTTCACATTAAGGCCAATATAAATTCTAGTTTTCCTTTTAACCTTTTAAAACGACATCAGAACCAGTATCATCACATTCACCTCCCCCTCCCACCAGTCTCACCAAACCATCAGAGACCTTAGGAAATGTGTCATGGTACAGAATTGGAAATGCGTCATGATTTTTTATTTGTTGGGGGGGGGGAGTTGGGGGGGGTGTAAGGAATATAAAATTACACAGTCACAAAATAAAACATCATTCTCGGTGAAGATGCCAAAAAATGCTCTGAAAAGTAGTCAAACACAACATCCTGTTTCACTGGGGTGTAAAAATGAGGTGGCACATGTGACAAACACCATTAGTCATCCAAGATTATAGCAATAAATAAGACTTATTGACTTTCACATATTAGGCAGTAATTGTAAATATAGCTCCAAATTTCTCCACTATTAGCAGAGATATTTAGAGGCTTGAAAACAATGAATCTGAAGCCCTAGAAGTACGCAATTATAATTTGTTTTTGCATAACGAGGGGGAGGGTGGCTTGAGACTGGCAGGAGGAGTTAGACTACCTTCAGCCCCAACAAGCCATACAGAAAACTATTCCAGAAGAAACAGTCAAACTATGAACGTGCGTCTGAGCCTGAAACGTCACTGGGACTGTGATAGGAAGTGGGTTCTCTGGGAGGTAAGAGGTACGTTTGGCAAGAGAAGGGTTTAAGTCATGCAGAAAACGATGGATCGTGATGGATATGTGAAGATGTGGAGGTATTGTTTCTTCCAAAAGACCTGGGCATCTTCTGAAAACACATAGATACATGATTTGTAACTTGGCCAAGGTAGGAATCATTCAACAAAATCCAACTGAGCTCAGCCCTCTGATCCAAATCCCACTTAGTATAAAATAAAGCTGATAAAAACACAAATTTTAATAAAGCCTTTTGCTCTTCCTTACCAGGTGTGCTAATATCTTGGGAGTGCATCTTTTATTCATAAAGTACTTTTGGATGGACCTTCCTGTATTTAGTACTAAGCATTTTCAGAGCTTTTCTGGAGAGTTTATTTTTGACTTTGTCTCTGTGTGACTGTGCAGTCATAGCATTAGCAGTTTCCTCCGAGACCAATAAAGTTTTCTGATTCTGATTCTGTTCAAAAGCATTTAAAGCTGGATACTTAATATTCGAGTGTCTTGTCTATCGCTGTCGTCTTTGATTCTGCTGTTGTAGGTGCGTAAGCGCAGTAAGGCATGCAGGGCAGGGCTGAGAGAGGGGGACGAGCTGGTGTCCATCAACGACAGCTCCTGTGGGAGTCTGTCCCACGCTCAGGCCATGAACCTTATCGACAGCATCCCTGGAGCTCTGCGCATCCGGGTGAAGAGGTAAACCACCGCCTCCGTTAATCTTTTCTGAGTATAAAGTGAGGCAGGCTATGAGGTTAATTTTTAGATGCCAAATTACTCATTTATGTCAAAGATTGCTTGGATGATGGTTATGGCAAATAATGTATTTATGCTAGAATTGATTAGCTCAGAAAATATTGTCCTGTAATAAAAGCTAATGAAATGCTGAGCTCCAAGTCCAAATCTCTGTTTGCTGTCCTGTAACTTACTCGCCTTTTGCCGTTTTACCTTCTCAGGGCACCGGCTGGCTTCCAGTCAGTAGTTCTGGTGCCCCGAGCTCCTTCTCCCCGCATTGATAAAGAGTACCGTGCTGCCCTTAGGGCCAAATCCCCATCCAGCTCCAGACCGCAGCAGCCCAGTGTCCGGCAGGTCCACCGCAGCTCGGTGATGTCCCCGACTGGCCGCAGCGGTCTCACCTCCCCGCCGGGCAGTGAGGCCTATTACGGAGAGACGGACAGCGATGCAGACGTGGCGGCCCACGAGAAACAGCGCAGACAGAAGCGCCGCAGCCCCAGTAACTCTGTCGGAAAAACCGGTCGCACTTCCCCCGAGGGCGGGGAGACATCGGAGATGAGCGGCTATGACAGCGCACCGGATGCCCAGGGCTACACCGCAGCGGGGCCTGCAGCAGGAGGGGGTACTTTACCAGGGGTGGCTCGCCGAGAAGTCATTTACCAGCCCCAACCATCTGGAGCCTGGTCTTCCCACACCTCCACTGAAACGTCCTCCATGAGCGCGGATGACCAGAGCCCTGCGGTGATGGAGGAGGACAGTGGGTTCCAGGAGCCCACCAACATCCCTCCACTGGTGTCTCCAGAGAGAGCAAAGGATGCCCTGATGCTGAGCTCGAGGGGACAGTTGGTGCCCATGGTGGGGCCAGTTGACAATCCGGTGGATGAGGAGCTTACAATGACCTACATGGATAAAGCAAAACAAGCCAGTGAGTATCGAACACTTGTGTGCTAAAACCCCTTAAACCCTGTGGACCCACATATCAGGTCCTGTATGACCTCACTTTCACAGTAGTTACAGAATAGCTCATGGTAGACTTTAAGATTAATAACGATGGACCTCATGTTAATGCTACTGCCGGCATTTCTAAGTGGGTCTCTTTACCCTGAATAAACTGCCTGAGGAAAGACACTGAAGAGGCACTAGTAGAAGCCTGGATGAAGTCCAGAAATAACCATTAGAACAACTGGCTCGCCTTTGTGTGTGGCTTGTGCTTTGAATGTCACCACTTGTCTCAGGTAATGTAGTTAACATATTTTTTTAAATGGCAATGCGATAGTCTGCCTCTTGAGGAGAGAAGAGCTGGCCGCGCTGGCTCTTAGAGCCCGGCTGAGGGTCTATATTTGTCCTGTGGTTCTGTGGGTAGATAACCTGAGTGCTGCTTCGATAGGATGGCCAAAGCATCTCCAGCTGCTCTCTGGTGTCAAGTAGCAGAGCCCCCGCTCCCCTGCCAGCCCTCTCTTACACCGCCACATCACCTCTTCCAGCCTGTCCACCTCTCCTTTCAAACTAGAGCCTCTCTCTTTATCTCCCATGCACACGTATAACATACATGTCAATTTCTTCTAAAAGATCTCACCCCACATTTTTATTTCATGCTCATCATTTCTACCTGTTATGCCCACAAATGTAACAGTAACAGTTACAGTCATGTTCCTTTGTGCTATTTATAACGTGTGCAATGTGTCAATGACTGCCAGATTTAGCAAGCAGTTAAAGTTATGATGCTTATTATGAGCCCAGCTGAAGAATGTGTTTGTTGACTCATGGGCAGTTGTTCAGCAGAGCTTTGAGCTCCATGTTTGTTTGCTTTTGGAAGGCGTGCTATGAGAGCAATGCTCATTGCAGGAGGATTAAATGAGCACAACTTTATCAACATATTAAAGATTCACTGGGGCAGTAAAATAGTACATTACACATGATGGATTAGAGTAATTATTTTTCTATCAATATAAATACCACTTGCATACTTCTACAGGACGGTGCTGCTCAACTGATGATATTGTCTTTTTGTTGGAATTGTATCACCATGTATGGCTGCTATTAATGTAGCATCATTTTCACTGCACTGTTAGTATGTCAATGGTTAATATTAGTATAAGGACCTGTGCATATTTCCTCTTGGTGCTTGTACATAATATACATTTACTTCTTTTACAATGAAATGCATCATAGATTTGCAAGGGAGCCGCACACCTCAATACTCTTGTGCATGTACAGTTATACTAAAAGCTAACCTGATCTTGTGGTTAATTGCATTTCAGCATCAGAAGGAAGTTCTAAAACACAGTACGGAAAATATAGCTCCTCCTGCCCATGACTATTTGAGGACGTGCTGTTTCTGGAGGCAAAATAAATAAACCCCCATAAATCTCCAGACAAGCAAACCAAGCTCCAACATCCTCAGGTCCTGCCCATGAACTGTGTACTAGGACCAACTCTGTACACATATATATGAATGGAAATCATTTGCGGCATATGATATCTTATGAAATGTCAGGGTGTTGATTTGTTAAGCCATGGGCCTGCAAAGCACTCTTCTGGTCATGAAGTCATGGAAGAAAATAGTTGCTTTTTAGATGTGAAAGGGTGATTGCCTGCTGAAAGAACTCCTCAGGCTGTTTCAGGCACTGACATCATGAGGCTTAAAGATTAGGTCAGATTGTTAATCAATGAGAGAGGCCAGGATCATAACACCCTGTGCCAGCCCATTAAAGGGCCACCCCTGGCAGAGCATGTGATTTAACAGTAAGGCTTGCAGTACTGGACCATCGCCAGACATCTGACAAATGCACTGATATCAGTCAGACTCCTGCACATGCTACAGTATAAAGATGGTGGACCTACAGTCCTATGCAGTGTTTGGCACCTGAGAAAATACCAAACAGCTGTGGTAGTATCGTTAGTGTTAAAACACTAATATTGCAATAAAAACAAATAACACTCATTCAGTAAATAGTGGTTTTGGCAAAGAGTTTCAACCATTTCAAGACATTTTTCCTCATCGAAGCCTAGTATTACTTGTAGCGTCCATCAAATACCTGAGTTCGCCCGTTCTACCTCATTAGGATAAATTAGGTGTGTTGCTCATGGAATAGTATAAATCCAAGGCATGCAGTACAGTGCACAGCTCATAATTTTGCCTGGTGCTTAGTGGTGACACACAATTTTCTTTCCTTCCTGTTCAGAGCTGAACCGTGGTGAGTCACTGCAAGACAAGCAGGTGAAGGAGGCCCGGACCAAGTGTCGAACTATCGCTTCCCTGCTGACCGATGCACCCAACCCCCACTCCAAAGGCGTCCTGATGTTCAAAAAACGCCGCCAGCGCTCCAAGAAGTACACGCTTACAAGTTACGGTAGCGTGGACGAGGACATGCAGCCGGACTCTCAAGAAGAGGATGGTCTTTTCCCTGGCAGTGAGTCGGAGTTTGACGAGGATGGGTTCAGTGCAGCCCCTGATCCCATTTGGGACAGTGAAGTCTTGGACATGCTGGATAAGAGATCAGCATCTAGAGGCATGGAAGGTGAGGGAGCCGAGGAAGCCCTTAGCCCTGGCCTCAGTGACACTACAGGGAGGGGGGCACAACTATTTGAGCAGCAGAGGAAGAGAACTGAGGAGCATGCGAAGAAGCTGGCTGCTACTCAGGTGCAACAGAGTCCCAAGCAGAGCCAGATACAGAGTGAACCACAAACACAAGTGTCAGGGTTTTCCATACAGACAGAAACAAAGGAGAAACCCAGTGTTCAGCCACCACCAGTTGCACCAAAACCTGCCAGGCCACCAGAGTTAACACTGCAGCAAGAGCCACTAACCCCAGTATCTCCTCTGCAAGTCGCTCCCTCTGCAAGTATAGATACCACCAATGTATCAGTATCAGTTCCCACTGAGGTGTCTGTAATAAACCAGCCCGAAGCTCCTGTATCAGCTGTGGTACCTCCACCTCCTGCTCCTCTGCCAGAGTTGCCAGCAAGCTCAGTGCTGAACCGCACAGCCCGCCCCTTTGCCCCTGGGTTCATTAGCAACAGAGCAGCCACTGCACCTGTTGTATTCCGTCCTACTGTTGCCAAGAAGGCTCCCAGACCGGTCTCAGTCGCTGTGGTGGCAGCTCCTTTCACCTCAGAGGATAAACCCATGGATGTGGCTTCTGCTAGTTTTACAAATAGTTCTGCTGTTCTTGCTGGGATGCCCTCCACTCAAGCTCCTATGCCCCCTGGCCCTCTCCCACCACCTACTTCTGTTCCAGATCACATGCACTCGCTTCCTCCACATCCGTCCTCTTCTATGGACAATGATCTGGCTGCCCCTTCTGCAGCACAGACTGCAGTGTCGGCTCATTCGTCTTTACCTGCAACCATCATTACTGCCAGTGCTTCCCCTCCTGGACTCACGGATATGACTTCCATAAAATCTATGGCTCCCTTTGTGGCCCCTGATACCTCAATGATCGCTGCTGCTTCTGCCGCCCCTGTGACCACTGCAACTTCTCTGTCTCCTGTTGTGTACCGAGACAAAGCTTCGATGGGTAGCGGACGAACTGGCATTCTTCAAGACGCTCGCCGCCGCAGCAGCAGTAAACCAATGTTCAGGACGCCTGACAGCAAGAAGAACTCGCCCAACCCTGAGTTGCTCTCCTTGGTGCATAATCTGGATGAAAGGCCCAGGGATGCATATTCAGAGCCTGTCTATGACTTTCAAGACGAGTCCTACGACATGGACAGCAGGAGGGGGAAAATGCCGCCGCCAGTGGCACCTAAACCACGTGTCATCCCAGAGATGTCCCAGATTCCCCAGGCAGAAGGCAAGGGTGCTGAGCTGTTTGCACGAAGACAGAGTCGCATGGATCTCTTCGTAGTGGATTCTACACCCGCAATCCCTCAGCAGCAGCAGCAGCAGCAGCAGCCGCAGCCGCAGCCACAGCCACAACCGCAGCCGCAGCACTATGTACAGACCCAACAACCTCAGTCATTCATGGCCATGATCCAGCCACAAGAACCCTCCCTCAGCTCATCACAGTGGAAGTACTCCCCAAATGTCCGTGCTCCTCCGCCCATTGGGTATAACCCCCTGCTGTCCCCTTCCTGTCCTCTGGGGCTACAGCGTGCAGGTGCCAAGCAATCTGAGGGAAGCTCCAAGGTGGGTAGAAGTGGTTATGGGGTGCAGAAGGAAGGTATCAAGGCCATAGACTTCATGAGACGGCAGCCTTACCAACTCAACCCAGCCATGTTCAGTTTTGGAGGTGGCTCTAGCACACAGTCCTTTGGTCCCTCTTACCAGTACCAGAGGCAAGCCCAGGAGGGCCACACCCTAACCCCGCCAAGGCAGGTACCTGTAAAGACAGCGCGTGTGTATGAGATCAAACGCTTCTCCACACCCACGCCAATGTCAGGCTCAACGCTGGCTCCCACTGTGCTGGCTCCTCGTTCACAAACCACATTGGGTGAGCCAATATCTCGCTCAAATATGACCTCCCCACCCCCGACACCTGCTTCTCCTCCACCTCAGCCTGTACCTAAATCCAGAACCATGCCTGCACGAGTCCCAGGTCTGCCAGAGCTCCCAAAAATTTCTGCGATCCCTATACCTCATCCTACACCCTACTCACCCCCAGCTCCCATATCCAGCATGATGAGCCTGAGCTACCCTGGTCTCCAGGCCGCCAAACAGTTCAAGAGCGCCCCTGAACTTAGTGCCCTACCCCCCCTGAGGCCTCCAGTGCAGGTGCCCAAGCCTCACTTTATTGCTACGCGTGCCGGCATTCAGCCCCGTGTCTGGAGGCCCGGTGCTCTGCACCACTGAGAGGGTGACCCTATCTGACACAAAAGAAAAAATAAACCCACCCCTCCCCGCAGTTCCTCCAGACTATTCCTCCAGATAAATGTGAGCAGAATTATTATATATAAGAAACTGGGTTAAATAATGAATCTGTAACACTGTGGGGGACAAAAACACTTAAGTGATGAATATTATTAGATTACTTATGACAAATCAAAAGCATGTCCAGTAAAGTATTCAGAGTCTGTCTAATTATTCTTGAGGTGGGGTCGTGTATTGTGTTGCAATGCACTATTTCATTACCTCCCATTCTTTCACATGTGAAGCTAAGTGCCACTTATACCGAATGTTCGAAGAAATTCCTGTAAAGCTGGACATCTCAAAGTCCTTTCTTCACTTTGTTTTAGCCTGCCGGGTTGTGTTTCATGTAGGAGATAATCTAACCTGTTGTTAGTGCTAAATTCAACACATTGAGATGATCCTTCAGAAACCAGGACAGTGATTTGCACCAAGGAGATCATCTCACAGAGCAGTCTTAAGTTACAGACTGCCAGAATCGCATGCAGGCAAAGCTCTTAAGCAGGTACAGCACTGAGGGAAAAATGACTGGACTGACTATACTGAACTACCTAAAGTGTGTGGGAGAAGTTTTTTTTGATGGTTGACTGTTTGGATTGGCCACACTTTCCTCCAGGGTCTTTTTGCTGGGTCCTGGATTGCTTAAAAATTAAACGGACCTGCGAGGCACTCTCCAGGGGGTGCAGCTGTGGGCCACCCTGGCTCTCACAGGCCTATCAGAAATTATATCTTTTCTGGCAGAGCCTGGACGGAACAGGTGCAGGGGTGTCAGAGCCTATTTGTGGGAGCAAAGTAAACAGCAAACTGGGATCATCCCGATGAGTCCTGACTAGATGCGTGGCATTCGTAGACCACTCGCATTATGTTAAAAAACACGACAAAGACAAAACCGCACATGTTTGGATTTATTTCAATGGTGACCTGTGTTACAACCCATGTGGTCAAACTGGCACGTGGTAAAACTACTATGGACATGAGAAAACAGCCTGAATGTGAAGCGTTGAGCTATGTTTTCATACAACCAGTGACACCATGCTTGCTTGGTTAACACTCCACAGGAGTTTAGGAAAGTCGTTTACTGGATCACTGGAATTAGGCATCAGGTTCCTTATTGCAAGTCATATTTTATAGCGACAACCAGACTGTGGTAACTGGACGTGATATTTGGGTGTGTTCTCAAAAGCAGTCTTTTAGAAAGGAAGGTAATCAGAAAGCAAAGCTGATCTGTTGTCAGGCAGCGTTGAGGGAAATGATGGGAAGTTGTACAGGAAAAGAGAACGGAAATCAGTCTGTACCACTGAGAGAATGAATACGAAAAGAGGTATTAGGGCTGATTTGTTTTGTTTTAATGTTTTGTTTTTAATTGCGAAAACTTGAATCAGGTACAGCATTGAACATCTCACACAATGAGCCTGTCTAGCTGCTGTCCTCACTGAATTATTTCTTCTGTAAACTATATTTAAAGCTTAATAGTGATAGACTTAATAGTACCCAAACGTTTGCTCGAAAAATGAATGCAGACCGTCGTAGTCCACTGTTCTGAGAGGTCAGTATGTTTGGAAACGGCACTACTGTATGTTTTTGCGCTTTGTGTAACTGAATTAGTCGACTCTTTATGTGAATGAGAGCGAGTGTAGAAGTGTTTCAGGGTTTATGGAGCAAAGAGTGGGCTGAATAACTTTTGATGGAAAGATGTTATTTTTCATGAAATGAAAATAAACTTGGAAAAAAATTTGAGTTTCTCCTTTGGTAAACTCTTTTGTTACACCACACTGCCCCCTAACTTTATTAAAGCTTTTTACATGAAGGTTCACCTGCACATTGCTACCCAAAGAAAAATCCACAAGAGGGCGCTCTTTCTCTAGTTCTTATAAAAATGGCCTGCTACTAAAGCTCAACCTTAAATGGCTCCCTGTTCCCTACATCTCATATAGTGCACTAAAGAAGGTCAAGAAAATGTCTTTAGCACCCAAACAGTGCATCATATGTCTAATATGGAACCATTTGGGCCTCTATTTTGGTGTAAAAGTGACTCAGTAGGAACCTAAACTGCAGTAGTTTGCTGATTGCCCTGGTCTAACACTAAACAAGGTACTTACAGTCAACTTGAAGTCACCTTATTAGTTAAAAAAGCTCATAATACACCATCATAATCATTTGAATGATGACATTCCTGTTTTCCTATTATCCTCCAACAAACTGTGACTTGTGCCTTTCTTTGAAGCATCCACTGACTCTAACCAGATGTGTTTGAGGAGGATCGTCACTGAACAGCCCCTTCAGGGTCATGAATATTCATGAAATCACAAACCATTCTGCATTTATGTGGGTCTTATGACTGGGCCAATTTCACAACAACTGTCACCTCATTACACAGAATCTGAATCAGAAATCTTTATTGATCCCGAAGGAAACTGCTTATATAACGACTGCACAAACGCACAGAGACACAAAGAAAAGAACAGTTTAAAATATAGTAAAATACATACACAATATAAAATATAAAGTCACAGGTAATAATACCAACCCCCAACCACACAGACAGAACATTCCCACCTGAAGACAAGCAGAAACGGCAGAACTAAGCAAAAACACTGAACTATATTTGATTGATTAGTTATTTACAATAAAATGACAGGCACTTCCACTCATAAGGAATGCTGGGAGGGTCCATACTGAAGCACAACCCCCGTCAAGTCCTGTTTAGCTCCCTGGATCAAACTGCCTCTCCCAATCTTGCACTGAGAAGCTACAGTAGTTCTAAATGCAAAATAAAGCTGGTGTGTGTCTGTTTTAAACTCAGCCTAATGTTCAGAGGTGCAGTTCACTGTTGGATGGGTGCAGCATAAAATTGGCATCGTCCTCACACACATGCTTTCATCCTATATTTAGGGCTGTTAATGTGTCCACCTACTTTTTATGGATAGTCCAAGCTTTCCCTTTTCTATCAAGTGTGGTAACATTGTGATTCTGTGCAGGAGTGACCTTTGGATTTCCTGAAGGAAGAGGGGAGGCAGGTTAATCACCAGGTAATTCCGTTTTTTATAGTGTCTTGCAAAGATTCGCCTTTTGTTTTTTGTTTTTTTTCCCCAGCTTTATAGGGCTTTGAGTCCAACATGCAGGTTAGGTCATACTCTGATTTAACCACAGTCAGCCAGATAATCAGCTGAGATCCAGAAGCGCACCACTGATGTGTGAAGCACAGCAAAACCCTTGCCATATAGGTCCAAAGAGAAAACAGGTACAGTCCGTCATTCAGCCCTAAGTGACACTCGTGGCACTCTGATAATATGCCTCACGGCTTAGTGACCTTATTATGATGTAAAATGTGAAAATCTTCACTGAAGCACGGGCTAATTAATGCAGGAGGAAATGAGGCAGATCTATCACCAGTCCCCCCCACATACGCACCCAATATGTAGAGCCATCTTTGCCCCCCTCTCGCTCCTTCTCCCTCTGTTATATTTAGACCATGAAGCATCTGCAAGAAAGATATTAGTCTCTTGATATCACCATCAGCACTTCAGACCAAGACCCCCCCTTCAACACCCCAGTCTCTCTCTCTCACACCCACACTGATTCTCCCTCCCCCTTCAAAGATCTGCCATCCAAGTCCCGACTGGATTTTGCACTCCTTGGGATCTTGGTCCAGCCACAGGTCAGAGGCACCCCAGGATTTGTACGCTTTGATTAATCGGACGCTTCCTCTCGAGACCCCTTTGGAGGAGCCTTGAACCTGGGTGAGTGGACCGTGACATGGGCTGGCCTTCACTAACCACCTGCATGCGCCGGTTAACAATCACATTGAACCACATAAGCATTTCTTCCCTCCTGGGGTTTGAACCAATCAAGGAGTGTTCACGTCTCTCGTCAAGATTTGCATGGTCAACTTTTGGCATTTTGATTTTGGGTCCACGCCTTAAAGACACTGGCAGCAAGAGAATATCCTGAGCTGCCCCCTCCTTTGCCCGGCTGTTGATTTTATATGGAGTGCAAAGCCTGGAACACCCAGCCGGGTTAACCTGAGCTCAGTGGTGCAGTTTGCGAGTATTTTAGAGGAGCGACTCTGCGTCCCTGCGCCCATCCTGCAGCACATTCATTCAACTTTGAGGAAGGTCCCCCATTTCTCTCTAAAATTATGTCAGCAAGTGGAATTAGGTGAGTTTGTGGGGAACAATCCAACCATGTGATGTGACGCTGACGCCACCACTGGCTGCTAAAAGGACTTGCTCCAAAATGCTGTTTAAAAATAGCTGGAGTGGATTGAGTTACATGCAGGCCAGGGCAATGCAGTGTTTGCCATTAGCAGGGTCTTGAAAAAGTGGCATAGTGAAGAACTTCAGATGCAGGATTCCATGTTAAATCTTAAATAAGCTTGCAAGATTAACTGATGCGTCTGATGAACTCACTGCAAAATTTTTAAAAAGCTCCACCTCTACACAGTCCTAATATTCGACTCCTGAGGTGAGCCTCATTCTTCTGTTGAAGGAAGACTGTTGAGAGTTGTGTCTGTCACTTGTGTCAGGTGATGAGCCCAAACAAACTGAAGGCTGTAGTGAGGTTGCAAGTTTCCCTTTCTCAGGTTTCATCTTGGAATTTGGGGAATGTGAGGTCATACACACACGACAGGCGTCCACCATCGCAGGGCTGCTTCTGTATGATCGCAGGACCATTCCAGTCGCCAGATGGTGCAACACTCCAGACAGTTTTCTTTTGCTTATGGTGGCTGATTTGGCTCTCCAGCCCAAAACTTTCTTCACAAGTTTCTCCATCATCAAATTCTTGCTTGAACCCTAAAGAAACAGGGTCACAGAGATTAAACTGTGATATTTGCTTGGACTGCTGCTCTACCGACCTACCAACCTAATTCCATGGATATCCTTTAAGAACTTTTGGGCAATTATAGAAGAGCCCCAACTTTAATTAAGGAATACAACTAACAGAATGAACTCCTAAAGTGATTCTATTTCAATTATGATGGTAGATAATAACCATATATCATAATGATTGGAGCAACAACTTACTAAACGCCACTTAAAATGTCTCTCAGAAATTCTTCCCAACTTTTCATAAAAAGTAAATCTTTTCTGACTGGTTCCACCAAGAGCAAATTCATAAGGTTCCTCAAACTGAGAGAGTGCTTTTTGGCTATTATTAAACCAGTTGTAAATGTCATTAAAAGAGTAACCATGCTCTAACTGCTATACAACGAATACAGTAGAGTGACAGCACTCCCGACAATAAACAGTCTATAAAAAGGTCAAAAGAAAATGACATGCAAGGTTTGCGAATGCTGGCTACTGGGTTACCCACCATGTGCATAACCTTGACTACATAACAGGAATATTGCAAGAGTTGACTCACTAATTGATAAGCTGGTCTACATCTGTCTCTAGATAGCGTTTAGTTTTTGCACTTTGGGCCTATACCAAACATAAGCAGAGACTAGAGTTCTAATAATATATAGTTAATATATTCAGTATATAACTATAGTTACTTTACTGCAGATGATGCCATATGGTACCTTCACTACAACCTTTCACCTGGCTCTCACACACGTGGCCAAAAAGGACACTTATGTGAAAATGCTATTCATAGACTTTATTTCAGCGTTCAGCATTATCCTGGACTTCTGGACTAGCAGACCTCAGTCAGTCAGGATCTCCAGCACCACCATGCTGAGCACATGGACCTGCTTGCACAGCTCAAATCTCATTATGAAGTTTACTGATGACATGACCATGGTGGGTTTGATCAGTGGGAACGATGAGGTAGCGTACAGAGAGGATGGTTAACAGAGTGGTGGAGAACAGCCTGTCTCTGAATGAGGACGAATCAAAAGAGATTTGTTGACGCCAGGAGAGTACACTGAACATCAGTGGATCCTTAGAGGAGACTGTCCAGAGCACCCTTCGTGCCCACGTTGCAGAGAACCTCACATGGACCCTCAACACCTGTTCCATCACCAAGAAGGCCCCACAGTGTCTGTACTTCCTGCAGACACCCGCCAGAAATTCTCACTACGTTCTACAGAGGGACTATAGACAGCATTCTCTGTAGCTGCATCACTGCACGGTATGGAAATTGTTCTGTCTCGGATCACAAGACCCAGTACAGGATAGTGAGGACAGCTGAAAAGATCATCAGGCGCTCTCTCCCCTGAGTCCTAGATATTTGTCTTATCTTGTTGTTTTCTTGCTCTCTCTCTCTTGCTCCCTTTGCACTCTGTGTATTTTGTCCTGTTTGCACATATGTGGCCTTGTGGTGTTTCTGTTTTTGTTCTTGTGTTGCTCCTGGAGAAACGTTGTTCCGAATCACTGTATTTATGGCTGGAATGTCAATAAATGCTTGAAATGACTTGACTACAGGCAACAAAGTTATAAAAACTGACAAACTCCACAAATCTTCAAAAGTTGGAATCTACTGCAACTGACTATTATGACACATATTTACTGGCCTTTTTACTGTAGTCATGAGTAGAACATGAGTAGATATGTATTTAAGTACAGTATTATTGAGAAGCTTATGCACTGAATTACATTAACAAGGGGAAAAAAGTTTTACTCCTTTCAACCTTATTTAGACATTCAAAGTACTCCTTAAGAATCTTATTTTTTACTGGAAGTCAGGCTCACACTTCAGCCTCTGCTGAGCATTAAACAGCCCATACCCTACATTTTATTTGTTGTAGATTGAATGGGTATATAAATGTTTTCATCACATCACAATTAGTTTTTGCAGCTTAGTTTCCATACATGGACCGTATGGACCACGGAGTGAATGGTAAGTTTTGAAGCTTTAACAGTAATCACGTCCTACATCAGTCTCATCCACAAATGTTTCAGAAAAGCACAGAAAATTAGTTTTCTGTGATGTCCACACTTTAAAACATTTACTTTTAACTTTTATATTCTATGTGTAATATGGATACCCTCTGATTTGCACTCAAGTATGTTTCTGGATCCTTACTTCCACCTTTAATAAGTGTAAGATTTTATGCTCACACTTAAACTACGTATTCCATCCAATCTGTATTCAGCTAGAAGCCAGCCCTGCACACGTTAGTGCTTACACACCCTCTTCAGCTCAAGAAGAGATGGGTAATTAGCTAATTAGTTGGATGAGGAGTGCTGGGAGTGGAGAAGACACTAACATGTTTAGGACAGGGGTCCTCCAGAACCGCTGCACTACTGGGAACGCAATTCCTCCAGACACATTTGTGTGTCTGGTGTATTTTATTAACTGTGATGTTTCATGAAGAACTGAATTTCCTAATATCTTACTCTTCTCGTCTGATCCCTGTTTCCCCAGTTTGGAATCATGCCTCTCTCCGGAACACCTGCCCCTCCCAACAAGAGGAAAAAAACTTCCAAAATCATTACTGACTTCTCTCACATCTCTCAGAATGGTGAGCTTGCGGCACAAGCATTCGTGTTAGGCTGTTATCTCCAGCCTTGACTCCACTAGAAGCCTGGAGCTGCCTGGGGGGGGGGTGGACATGCAGTGCACGTTTGATATGACAGCAGTAAAGTTTTTAGTTTTTAGTTTGTAGTATTGATTTCCCAATTTTAAAAGCAACAGGACATTCCTGATCGTTCCTGAACAGTGATATCCAGCCGCTCCAGGAAGGCCTTTGTCTGTGTTTATTTGACGTCTCTTTCTCATGTGGTGCATGTTTGTTCAGCTCACCCCATCTGTGAAATACACTCGCCGGGTGATGATACAGTGAACGAGGAGAGAGAGATTAGCAGTGGAGCGCGAAGAATAGGCCGTGTTTAAACAGAGGGCCTGAGGCAGAGCCTCTGACTCAGCGGCTCGTCGGAGGGCCAGTCCCTCTGCGCCTACAAGCTCAGGTCAAACGGAGGGACCGAAAAAAAAGATTTGAGTTATTATTTATAGCACAATTAGTTTGTTCGTGGGAGGCCCTGTCAGGATTTCAGGGCTTGTCACAGAGGGTCTGCGTGGTTACACCGCACACGTTCTAATGAGGGGAGGACTGTCACACACACCCAGACGCTTATTCCACAGATTTCACAGCAGAAACGCTCACTGTCTTTCTAATTATCACACAAGTGCCTCTCATTCCTGGCCTGGGAGTCTTGCTCCTCGGCCGCACTGTGAACAGAATCCGCCGGGAAATAATGCTTGTCATTTACATTTACATCCACATTTATGGGATTTAGCTGACATTCTTATCCAGAGCGACGTACATCAGTGCTCACGTAGTTCACATCTGTTCCTCATACCTGTAAAGCTAAACTTAAATCAACATCTGCTGTTCCCAACCAAGTTACTGCAGGCTAAGTTACACCTAAACACCTGTCAAAGCAAAAATCAGCACCAAGGTGTGTCTTCAGATGAGGCTTGAAGACAGTGAGGGACTCCACAGATCTGATCGGAAGAGGGAGCTCATTCCACCACTGGGGGGCCGAGACTGAGACGAGTCCTGACGCATGTCTTCCTCTTCTTTTGAGCAGGGGAGGCTCAAGACAAGCCGTCAATGCATTTTTCATTTCTACAAGTGATACCTTGTTGTGTGATACAGTGTTGTTCTGTTACAAAACCAGTCAAATAAACAAAGTACTTGCATAAGGAGATAATTGGGTTCCTCCATGACCTCAGCATTCACTGTTGTCTCACCCATTATAAAGTGCCTGGGTTTTGTTTTGCCTCAACCATAATCACTTCCAGGTGATGAATAATTAAAACCGATTATTGTTCTCCGCTACAGTAAATTGCCATTTCAGTGTGTCTCTGAGATCGATGCAGCTCTGCCGGGCTTCTGTGTGTCACTCCCCACGTTTTCCACTGAATCCAGGATGACGATTTTCCAAAGCAAATCGTGTGCAGATTATCATCTTATTATTATTCGACTTATTACCCGGTTCTTCATTTCAAGGCTTATTACTGCGTAAATACTATGAATTATTCATAAACTCCAATGAAATTAATCTGAAAAGTATGTTGTTATGAGAGTGAGGAGTAAAATCCTCCAGCCACTCCTGGGTTTCCTGGAAATATTTGGATTAAATAAGAAAATAAAGTACAAACATAAACAAACGTGGGAAGCATGATCTCCGCCACATTATGTAAGTTAAGGATGTGCTATGGGCTAAAAGCTAATGTAAATAATCACCCGACCGCAGACTGATAACAGTGTCCCATGACTCTCACGATGATGATCCATTCAGCGCCGTTCAGAGTTGATTTAAATCTAACTGGAGTGGATCTAACTGACTCTTACACTGTTGTAACACTTAACGGCTGGATTAGGAAGATTCGGATACATCTGATAATGGACTGTGATCTTTAACGGCCCATTAAAGGCAAGAAATAAGGAGAAGCTGTGAAAATTATATTGAGCTTTTTATAAACTCCTGTTTTTCTCACATGCCGGCTGCTTTTACAGTGATTATGGGGATTTTCTGTGGACTTAGTATGCAATTGTATTAATAGGATACAACAAAACTACAACTATAAGAGCTTGGGCCTTTATTGCAGGCCTTATTAGTTGTCAATTTGTGCTGAGCTTATTGCATTGCATGTGAACACTTTGAGTCATCTAAGCCATTCAGTGTTTCACATAAAGCTTGTAATAGACATGTTAATGTATGTTTTACATTGTATGTAGCACTGCTTCTGTTTAATGTCTAGTAGAAACCCAACGGGCTGCTGCTCATATTCACAGTCAGTGGTGAATCTATCACTTTCTGAAGGACTAGAGCAGGGCTGTGCAACTCCAGTCCTGGAGGGCCGGTGTCCAGCACAGTTTGATGGTTCTCCTCCTCAAACACATTCACTAAACCTGACAATTAACTGGCGATGTGAACCGGGTATTTCTGAGCAGGGATATCACCAGAATGTGCTGGACCACGATCCTCCAGGACCGGAGACAGACACCCCTGGAATAGAGTAATAAGAATGAGAATAAGAATCAGAAAACTTCATTGATTAAACTGATTATTTCCTACACAAACTTTATCCCACCCATTGGTACCATTCATTTATCACACATGATTGGTCTATTCTACTGTCACTTCCGACAGTGTTGTTGAATGATCTGATGTGGTTTCTCTGTCTAGCACCTGATGGTCTAACCAATGGGAGAACTCATGTAGCTATATTAACCTAGATACCTCTGAGAAAAAACATCAGATTGGATGATGTTCTTTTGGGTGTTTCAAGAATAAAGTACTGGTTGAATTTCAATACAAACATGATTCTGCTGAATATTAAATATGAAAGATTAGGCCTTTTTTTCTGAAGGACTAGGAGGCCCTTAGGGTTCCCGTCTATGTACCATGACTAAAGCTTTGCAGGATGCCTGTGAGAATTCTGAGAACAGGGCGCTCGTGAGTAATAGGACTGATATAATGGGGTTATAATGGTTGTGTGGGGGACACAGACAAAAGAAGGCGAATGTGGCTCATAACCTTGTCCTCCAATAGAGTATGAGTCAGAGCCTGAGGCCTCGGAATTTGACTTGGGGACTAAGATCCGGGCACCCAAAGACATCATGCTGGAGGAACTGTCCTTGATGAAGAACAAGGGCTCCAAGATGTTCAAAATGAGGCAGCAGCGCGTGGAGAAGTTCATCTATGAGAATAACCCTGACCTCTTCAGCCAGGAGTCTATGGTGAGAAATACCAAATGCATGCTAAAGACACATCTTCCATGGATAAAGTGTTAGTGTATGACTGAAATCTGACTCTTTTGGCCTCTGGTTCCAGGATAACCTCCAGAAGCTGGTGCCCAGCCTTGGGGGCCAAATGATGGATGTTGGTGGCCGTCTGGTTGGTGGACAGATGGTTGGCCAGGCGGGTGCACCTGTGCCCCCTCCCAAACCAGGAAGCTTTGGCAAGGGGGTAATTGGGATAACAATAACTGGACAAGCCAGCGGAGGAGCCGGAGGGGCAGTGGGGGCGGCCGGGGCTGCCAGGGCTGCAGGGGCTGCAG
Source organism: Hydrocynus forskahlii (assembly GCA_037974365.1). Lineage (NCBI taxonomy): Eukaryota > Metazoa > Chordata > Actinopteri > Characiformes > Alestidae > Hydrocynus > Hydrocynus forskahlii. The sequence continues at coordinate 3,869,067 of JBBPCX010000154.1, read as the reverse complement.
GGGCAGGAGGGAAACTTGGCGAATTGGCAGATGCCTCTCAGAGTGAGTAGCAAACAAGGTTCCAGATGGTGACCTCCATACACTGCCCAGCTCATGCACACTGACTTCATGTCTGTGTAAGTCAGCAAATCTCCATATGGGTATAAACGTTGCATCTGAATCACACGCCTCGGTGCAGATCACACTTCAGTACTCAAATCTGAGGAGCAGCAGGCCGCGGCACATTGTTTTCCGAGCTCCTCCACACTTCACTCGGCATGATATTATCTAACAATCTTCAAGTTTCAAGTAACAGGTTTCAAGTTTCAAGTTTGTCATATAATGATTACAATGGAACATCATTACCAGTAATGAAATTCTGGGATTCAGAACCCCCTCAAAGTTGTGCAATAAAAAAAACACAAGTAGAATAAAATAAAGTAAGAAAAATAGTAAAAGTACTGCTGTACTAACATAAATAGCAAAATAATAAGATGCATAGTAGACAGCAGGACAGTGTTTAACATTTGCAAAATGTCTGTAGTGCACCACAAGAGGTGGTGCTCTCTGAACAGATGCGTCTTCAGGAGGTTTTTGAAGATGGAGAGTGATTCTGCTGCTCTGGTAGCCCTCAGCTGCTCATTCCACCAGCGGGGAACCAAGACTGAAACCAGTCTGGACTGGGTTTATCTTGTATGTAGGGAGGGCAGAGCCAGACGATGTTCCTTGGAGGAGTGGAGGGAGCGAGTAGGAACATAAGGCTGAATGATGGGAATTTAATTTGGGCAGGCATGGGTAGCCAGTGTGGGCCATGAGCAATGAAGTGGGAAACCCTTCTGTAAAATCCTTTAGAACACAGTTCTGTATGAACATGTAATATTTCATACATGCAGGTGTTCTTAATTGTGAATGTAGAGTTTTAAAGCTGGGAGATGATATGATATGATATGATATGATATGATATCCAAGTGTGGGCAGAGCTAAGCCTTCATTAAATTTGCTAAATAATGGGAACACAGTTAGATGTAAGATGATGTAAAATGATTAAAGATGATCAGATAGTTTTTACATTTAAATTAGCAGTGGGGTGACATGAGACTTTTGGGTTGGCTGAGGACCAGCTGAGCTGCTTCGCTCTGAACCAGCTGTGAGGGTCTTACAAGCTGGGAGACCCACTGGGAGGGCGTTGCAGTAATCGAGGTGAGAGACAACCATGCCTTGTGCCAGGAGTTGGGTGGCAGGTCAGTTTAAAGTAAATGGAGTTTTAAACTGAGTGAAGGAGGTACAGGGTTTGAGGGGAGCTGTGCTAAGTGCTCAGTGTTCAGCAGTTCAGTAGCCTGATGGCTCGTGGATGGAAACTGCCCCTGAACCTGCTGGTTTGAGTCTGGATGCTCTTGTACTGCTTGGCAAATGACAGGAATGTGAAGAATCCAGGGCAGAGATGAGAGAGGATCCTACAGCGCTGTCTGTGGAGGTCCTGGATACCAGTTCAGTTCAGACCTTGTACTACTTTACGCTGGACTGACCCCCTTTGTAGAGTCTGATCTTTTTTTATTTGAGCTGAAGCTATGAGGTGAAGCTTTGAGAATCGCAATACACACTTATTACCGTGTGGTAAAAGTAACCTGCCTAACATGCTTTGTTTTCATCTGCCGCTCTCTCTGTAGGCGAGGAAAGTGCCAAGGCTGCTTTAGAGAAGGCTAAAAAAAGAAAGGAATACGTGAAGACGTATGTATCGCCCTGGGAGCGAGCCATGAAGGGCAACGAAGAGCTGAAGGCCACCATGAAGCTAGTCATGCCAGGCCCCTATGTTTACCACGACCTGCCCAAATACAAGTGCTTCAACAGGTACAATATACCGCTTCATTTTTTACCCTTCACGAACTTAGAAACACCCTTCAGAAGTTTAGAATTAATTTTTCAGTTTTGGCGTCTTCTGAGTTCTTGATGAGATTGGCTAGTAAAAGCAGCTTAAATGCAGGTAATATGCCTAAATCTCTTACTATGGTTTTGAGAATGTTATAAGATAATTTGATCCATTTCTAGTCATTTTTACTCATTTTGATGTGAGACAAATTCCGGGAGCTCTGCTGTCATCGGGCCCTCTCAGACTCGGAGTAGTTATGTGGTTTTTGGCAAAGGGCACTCCCAGCATGCAGTTTAAGGGAGGGTGAGGGGGAATGCCATCCCTCTTGTTAACAAAATGACCAAAATACATCCCCCTTGTTAACCTGCCACCATACAGTGTGTGTGTGTGTGTGTGTGTGTGTGTGTGTGTGTGTGTGTGTGTGTGTGTGTGTGTGCAGGAACAGGGGGGATTCCATCTCCCCACTGACAAAACAGCAATTCACAGCATTTTCTATTCAGTAGCAGCGTTTATAACGCGAGATAATTTCCTGGTGTCTCTTAATAGTTCCTAAACCAGCATTTTATTCTCCCCAAAACAACTCAACATAATAAATACCAACATTATCAACATACATGACCATAGCATTAGCAATACTTCTGTCACTGAATGAGTATTGACAACCCTTATTCTGGAGATGCACTACATAATGCTATTTTTTATTTCATTAACTTTCATTAACCGCATACATCTCCTTTCAGCATTTCACTGGGTAACACTGATTATAACCTCTGTTTTTCTATTTAAAGGTAGCCTACAGATCTTTCTGTGTTTCTATCTGATAATCTCATATTTCCCAAAAAGAAGAAAGTACTGTGCAAAAGTCTTGAGCCCCTCATTTCTCGATGTTTTGCTTTGAATTTCCTTGTTCGTGTAAAAGTACTGTTTTCCATCTGTCAAACTGTCTTATCTTTGGTATACTGAGTAGATTAAATGTAAGAAATGGGAACAAATGTTTGACTACAAGTGCCTACAAAATACAAGGAGCCTAGATAAAGGAGTTCCAACAACTCAGCATTCAGCACCACCAATATACTGATTACCGCCTGATCATCTGGAATCATCTGCTCCTGGTTCCTCACTGGTTCAGGACTTCAGTTAGATGGTCTTTGTTTATGCTTGAATGATTCATACGTAGGTCCCTGTGAAAGTTCTGCCGGTGCCGAGTGATCATTTCACGTACTAAGATTTGAAAACTTTCTTTGAAAACTTCAGCTGAGTTTAATACTATGTGAAAATTACCTGGGATAAAATCTAGTTACGTTCACTTGTATTATTCCTTCTCTTGTAAAATTAAACAAAAATTGAACAAAATTAAGCTTTTATTCTGACAGCACCGGCATTTAGCAGACGCTCTTATCCAGAGCGACGTACATCAGGGCTTAAGTTGTCTACATCTGTTCTTCATGCCTGTAAAGCTACACCAAGATCAACACATGCTTTTAATCAAGTTACTGCCAGCTAAGTTACACACCTTAACAAACCCTTGTCACAAGAAAACAGTCAGAGGTTAATACACAAGTAAGGACAAACAGTTAAGAGCGTAAAGTCCCAAGGTTTTTCTTAAATGTATAGAAAAATACATAAAAGAAATAAATAAGAGGACTGGTTAGTCACCAAGGTGCTCCTTGAAGAGGTGGGTCTTGAAGACAGAGAGGAACTCAGCACATCTGATTGCTAGAGGGAGTTTGTTCCACCACTGGGGGGCCAAGACTAAAAAGAGTCTTGATGCATGTCGTCCTAAGTAAAAAGTCTAGAAATACAAATAATCTAATAACATTCTTACAGTAATCTCACATGATGAATATCTGACATTTAAGATGCTTTCGCTTGCCAAGCCATTCATGTTTTGCCGGGCTCAAATTGGCTCCTAAGCATTTCATGGTCTCTGCTGACAGGACCGCTCTGCCCTATGGAGGCTTTGAGAAAGCAGCTCAGCTGATGACCTTCCAGCTGCCGGACATCGATGTGGCGACAGAGGAACCTGAGCCTGCCGTGGTTTATCAGCATGACATCAGCTCGCGACCCTCCTTCAACCGCACCCCCATCGGCTGGGTGGGCAGCGGGGAACCAAGCAACATTCACCTGGAGGCCGACACCATCCCATTCGACGGGGAGACCGATGACCTGTGAAGGATGAAACTCATGAACCCCCAATAGCTCCTGCTTTAACTCCCATCTCCCTGTCTTTTCTCTCCCTCTCTCTCTCACTCTCTCTCATACTCACACACATACACACAGAAGCCTATCCATCAATACTGGTCTTATGGATCAGCTTGATAGCAGCTATAACACACAGTGTGTGAGATAAGTAATTATCCATTAGATGTCAGGCATAGACTTGCTTCTTATATCATGAATTTCAAGTAACAGAACTAGAAAAACAGTCCATTAATTGATTATGATTAAAATCAAGCTGTCCCATAGTTATATCAGCCCTATAGTACCCATTATAGTCATGACGCACCTTAGCAATACGCAGCCATGCACCTGTGCTCCGAAAAAGAGATTTATGCATTGAGTTGATGAAGAAGTACCACATAAAACAGAATGAAGGTTTGCTTTGCTGTTTGTCTATCCCACTGACCTGTAAACACTTTTGAACTGTGAGAGGTGAAGTTAATGTTGGTGAACTCCAGTGCCAGGGAAGCTAGTACCTGCTTTTCACTAGAAGTACAGAGCAAAGGTCTTGAACCCCTAATTTCTTTATATTTTGCTTCCAAAGAGCCAGACTTTCCTGTATTTTTATGGTTGTCTCGAGGAACAGTTCTCCAGGCTTCCTGAAGGACATCTAACTTGAGTCCTGAACCAGTGAAGAAACAGGAGCAGATGATTCCAGATGATCAGGCGGTGATCAGTATACTGGTGGTGCTGAATGGTTGGAACTCCTTTACCTAGGCTCTTTGTATCTTTGGGCACTTTGCAGTCTGTCACAGTAAAACACTTGTTCACATTTCTTTCATTTAATCTCCTCAATATGCCAAAGATAAGACAGTTTGAGAGGCAGAAAATTGTATTTTTGCACCAAAAAGGTGATTAGAAGCAAAATATAAAGAAATGAGAGGTGGCTCAAGACTTTTGCACAGTATTGTAGGTATGCTGTAGGAATGTCTATACAGAGAAGAGAAGTTAGTTACTTTGAAAGTGTTTGTAAAAGTATGTAGCTGCTCACAGGACCCCTCTCACCTGACTTATGCTTTAGACGATTTACTGACCTGATTTGCTGACTCAGTATCTTTGACAGTATCAACCCACAGACATACTAAATTAAAAGACCAACACTGATAGATAAACCCCTCTAACTGGGGTTATGGTTGTCTCTGACCTTTGAGGTCACCAAACTGTCCCTCCTAAAACCTTGATTTAATAAACATTTGGTAGCTGACATTTGCTGTTCTGTCATCTTTCCAACTCATGAGGAAATCAATTTTATTAAAAGTTGTGAATTCCACTCCCTGCTCACTTAAGAAATCCACCCACCCTATAGGTCCATCGTATAGGTCTAGCGTAGACCATCTGATGTTACATACAGCTTGTTCACCATCCTCCACCTTCTGACCACAGAATTTCTTCTTAAGAATCAAATATGAGGTTTTGATAGGTCATACTTTTACATACAATTATTTTCACTTGTTCTTTCTTCGTACATATTTTGATGTTAGTTGGAGCCGGCTTAAAAATAATAGATGAGTTATTACAGGTCACAAACATCAGTAGGAGTGTCTGTTTTTCTTACAGTAAAAATATATACAGTATGTCATATATCCACTGTGTACCTGTTTGAACATAGGTACCAAAAGTGCTAGATAAGTTATGACATCACACATTTCTAAAGAGTCATCATTACAATTTTGATTTTGCTACTTATTGTTTTTGTGTACAGCCTAAGATAAAAGATAGCAAAAAGGCTAGTAGGGGATGCAAAACTATTCATTTTTATAGTTGACTAGTCATTCTAAAAAACAGTCTAGAAAACTAACTGCCATTACCAAAGTTACAAAAATGTGTGTCCTCAAAAAGCAAAAAGCATTTTGAAAGTAGCTTGATAGAGCTGTCAGAATCTCCCCTCAACTTGGACATGTCTATCCTCACTCCTTCAGTTTGGAAAAATCTATTGCTATCCCACATCTGTTTTACACATTAAGCCTCTGAGTTAAGCATTAAAAATAATTTCTGACTTCTCCTGCCTGCACACTGTAGTTTTTCTGCTGCTGTACTTCAGGCAATTATCACTGCTACCCCCACTGTGCTCACTAATGTGATTTACTCATGGATTACCTGACACATCTATACAACCCCGAGGCAGTGGGTGCATAAGACAGGTCACACACTCCATAATAAGCCTACATGAGTGTGTATGATGCAGAAAATATAACCCTGTGAAGTTGATAACATCTCCTGAACTCCTGCTTGTTGCGTTTACTCTAAAACATAGGTGGACCCACATAACTGATGTGATCTTTTTTTCCAGAAGAAACTTTCACATGAAAATATTGATTGTGTTTTATCTTATCTTTTCTTATGGAGCTGAAAGTTTATCAGATACTGAAAAAGTGGGGAAAAAACATGCAAATGCATGTGCCTTTTCCACTTCGTTCCTGCCTCTCACTTTCTCTCTCTCTCTCTCTCTCTCTCTCTCCCTCTCACTTTCTCTCTCTCTCTCTCTCTCTCTCTCTCTCTCTCTATCACTCACACACACACACACACACACACACACACACTGCACTAGTCTCATATATATTATCCTTGGTCTATTAGTGCTATCACCGCTCGCTGCTGTAAATCTCGTCGCCCCTCGTTACCTGCAGATCTCGCGAGATTTGGTTACCTTGGCTGCAGCACGCAGTGACGCTGGAGGCTGCTTGGGGTTGCAGCGGGTGTGTGTGGAGGGCAAAACACGTACGCACACACACACACACACACACGCGTGCACACGCATGCACGCACATGCTCAATTCCATTGCACGAGACTGGACGTGCTTTGCCCGCGTGCTGGGAAGTTCTCGCTCGAGAATGTGAGTGCTGACGCCAGATGTGTGCAGATGTTTAGGTGTTCAGATGTTTTCACTGAAAGAGGAGCAGTGCAGGACAGGACGTGAACCCAGACTCTCGTGCTGCCGAGGCTTTGGGCTGCTGCTGCTAACGGCTAAAACAGCACCTCCAGCCTGAACCTGCTGCTGAGCCTCCAGGACCAGACGCCCACCAGCTCCACTGGAGAAACGTGGACCTGCGTCTTGTGCTGAGGTGAGCATCATCTCCTGGTGCTTCCCC